>CM067317.1:61106446-61441446 GCA_034231615.1 Meghimatium bilineatum
CTTAGTGAGAGCCGCGCAGTGGTTCTACCAACTCGGCAGCACCATATCGCAAACTGCGACAATTTACGAGTTTATCCGCCTGCATATTACTCGCGCCAGTGCGACATTCGGGTGCCTTCGTACCAATGTCTGGATCAGGCGTGGTCTCAGTTTGACAACTAAGTTGGACGTGTACCGTGCAGTGGTTCTACCAACACTGCATTATGCTGCGTCATCCTGCACTGTCTACGCGAAACGCTCGACAACGTAACTATTTCCACCTTCGGTGCGTTAAGAAACCTCATTAGAATAAGTCGGCAGGATCGATTACCAGACACGGAAATCGTTCCAAAGTCCCATATGCATCCATGCCCTGCTGACTAAGTAACCCCGCTACTGGCCACATCGTTCGTATGCCAGACAATCGCCTTCCAAAGAGTTTATTCTATGGGGAGCTGTGTGATGGTAAACGTTCAAGCAGAGGGCAGAAAAAGCGTGTCAAGGATCACCTAAAAAACTCTCTCAAGCACTACAGCATTGATCCTAGCTCCTGAGATATTACAGCCCTTGATCTCTCAGTCTGGCACACCCAGATCACTGCTGGCATCACTAAATTTGAAGGGGGAAAAAAAAGAAAGAACACTGCGGGCAATTTACAAGCGACGGAAGCGGAAGGACAAATCCGAAATCTCTCCAACCGCCAAACCCTCTACACTCCTGCATGCACGGCAATAGAACATTCCTGGCACGAATCGGAGTCATCGAACATCTACGAACTCACAATCTAAATTAGACAATCACAAATGTTTCGTTGTTTTTCTACTTGCTCGTCACATTTATTGTTATTCATGCCTTGATCATCTTCGTTTGCGAAGGAGGAACATCATCATCATGTGAGAGCAAAAAAAATATCAATGGGATAGTCAAATTAGTTATTTTAGAAGGATTGATTCCCTATTAGTAACAAGTCTTATACACTCGAGAGTCACGCATAGACAGCCAATAGGAGTGAGGATGACATGAAGCAAAGTTCTAGATGTGTTCCGGTTGTTATATTTTACCCTGACGTCAGATGCCATATGGTTGGTTATAACCGTAACCCTCTATTGTCGACGGTCACGTCTTAACTTGTAAGACAGGGGTTCTTAAACATACGAGGATTCTCCGCATCAATTCATCTTTAAAAAAAAACTACTGCGTGTGCGTGTGAGGGGGTTACCCAATTAGTTACAGCGAAAGCTCCCCTGTCCTCCGTGCTCCTACACTTCGGTGATGCTGCGAAGGCACAAGAACTACGGACACGTCTTGTACAGGGACCATCAGTGTATATAACCTTGTATGATTGTGAGAGTTGGACACTCAATGCGGACATGGAGAGAAAATTACAGGCTTTCGAGTACAAATGCTGCAGACGAATTCTACGAATTTCCTATAGGGAACATAAGACCAATGTGTACGTAAGAAATAAAGTGGAGATGTGTGCAGGTGTTCAGGAGCCATTGCTTTCAATAGTGAAACGACGAAAACTAGCATAGTTCGGACATGTATGCAGGCACGATTCCTTGTCCAAAACAATACTGCAGGGAACTGTCGAGGGTGGAAGAAGCAGAGGAGCGAATAAAAAATAAAGACATGGACAGACAACATCAAGAAATGAACATGGTAAGATATTTCCTCACTCATCCGCATCGCCGAGGATAGAATTCGCTGGAGGACTCTGTGTGCTTAAGCATCCAATATGGTACCCCTACGAACCTGAAGGGTTACGGGTTGCTTGATATAGGCCTATATACTTGAAATCTCATGTCAAAGATAGCCAAGGATACTCCAAGTATATAAATAGTAACCAATGGAAAACGTGACAATAATTTTTAAAAACCTACAGACTGAAGGCCTGTTTACGTTTGGCAGTTAGGTTTTCTATATCTGGCGAAAGTAACGCTCAGACTCAACAGCAATAGGACACCAAATCCTACAGTCTCTATCAAGAGTTATCGCTCGTTTTTGTGGACTGCTTCCTAGTCAATCAGTAAAGCGCCATGCCGAGTGACGTAGGCGATCATGCTTCTCCACAACTCGTTTCTTGTGTTGTTAATAAGTTCAGTTGGTGACTTCTTTTTGTGCCACAGTGACAACCAATTCAGATATTTTTCTTTGTTTTCCTCTGTCTCTTCTCCCCTTGATCTTTCAGGTGGTTACTAAATGTTCAAGTGTTACTTTCCACATCACATGCCCTTGTGATAATGTTGTTATACATCTGTTATATGTCGTGTATCTTACATTGCCATTGTTATACATCTGTTATATGTCGTGTATCTTACATTGCCATTGTTATACATCTGTTCTATGTCGTGTATCTTACATTGCCATTGTTATACATCTGTGCTATGTCGTGTATCTTACATTGCCATTGTTATACATCTGTGCTATGTCGTGTATCTTACATTGCCATTGTTATACATCTGTGCTATGTCGTGTATCTTACATTGCCATTGTTATATATCTGTGCTATGTCGTGTATCTTACATTGCCATTGTTATACATCTGTTATATGTCGTGTATCTTACATTGCCATTGTTATACATCTGTGCTATGTCGTGTATCTTACATTGCCATTGTTATACATCTGTGCTATATATTGTATCCGCTATAAGTCCTATTGTATCTATAATGTAGAGAGGCGGCCGCATTAGGCAACACCAATCAAAATACGTTGTCCGTATTTCGCAGAAACAAACATGTACAGGGAGGGGGGCGGGGGCATTTCGAAGTCTTGTATCATATTATCTACCGCACGACCCTGCGCGTTATATACTGAGAAAATCTACCGCACGACCCTGCGCGTTATATACTGAGAAAATCTACCGCACGACCCTGCGCGTTATATACTGAGAAAATCTACCGCACGACCTTGCGCGTTATATACTGAGAAAATCTACCGCACGACCCTGCGCGTTATATACTAAGAAAATCTACCGTACGGCCCTGCGCGTTATATACTGAGAAAATCTACCGCACGACCCTGCGCGTTATATACTGAGAAAATCTACCGCACGACCCTGCGCGTTATATACTGAGAAAATCTACCGCACGACCCTGCGCGTTATATACTGAGAAACCTACCGTACGACCCTGCGCGTTATATATTGAAAAGCATAATAAATAACTGCTCCGTTTTAACTTTAGCTTGCATTTGATTTCCATTAAAAAAAAAAATAGGTTACTTCATTGTGAGGAACACCGCTTTTAACATGGTCTTGAATCAAATATGGCTAAATTTAGTGCATGTGACCAGACAAAATAATGGCGACTGTGGTTCAGGTAACACTGCCACACGAGCTCCGAGCGCAATTTCGAAGCAATATACAACGTGTATGCCTGTGGATGTGGAGTTTCAAATATAAATATAACTGATATATATTTTTGTTTAAATACTGTACAATGTTAGATCCTATAGTACAAAAAGGAACCGCAGTGTGTCCTGTCAAGTTAATTATACGTGTAGAAATCTTGTCCCTTCGTACAGCCAAGTCCAATATTAGAAGATCTATAATAAGTTTCGTTATAGACAGGAAGCTTCTATTCCTGTCTGCTCTTGCGTAATACATGAGATTAGCTGGACCCATTAGCAACCTTTTCAAACATTAATACACAGCCATGATAAGCTTAGTTAATAATGCAACTTTAACATGTGTCAGTACATTACGTATACCGTCAGTTTTTCCGTTTTTGTTTTTTATTCGGTATATAGTCTCGTTATTTATCATTTCCGCCCGTGTAGCAATGGGGTCTGCACTTTTAGTTCAAGATAATAAAAATAAGGCAACCGTTTTTTTTTTGGTTCCAGACATGTTATAAGAGGCGACTAAGGTAATTAAGTTGCGAGATGACTGATTACGTGTCAGATATGAAACATCACCATAGTTACAGAAACGCGGATGTCAGATATGAAACATCACCATAGTTACAGAAACGCGGATGTCAGATATGAAACATCACCATAGTTACAGAAACGCGGACAATAGAGACCAATTTTACTTACCATGGACCAGTAAGAGGACATGAAATACTTGGGAATACCAAGAGAAGAGAGACCATGTAGAATGAGATAGATGGGAATCCCATGGAATGAGGTTGTGAATATATATATATATATATATATATAAGGATAGGGACACAATGGGAAATACGTATGTAGCTATACATCCGAGGAAGGGTAACGTTCTATTTACTCTCTCTCTCTCTCTCAAATTATTTTGCAAGGAACAATCGAGGATAGAAGAAGAAGAGGAGGCAAGAGAAAATCCTGGATTGATAACGTTAAGGAATAGTCTAGTCGTGATTTTTCTACACTTTTCCTAATGACTGAGGACAGACCTGTTTGAAGGTCATTTTGTGCTGATGTATCCAGTGACACAGATGTACTGTCAACAGCTTGTAGGAAGTATAACATGAAAATCAACATATAAAAGACGGAAGTTATGAAAATCAGCATATACAAGACGGAAGTTATGAAAATCAACATATACAAGACAGAAGTTATGAAAATCAGCAAGCCACCAACGATAATAGATATCAGAATAGACGATTCAGCAGTGAAACAAACAAAAGAATTCAAATATTTATGAAGTGGTTTTTTTTTTCTCTCCAGAAAAGGAGAAACTAGACAAGTCTTGGTACCATCAATGAGAAACTAGACAAGTCTTTGTATCATCAATGAGAAAGACAAGTCTTGGTACCATCAAGTAGAAACTAGACAAGTCTTGGTACCATCAATGAGAAACTAGACAAGTCTTTGTACCATCAATGAGAAAGACAAGTCTTGGTACCATCAAGGAGAAACTAGACAAGTCTTGGTACCATCAATGAGAAACAGTTATTACTTGAATGTTTTATGTGAAGAACAATCAAGAATGGAATTGGTTTCACCAGAAGAATAACATGCATCAACTACATAAACATTCACAATGCTATAGTGCATGAGGAAAGGAAAGTTAGTGTTTGAGGAAAGAAATGTTAATGTGTGAGGAAAAACGATAGTTAGTGTGCAAATCTAAATACGTTTTGAATAAAAAAAATGCAATGTTTGTTTTCTGTTTATCTGTTTATACACTATGTAGGTCCTTTTTATTCTGTACGTTCTCAAACTCCCATGGATATCTCTTATAGTAGCACAGTGATCCTACAAGATTTCCAACAGAATGTAGTTCACACAACGGAATTATGTTGTGTTGCCGTTTTATTTGCACCAATGGCTTGACACCTTTGGCTTTGGTAACTAATACATTCAATGTTTTTACATCTGCTGAACAGTGTACGCCTGTGATTATAACGATAGTATAATCGACGAGCCATACAAGAGAATATTACTGAAATGACTAATGTCTGCTTCACAACAAGGAAATCCAAACTATATTATGGATCTTTCATTCTCAAACTCCTTCTGGATCTCCCTTGTAGCAGGACCATGGTCCTACTAGATTTCCAGCAGGATGTAGTCCAGAGAATGGAAATGCATTTAGTTACAGACGAATTCTGCGCATCTCCTATAGAGAGCATGAGACAAATGTGTCAATCAAGTGACATGCCAAATGGCACAGGTGATCATGTTTCTCCACGACTCTCTGTCTCTCATGTTGTCAATAAGCTTGGTTGGTGAGCTTTTACCAAGCCACAATACTAGTCCATCTAGCGACAAATGTGTACGTTAGAAATAAAATAGATTCATACAGATCTATAAGAATCATTACTGCCAATAGTAAAGCGACAAATATACCTACTTGCATGGTTTATAGGTCTGTTGTTAAGGGAGGTGGGTGTTCAACTCCCCCCCCCCTTCCACCCTTAGGAAATCATAACATGTTTTTTATTGCTAGGAATTTAGTCAAAAGGTGGATTAAACCCCTACATTAACGATTTTTCACAAAAAGGTCATCTTTCTTATTAAAAAAGTCATCACCTTTCTCATCAAAAAGTCATCACCTTTCTCATCAAAAAAAGTCATCAGCTTTCGCATCAAAAACGTTATCGGCTTTCGCATCAAAAAAGTTATCGGCTTTCGCATCAAAAAAGTCATCTGCTTTTGCATAAAAAGGAGGTAATTAAATACAAAAATGGACGAATGCCCTTTTTCACATTATTTTATAGGTAAACCTCCTTCCACAATGGAAACTTATCTACGGCCCTGATGGTTTTTTTTTGGACGTGTGATGATATGATTATTCGTCATAAACTATACTACAGGGAACAGTCGAGGTTGGAAGAAGCAGATGAAGACTAAGAAAATCATGGACAGGCAGCATCTAGCGCTGGATAGGTCAAGGTATTTTAACACTCACCTGCGTTGCGGAAGATAGAATTCGCTGGAGAACTCTGGGTGTTATTTCATCCAATGTGCTACTCCTGTGAACCTGGCAGCTTATAGCAGTGTTACCCAAACTTTTCTTTAAACCTTTCCCCACCTCAATCTTTCAAAAATTCTGATGTCTTCCCCCCCCCCCCCCATGTAAACATAAAGGGGCCCTACATTTTTTATTGATCTATTCAAAAATTGACTTATTCCATAAATGAAACCTAATTATAACTTGTTGAGGACACAAGACTTGGGTTTTAGGAAGAAAACACTAGGAATTTATTAAGAAGAAAAAAAAACAGTCAAGTAGGCTAAATTTTCAAAACATATCAAGTAAATCTCAAGTGACAACTAAATCTCAAGTACAATTTTTTTTCCCGAAGTGTCCCCCTAAACAATGAAATCCCCCCCCCTCCCCTTTCCACCTGTGGAGCGTGTGCCACAACGTCGGGTTATAAGGCTTATAGTATGGTGTGATAGCAGGGAAAGGGACATGGGGAAAATGGGGACTGTTGCTGACCTTTCGTGCGAAGACGGCACCTCATCTTAAATGAATAGCCTATTGTAATGTTAAACTTCTGTCATGTTTACGGGGAAATGTCACTTTCTTTTTTTTTTGAGTACGTGCCAGCCCTGATTAAGAATCTCGAATAAATAGGTCAGACTTAAGCCTGTTCAATCTGTTCATTTTATCCTTACGGTAAACCACCACCCCCCTCCCAACACAACACAAAACACCAAAAGAACGAGAAATACAGGAATAGATAAAAACATGTAATAACGATGTACACAGGAGACACATTCACGTGACATTTACAGTGCATGAATAAATGTCTCCTTAGTTAATGATTGGTCAATAAGGGATAAAACCTTTTGGTTAAGGTATGTTGATATCATGGACTGCCAGAAAAACTAATGTGGAAGTGTTGAAAGAGTCAAATGCGAAACGGACTTTAATCAATAATATAAGTAAAAGACAATCTTCATATTTTTGGCCACTTCATGAGACAAGGAGGTTTGGTGAACATAGTCACAACATGCAAGATTGAAGGCAACAGAGACAGAGGGCGATAATGTGAGAAATCATTAGGCAGTTTGACAACCTGGCACGGCAGGGAAACAACAGCGAGGGTGAAAGTAAAGATTAGTTCTCTGCTGTGCTATAAATAGCACAATGTTGACAATTTTAACTATCCAACGTCATGGATTCCCGTGTAACACCAAAACACCGTGTAATGGCTGCCGTGACGTCACATCCGACAATCACACAGTTCAAATCTAGGCACAGACAAACTTATACATAATCTGTTTGTTTTCCAATTTACACATTTTTTACAATTTCATATTATTTGTGGTGAGCGATCAGTATTTCTGCCCGCTACACACGGAGCGAGGTGCGCGCACACATTAGAAATATTATTTCTAATCCTAACCTTACACTAAGTACTTACCCGTAAGCTTGCCAAATAACACAACAAAGGTCAGGTAACACCTTGACACTAGAGCAAAGGTCACAGCGGAGAACTATAATTTACTTAAGCCGATGATGATGACATCGTCTTAGCGGAAATAGGCTTCAATTTCTAGCAAGTGTACTTGCGTTTACAGCAAACACACACATCGTTAGGCTGCTTGCTGTTTAGTGAAGGCTCCACTGGCTTCGTGAACTGTTCTTCCACGTGATCTGGTGGTAAAAGTCCACTCGAACCACATAATGTGGATTATTTTGATCGTCTGTCTCACAACATCCATGTCATGAAAATGTTTGGAGATGAACTCCGTGAACACAGCATTCATTCACACTCAGTTGTTTATCAATGAACTTTCTAGTGATTGCAAAGATAGTCTTGAAAAGATAATCAATTCTTCACCAAGATCGATGCCTTCTGGTGCACACATCTGTTCAAGAACAATGCCTTTTGGTGCACACATCTGTTCAAGATCAATGCCTTCTGGTGCCCACATCTGTTCAAGATCATTGCCTTCTGGTGCACTAATCTGTTCAAGATCGATGCCTTCTGGTGTAAACATCTTTTCAACTTCTTGTTTCATCTTCTGTGTCCATTCTCAAGCTCCTGCAGATCAGCAGGATATAGTCCAGATAAAAGTTGTGCCATAATTGACAGCTTAACTGACAAATCTGATTTCAGCATAGCCTCTAGATCAATTTGACACTGTGGGGTGAGACCAGTGTCATAAATATGTTATAATAAAGTAGGGGGAGGGAGAATTCCCTTAAAAAGGTCATTCGTATGTTTTCGTGTATCAGATCTTCTTGATGTGAAATGTGATGTTCTTTTTAGTTAAAATCTATAGGGGATGGTCTTTTTACCCGCATTTTGGCCAAATTTCGAATACTAAAAGTCACAGGCCTATTCCAGTTTGCTAAAATAGTGGAAAGTTGAATACCTCAACCCTTCAATCTCCTTATCTACATGCCTTTATGGGACAACAAAATCCACCTCAAATTCCTCTTAGTTGTTGCTTAGGATATGCGTGACAGGTAACAGTTTAGCTATCCCATGCCCCCCTTTCAGACCTGCCAACCAAGGACAATTTCTATTGGAAATTAAATTTATCTATCACTACGTTCCGATTTTTTAAAAACTAGAAACAGATTATAGAAGAGATTCTTTCTTTGTAATTATATTAAAGAACATATGTAAGATGTGTTGGAAATTTAATTTATTTACTTGATGATCTCCGCGACAGAAGATCCATGGCTATCACATAATGCTGTGAATTAATACGTCCACAGAAAATACCTTATGGCCACTGATCTATGTATAAATAAATCAGTCTTCACGCTCTACCGCATTTAGTGTTACCAAGCGTGTTTATTCGCTTGAACGAAGCGAGACCAAGTGTGTTCATTCGAACACGTAATAGATTCGCTATATTTGTAAACTGTTATAGAAACTGGGACATATGCAAAACAGGGCGAGATATAAGTCAGCGTTATAAAACCAAGACAATCTAGGTCACACTTGGACACATCTTTACACTCAATACATATAATTACAATACATATGTGCCATTAACATAAACAAATGTATATTTCCGCAATTTTAGTAAGCAATGTTTATCAAGTCAAAATATTTTGAGTTTACATTTTTTTAAACTCAGTTGACACGGGTGGATGTCGTTATATTGTGACATTGCGTAATTGTTGAAAGTAAATTTTTTCTTAAAAATGAAACTTTTAAAACTCACAAATTGCAATTCCATTTGTTTCCTCGTGAATTCATTTTCTTGTGTTAACGAAATTATAATTAGATGATTAAGATTTTTTAAATTACGAATTCAGAACTATGGCCATAAAAACTGTAAGAACTACTTTGTATCAAAATACTTTATTTATTCTTTCCAATAAATAACAGTATCCAACTGTTAAATCAAAAATACGTTTAAGTGTAAGGGAGGTAACCGTGTAAATACAAATAATACTAAAATTTAGATAATTTCATGACAAAAAAGTCGAGTGAAGCACTTTCTCCGCAGCTCTCCTACACCCCCGTAATCCTCTCTCGAGGCGGTATGACATAGAAGGCGCCGCAATCGAAAGCCACTCGGACGCTAAGTATCGCTCACACTTAGCTGAGCACGTTTATGCTGTTAACATTCCGTACGACCGAAAACTTCACCCCGGTGACTTCGTCCTGTCTTAACATGTCATATGGGGAGGAACCAGCCTAGATCCCAAGCGGTACTGTGACGAGCGAGCTGACTCGACACTGGCTGAACCTTGACCCCGCGGTGGAGTCTAAGACATGTGAACGGACTACTGACACTAGTTCCCATACAAAGTCAAGAGCCAACTTTTGTAGGAAAGTTCCGCGGGGAACTTGAACCTTATACGGACATTATCCCTTAACATCCAAAAGTTTATGTGCCACACTTTTGTTCACCATGTCAACAGTTAGGGAAGAATGTCGTGCATATTGCTTTCAAAAAAACGTTTTTATAAATAGTAGAACGGGGAAGAGTTACATAGAATCACTCAAAATAAATGAGAGTTTATTTAAATTATATTACCACATGATCAGATCAAAATATTTGTGTTCTTATGATTTATTAATACATTTGCACATATTAATACATTTCACATGTATTACATCCCCTTATCTGATAGTATCTGCGGGGTTATGACCCTTAATGAATAATGGAAATGTCCACTCTCTATAGCCCTGCTATCCTAGACAGAGCCTCAAAATATATTTCACAAAATTATTTTTCCATACAGAGCCTCAGTTTTTATCCTATTTTTGCATTGCAATCACGTTTTTATGTTTTTAAAACGTCAAGTTCCAAAAAGAGTCATGTTTTTATGTTGTGAGTTTAATTCAAGTACAATTAGTTTTCGCAAAAACAAAACACTTGACATTTGTTTGGACAATCATTCAATCATGACTATTACATTTTTGTTTGTAAACGTTTTATGAGATTGTCTTTTGCTAGGTCATATCGACTTACTGTACCGTGTCTCTCGTCAAATACAGTCACGTGAACTCATTCTTCTAAATGACTTTACTTGACGTTGATTTGTCATTGGCTGTCGACACAATGTATACAAAAGTGACCAATGAAAATCACTGTAATCGTTAAATAATGTGACTTCAGATGGATTATTTTCAAATAGTCCACACAACTAATTGAGAGACAAGATTATACAGTGTAGTAAACGATGTGTAATGGGCAAGTTTTGATACCACATCGGTATATTCCGGTCATTTCTATTTGTACTGTGTCTTTCAGCAGACATGGGTTACATGCGATCTGTTGCATTCTTTATCTTTATAATAACTAATGAAACCAGTATTCTGGTTTTCGCACTTTTCTTTTATTAATATATGATATGCAAGTTGATTGGGAAAATTAGCAGTATATTGCCCTGAATGATTGATGCACAAAATAACCATCTTTTAATACGTATTGTGTTTAGGCAAGTGCTACCAACTCGTTCCGTCAAAAGCACTAGACAACACAAATTGTTTTTAAAAAGTCACGCACCATTTGTTGTTATTTTAAAGCCTCGAGAGGTGAACAAAGAATAGCAATACTGTTTGCCTTCCATGTATATTTTAAGAAGCGACTAAGGAGGTTATACGGTGGGGTTGTCCGTCCCATCCTATATAAAGTCAAAATGATCCAGTGCCATTTTAAAGTCGGATGTGTTAGGTCAAAAGCGAAGATCTCGCATCAATGTTGTGAACCATGACAAAACGCATTATGAACTACATCCTGCTAATCTGCAGGAGTTTGAGAACACACGCAGAAACTCAATTATCCAGAGTGAGAACTAAGATGGAAAGCATCTATGTCTTGTTGACCAGATCTCAATGTCCTTTTTATCTCTTGTTACCAGGATTGATCACATTGTCCGTAATATCACTCCCTTAATAATCACTTGTGCGTCACTTCTTTCTCTCCCACTTTCATCATCCCTTGCCTCCCATTTCATCATATGTGTGTTTCTATTCATTGTTAGTCAGCTATCGTTTGTCCTGATGATGGTTTCTTATTCAAAACGTCGTATGTCTTTGCTTCTATTCGCTAGTATATCGCGTGTATACATATTGACAACATTTGTATATAAATCAGTTTTTCCTTATATTGCACTATGTTGCCCCAGCCCTCGTATTTCCAGCCAATGTGTTGTTCCCGGCACTAGAGATTAATTCCTATAGACCAGAAAAAAAGCTTGTCATCTTTCCTCAAGGATTACTACTATCGTATATCTTATGCGTCGCATAATTCTTTTCTCCTTCTTCCTCGTTTTCCAGCAGGTCAGATGCTGATATGGATTCCATCAAAGAACTGAACTGTTCAAAGAGTAGGTCCAGTGTAGCAGTTAGACAGTGCAGCAGTTAGACAGTGTAGCAGTTAGACAGTGCAGTAGAGCTTTCCGCCAGAGCTGTTTCAGATAGCCATCGTTTTCCCCTTGTGCTGTGATATAGTGGGCAGTTTTGTAAAAGAATAAAAACGGTAAAGGTAATCCCATGGCATGTGCCGTCGGGGATGAAGATAACTCTTCATGTACTAAGCCGCAGCAACTATTAGGTGGGGTGGCCAGTTCCCTTCCTCGCTGTTTTTTTACCTTCCCTAACTCATGCGCCAGGTACTCATTTACAGCTGAGTCGACTGGAGGAGTAGTCGTGTCAAGTGAGAAATCACAACCCGGATTTTTTTAAAAATGTCCGGACGTGGTTTCGAACCTGGCACGCTGTAACCAGATGATAGCAAGCAAGCTCTCTATCCACTAGGCTACCGCGCTCCTCTAAAAGAATAGAAGCATTCAAAAACTTATTTTGATGTCGCAGATCTGGAATAATCTGCGCCATAGTTTCATTTTTGGGTGAAATTATCACCCTCCCTTCAAATATATAGCCCCAAACGTGGACCTAATTACATTTTGAGAACCACTGATCTTTATCTGCTTTATCTTTTTATGTGTACATCCTCAAACTCCTGTATGTTATCAGGATGTAATCCGAAGAATGGAATGTGGTATATCATAATTTACATCGTGGTTGCGATATCTGCGCCTTTCGATCTGACACACTCTATTCAGCATAATTTCTGGATAACATGATCCTCTATTGAATAGGAGAGCCAAACCAACCCCCCAAAACCTTCTTAGTCACAGTTTACGATGTGCATGGTAGGCAACAATAACAGTGCCACTAACTTTGCTTCTTTTTCCACACCACATTGGCATCACTGATCTAAACCACATTCACTGATCTAAACCACATATCACAGTACACACCACGCATTGTTTGTGTTTTGGTTTTTCTTACTAGTCCTAATGTTGACATCTTAAGAGCACTCTAACTTTCGTGAACTGTGTTCACGAGATAGAAATAGGGCTCTGTTTACTGGAAGAAAACTTGACTATTGTGTCTTAGATAGTCACAGTGACTAAACATAATGCTTCATTAATAAAATATAATTTAGTCACAGTAAACAGAGAACTTCCCACTTTATAGAAGGTGGTTTTCACTTTATAGAAGGTGGTTTTACGTTTGCAATGAAGGGGAGATAATATACACAGTTGTGAACAGATTTGTTTTAATTAATTATTGTGTCAAATCAAAGTTGAAAATCTATTCCTGATGTACTTTCACTTTAAACTTGCATTTACCAATTAGTGTGTTCTATTTTAATTGTATGTATCTGTCTAAAATATTTATTTTTTTAATATTATGAAACGCTTACACTTAGACCGACACTCTAAGTGTTTCCTATATATAAAATCGTGAAATTTTGAATTAGATCCCCTTATTCTATCAATTTAAAAAAAATGTTTTTTTGGTGTGTTTTTCAAGAGATGTCAGAGATCACAGATATAAGATTGTATCAAACATAAACGTTCAAGTCGTAGGCTAAGGCCTAAAGAAAATCAGCAAAATTTCCACCGCCTCTAATGTGGAGACAACGAAGGAGGGTCAACCAAATCCCCCAAAATAACAGACTATGATATATTTCTGCGGAGAATCCCACGCAGAGAATGAGATAAAGGCCAGAGATCCCATACGATGCAGAGAGTGTGGCTACAGAATCATGTACAAGAAGAGAACAAGACGATTGATTGTATTTGATGGCAGACAACAGCAGTCAAATTGTTCGCCCTTGTCTAGTATTATTTGTTCGAGAATGGTGTTTGCATGTTTTTAAGAGATAGAAATAAAGACATGTATTTCTGACTGAAGAAAAATACTGTTTAGACAATTCTTATAAAAACGTCCGTATTAGTAATAATTACTTAAATTTAAACCCCCTCCCTCCATTGTCCAAACTATTTAATCTGTTGTTTCTATATATATTCTATGCATGGTGTTTTATCTATTATCTTTCTGATTTTCTCATTGCACATTTTGGTTGAGTCTGGTGATTCCAATGGCCTTCTTCAGACATTTCATTTTGCAAGTTTTGATCTTAAATACATCAAAAATCCTGTTCACCATTCAACATAACTGCAGAATGTTCACAGTGCCCAATAATTACATACTTGGGTTATACATTGTTCTCTTTCTTCACCTTGGATTCACTTGACATTTATGCATTTAGAAGTTATTCATCTGACATTGGACTATTCAACAATCTCAAAAACATTAATCTATTGTTTCTTTTGAACTCTGTGCTCGCTTTCATTGCGGCGTTCTTTGCCAGAGAAACTTCTACCATTTATTCATTTTAACACAGGTGGGAGAGTTGTAAGGAATATAATTTTAACAGTGTGTTATCTAGTATTATTATGTATAAGAGTTAGTCATGGTCGCTGTAATTGATTGAGTAATGGATGATAAGTTTGGGTTTTCTGTAAAGTGATACACATGACAAATCATCACTTTCATTTATTCCAAAGACAGTAAGTGAGAAAAGGAAGCGTGGATGTTAGAGTGTGAGGTCTATGGCACCATCTTTGTCCTGAGGTGGTATGCTAGTCATGTTAAGCACCTGCGATTCAAAGTACACAAATTGAGTAAACTGTAGCTTATATAGATACCATATATATTGTTATTTTCTTTGCCATTCCTGCAATACGAAAGTTATGAATATATTTGTGAATATATAATATATTCACAGTTTACTGAAATAATCACCCTTCTTCAGTTTTTCTTTTTTTTAAATAAAGAAAGTATCTTATGGCGAGGTATGCGCCTTTCAGTCACAACGGCGGGGGGGGGGGGGGGTTGTACTGTTACAGATAATCCAGTCACCATCTTTCCAATATTAACATTGTGATGACAAAAACGTATTGAATATATAACTCGGTGGTTATGGTTCTGCACCACTCCCTTAAATACATAGGCCTACTCTCGAACTCGTGGTGGCTGGATTAACAGAACTCTATTATTATTTTATGGTTAAAAACTATGATATAAACTAAATTGGCGTTTGTGTATTGCCAGAGGACAGAAGGGGGGGGGGTAAAGAATTGCGACATTATTACCTGCCAATTATGTTGTAAGAGGCGACTAAGCAGGTCTTGGGCTTCCGTTGGTTGTTTCATCCCCAAAAAGGTCAAAGCAGTAGGATGGGTCAGACCGTTAAGCGCAGATATCGCAGCTAAGATATAAGCTATGACACAATGCACTCAGTTCTCCGAACTACATTATGCTAATATTCAGGAGTCTGAGAACGAACGCAGAAGAAGAGGAGAGAAATTGGACCGTGTCCGCGTTTGAAAGAAGCGCGCCTCACCATAAGAGTACCTTAAATCAAATTAATTGTAATAGTACCATATTTTGTGGTACCAACAAGTGTTAAGTAATAACGAAACATGAGGATGACAAAATAGAGATTTATTACATAAACATATTGTGATCAAAATTATTCCTTGATGACACACACACATAAATCTACGTTTACACAAGGGACTGCTTGACCATCATGTAATAATGAATACATACATATCTGTGTGTGTGTGTGTGTGTGTGTGTTCGTCCATCACAAGTGATGATGACCATTTTTACATCAACTTTTGAAAATTCAGTTAGAATTATGACCATGTCTAATAGTTCGTAGATGTCTAATGAGCCCTATTCGAGCTGTAAATGTTCTTGGGCAGTTCGAGCATAGAATGACCACAGCAGACGGATTTTGATATATTCGTGACTTTCTAGCTACTCTCCGCTGTTGGGCTGCAACATTTCTCCTCTTTTCACAAGATGATGCGCTCTTTTTGACTGTAGAGCGCCATATATATATATATATATATATATATATATATATATATATATATATATATATATATATATATATATATATACAGTGTGTTTTTTTTCTAGGAAAAAGGTGGGTATACGGAGTTTACAGAAGTGGATGGTCATGCCTTACATGTTACTTCACTTACACACAAAGATGCCTATGAGACAACCTTACATATTACTTCACTTACACACAAAGATGCCTATGAGACAACCTTACATGTTACTTCAGTTACACAACTGAATGGAACCTGTGCTTTTATTTGAAACATTGATGTCAAGAGGCATGCCTATCGAGGCCAACTCTTTGACGTGGAGATGGGGCTTAGTCCAGCCAACAGAAGCTGGAAACTAAGATTGGTCGGGACAACCCAATATCGAGCAGGGTCACAATCCTGACCAAGCAAGCACAGGTGCTGAAGTCAGAGATGCCAGGCCGAGAGGCGCACCAGCAACATGATATCATGCAACCCGAATAGTTGACACTAAACCAATTACGGGAAGAACACTGGTCCACAGAGATGGATATCCACAGAAAGATGTATAGGAGCACTGAAGAGCTTTCAAATACAGCAGCATTTATTAAGAAAACAGGACTTGCTGTGTACACATGTCAAACTGCGAACGAGAAGAAGAGGCATGCGTATTTTCTGGCTCACAATGCGTGTTCTGTCTCACAATGCGTGTACTCTGTCTCACAATGCGTGTACTCTGTCTCACAATGTATATTCTCTCACAATGCGTGTTCTCTGTGTCACAATGCGTGTTCTCTGTCTCACAATGCATGTTCTCTGTCTCACAATGCGTGTTCTCTGTCTCACAATGTGTAAGTTCACAGAGAAGACTGTTCACCAGATACAAGTATATACCGATGGATCAGCAACTAGTGTCGTGAAGAATGGAGATTCTGAAGTGTATATAAAATATCCGTAAGAAGACAATAAAACCATATGTTTACCAACTGGAATCTTCTGCTCCATCTACTCTGCAGATGTACAGTTCCTAAAAATTGCTGTGGAAAAAATTAAGAACATAACAAGCCAATGTCAACAGGTGATGTGTCTTACTGGTGCGATGTCTGTAATACAAGCCCTAGACAGCAATACGAGAAGTGTGCATTCAAAGAAGATTAGTACAATGGATATCATCTCACTTTGACATACCATGAAATGAAAAGGCAGATACGCTGGCAAAAGATGGAGCAAAACAATAACAGAAAAACCAACAAAAGAGGCCCTACAAAGAGATGATGACTACTTCAAAGAAATGATGAAGAGGTAGGCAGCGATACAACTGGGAGAGAAACACCACGAGATGAAGAGGTTACAGTCTAGCAGAGCGGACCACCAAAATAAAGAGGCAGATGATGTTGGAAGTTCGCTGAAACCACCCTTCACTGCTCATACGGTTGTTCTGTGTTAATACAATGGAACATAAAATCCAATCAATAGTAGCATCCAGAGAGAAATTAATGTTCATTTCAGAAAACGACAATATTATCACCATACTACACATGACAGTCTAGAAAAAAAACAACCGTAATGAAGAGGGTCATGTCAGAGAAATGAGAAAAGAGGCATGAAATTACAATGACAGAAAGATTAGATTAGCTAAAGATGGGCAGGAATTTTTAAAGGCTGTAATGTACATTTTGACATGCTACCTGCTGATGGCGGCTAGAGTATAGTATGAGAGTATAGTTTGAGAATATCAATGATCGTGATAGTATTCAATCAATCAAGTGTCATGATAAGTGGCGTAGGTGATGATGCTTCTCCACAACTATCTCTTGTATTGTTAAAAAGTTCAGTTGGTAACTTCTTTTTGAGCCACAGTAGCAACCCACCCAGAAATTTCTCTCTTTGTGTTCCTCAGTCTATTCTCCCCTTGATCTTTCCGGTGGTTACTAAATGTTTAAGTTTTACTTTTCTCGTACGGACCCTTAAAATCGTGATTGTCTGTTTCTTATTTTCGCTATAATTTGTCGCTTTACTCCAGCATCTTTGAGAACTTCTACATTTGTTTTCTTGTCTGTTCATTGAATATTCATCATTCGTCTTAAAAACCACATATCAGTTGACTCCAGCTTATCTTGAGTACGTTTGTTTATTGTCCATAGTTCGCTTCTATTTTGACAGCATGGGTAGACTTTGTCTCAGTTTCCAGCCTGTATGTTGTGTCCGCACCAAAATATACCAGCAGGTTGAAAACATATTCGGTGATGGAGTCGCAGAGTCTGTATGACTTTATATGGTATTTTTTTTTGGCTTGCTTGCATTATATTGCTTGTGCCTAAATCTTCCCGTGTGATCTATAACCATCTCATCTATACATATGTTTTCAGAAGGATAGAATGCATTCTGAAAGCTCGCAACTAATTCATTTATGAACGGCTCTATTTTACATTTACCCTGTGCATCAGCTCCAGCCGCATGAAGCATTGATTGGTAAATCAATAAGAATTTGGTCCTGCTGAAAATTGATCCAAACCAGGGGCTACTTCTGTGTGTATTTGTGGACCAAAAATCCTTTATATAATTTTTGGGATACAAACCCATGTTTATCAGGGTGGCGAGAAACTTCATAAAAATATTTCGATCGAGCGGAATCCATTTCGAATAAGTAGAATATTTCCTTCTAGGTGTATTCATTTTCTATTTCTGTTGGGCATAAGAATTTACATTGGCTATTAGATTGTCAATTACTGGTTCTGTCATCAAGGATAGCAAATACTGAAGAGGTTAGACATTGTCAGAAAGGCCAAGTTTGCTACCAGAATGTATCTGTATGAAGTGAGACACTACTATACTCTCTCCTTCTAGGGCTTCACGCCACAAAGCATCAGTCCTAGGCCAACCTTGTTGATTTATGGAAGTTTGATGCATAGGCCTACTTGTAGCATTAGTAGGCCTAAAAGTACCAGCTAAATCCTCTGAATCAGTAGATTCATCACTACTATTAGACGCTTCTTCAGAGGAACTAACATTCCTTGATCTGATGCAAGCACTTGCTAAATTTTTAATAAAACCTACACCAGTTTGCTTTGGTTTCTTACTTTTCGGCAAGTCAACACTAGGCCTATAATCCCTATCGGGATCATCATTATCCCATTCACTAATTAGCAAGCTCTGAAACATAACCATAGCTTGTTCTGCACTGTATCTAGAAGAAGTGAGCGTTGCCATTTTTTCAGAATTTCAGAAATAACAAACAGCGTATGGCGGTCAAAGAAATGGTTTCTTTTACAGCCACGCGAGTCGTCTTCAGTTTTCTAAAGGAAGCGAAGTTTCCTAGATGTTCAGAGGTTAACATAAAAACTTGAACTGGGCAAAACGAAATATAACTGATCAATATATGATCGATCTAAAATCAAAGCCGTTAAAGTTGCGAAAGGTCCTGTAGACCCATACTATAAAGCCGTTATAGTGGCGTTCAGTTCCCAATGAGTTAATCTGTTACCAGAGTCAAAAATTGAATGTAGGGGCGCAGTCTTGTACAGTTTAGGTTCGATGACAGTGACTGCACCCTTTATCACTTGAATGTTCCAAGTACAAAGAATTCTGGCCACCCTGTATTTGACCATGCTCTTGTAAGAAAAGAATAACATGGTACAGAAATATTTCGACCCCTAGATATGGGTTCTTCATATCGTTATTTCATGCTTCGAAAACTGCACATTTCCATCTATCTATGCGCTGTATCCCTTGCTTGCCTTGCGGAGTGAGGGGTGGAAGAGTTCTCTGGAGATGACCTTCTTGTGTGCTGTTTGTAAGCTTGTTCCTGTGGCTTCTTTGATTTCTGTGATCCATCTTTTACATGGTCTTCTTTATAACCGTTATGCCTATGTGTCATAACCATGTGTGGCATGCGTGTGAAAACCACTTGATCTGTTGTCTGTTGATGTGTTCTAATACTGGTATTCTTTTGGTTATCTGTCTGATGTTATCGTTTCTAATTCTATCTCTTAATGACACTCCGAGTACTCTTCGTAGACATGTCATTTCTGTTGTCACTATTTTTCGTTTGTCTTGTGCTGTCATTGTCCAGGTTTGGCACTGGTAGCATAGTGATGAAATAATAATAGTCTTGTATAATGCAACTTTAGTGTCTATGTTTACATTTTTGTTCTTGATAATGCGTGTCATCTGTCTGCTTCTTCTATTCGTGAGATTTGTCTTTCCTCATCCCTCTTTCTTCACCAATTTCCCATCACATTTTTCGCTTCATGCTTTAAACTTGAACGTTTACGTGTTTCTTCAATCACTCTCCACCTTATTATTCTTCTGCAAATCTC
Source organism: Meghimatium bilineatum (assembly GCA_034231615.1). NCBI lineage: Eukaryota > Metazoa > Mollusca > Gastropoda > Stylommatophora > Philomycidae > Meghimatium > Meghimatium bilineatum. The sequence continues at coordinate 61,126,785 of CM067317.1, forward strand.
TGTCTGAAATCAATGTCACTCTGCTGGTTTATTCCTTTCTGTTAGTGCAAATCTCAACAGTATGAAATGCTTTAAGAAGCCCCCTACTCACAGGTGTATGATATGAGGAACGACAAGAGAGTGAGGTTGACGCTTTGCACAAGACCAAAATCAGCCTACAGTGGTCATTCCATGTCCGAACTGTCCAAGAACATTTACAACTCGAATATGGCTCATTAGCCATCTACGAACTATTATGCATGGTCATAATTCTAACTGAATTTTCAAAAGTGGATGTACAAAATAGTAATCATCACTTGTGATGGACGAACACACACTCAGATGTGTCTAACTGTATATATGAAGTTCTATATGGCTGCCATTAGAGAAAATCATCAGAAACTGGTGAGACCTTCAGAACTTCCGCATGCAGTACATAATTCTATATATTTTTTCTGATTTTTGCTGTAAGGCATCGCAGGTTTCAATGAGGACCGTATTTTTCGGGCTTTTTTATGGCACGTTTGGCCGCTTGATATGCAGTAATATTATAACGTCTCAGAATGTTGGTAACTCCTTCAATCCACCCTCTTCTTGGTCTTTCTCTGGAGGTATCTGATGTAGATTTTCTCAGTATGATTCAAGTCCTCGAAATGAAGCACCTTAATTTTTTTTTAAATTACTGAATGGTTCAAATTGTATTTTGATTTCGCTGCTTATGCCGGTTCCTCACGGTGCCGTGTCTATGTATCATAATCCGACACGACCCTGTTCCTCTGTATCTTGCTGTTTCCACGTTCATATTGCCGCTGGCCAATAATGGTACAGAATTAATCAACTTTATATTAAATTAGGTTGTCAGACTAAGAAGATGGACACATGAGTTTATGTGGAATGTCAACCAAATGCCTGAGAAAAGCCACAAGAGTGATCAAACTAGACAAAATTATGATGAAATCAGAAGAATTGGTATACGACCAAGCACAGAATACATCGAGAAACAACAGATACAATGATTTCGACACCTTGTGAGAATGAACCTTAACCAACTACCAAGAAGAACATATTACGTAAGACGATACAAATACAAGGTCACAGGAAGACCTAGAAAAAGATGGATAGATAACATCAAGACAACACTGAACAAATACGGATTCAACACAGTCAAGGCGACACATCTCGTCTTAGATAAACGACTAAAGCAGCCAGGCACCACCCCAACTCTTAACGGCAAGTGTGGATATTCTGACCATCATCCACCTGGAGACAGACAATAGTCAACCAAAAGGAAGAGGTCATTGGAGTTGTGATTAAACTACAAGATGCATAGGTCTATACGAGAATAGACAGATATTCTTCTATTGCTATGTTCTCTTTGGTAAACTGATGCCACTCATTGGATGGTAAACTACACAATATTTTTGTCAGAGTAGTTCTTCAAAGATTAATCACGGAGGTAAAAGTTCCAGGAAAGAGAACACGATGCAGACTAAGACTACGATGGACACGTGACATTGAACACATTTTGAACATGACACTAGAAGAAGCTGGGCAGCTTACGCAGAACTGAGAGGCTTACAGAGTGGCAGTGAGCACAACGTTCTGTAAAAGACACGTCACATAGATTGACAGCTCCACAAACTTTACTTAATCCCCCTTAACTGTGGAGGTATTCTTAAGGATTCGATGAAAAGCCAGCCACTTCTATTTTGTGGAGATCCTCTACTTCTTAGTTTCCCAGGGAAAAATCTGTCTGGAAGCTTATAATAAAGCATCCAGATCAATTGCTTCCCTGGGAAACTAAGCAGTAGAAGATGCACAATGGCAGCAACTTCTCATCGTATTCTTCAGATTGTACATCCCGCAGATTCGAGTTTAAAACCTATTAATACACATTGAACACTGCCCAACCTGATCAATCAAAATCAACTATAGATCAATGAGACATATCTTAAAACGAATGTCTGACAACATTTTCTATTGTTTGGCATTACTAACAACAAAAGACAATGACGGTTCTATTACAGAGTACAAGTTAATGCCAGCAGGTGGTATTTCCTACTGATGCTATGTCTGTCCTACAAGCCCTTGACAGCGATAAGCTGCCAGACCTGAAGAAAGCCATGCGAGAAGTGAGCATCCAAAGAAGGGTAGTACTACAGTAGATACCATCCCACTGTGGCATACCAGGAAATAAAGAGACAGACAAACTGGCAAAGGATGGATCAACACAGGAACAAAAAGACCAAGAAATCACCTACCAAGAAAAGAAGACCCTCATCAAAGCTATCAGGAAAGGCGACCACCCAAAAGACAATTACCACTATCTCGACAGAGCAGGTTATTATCTTCAGCCTCAGAACGAACAGGACACAACAGATTAAACAGCCACTTAAATAGACTAAGTCTGGTCCCATCACCTCTGTGCCGTTGTGGGCAGGCAGTACAGACCGCTGAACATATTCTGAAAGACTGCAATACACTAAACAAGTTAAGGGAAGAACACTGGCCCAAAGAGATGGATATCCAAAGAAAGATGTATGGGAGCACTTCAAATACAGCAGCGTTTATTAAGAAAACAGGACTTGCTGTGTAGACATGTCAAACTGCGAACGAGAAGAAGATTACAGAGCCTCTATCGAGATGAAAGGCAGTAAACAAACAACAAACTTACATAGAAACGAGACACAATATGGTAGGGTGAGAATAGGAGGAAGAGAAGAATAAAAAGTAGGAGAGTGATTGATGAAGCATGTAAACGTTAAAAGTTTAAAGCATGAAGCGTAAAATGTGATGGGAAATTGGCGAAGATAGAGGCATGAGAGAAGATAGAGGCATGAGCGAAGATAGAGGCATGAGCGAAGATAGAGGCATGAGCGAAGATAAAGGCATGAGCGAAGATAGAGGCATGAGCGAAGATAGAGGCATGAGCGAAGATAGAGGCATGAGCGAAGATAGAGGCATGAGAGAAGATAGAGGCATGAGCGAAGATAAATCTCACTAATAGAAAAGACAGAAAGAGAGACAGAGGAAAGGATGGAATAAAAAAAAAAAACCCCAAAAATTAGTAAATTATATATAAAATACTCAACTAGGTTGACACACAGAACCTTGGTCAAGATCCAGAAACAAGTGACATTAGAATGAAAGCACACACAATGGAAATGTAGCACACATATCATATAACAGCACACACAACAGATAAGTCAGAACAGTACCATATAAAAGACTTACAATGCACTTCCTGTGCAGTTTTTTTTTAAAGTTTACACTTATCTTATTTTTTTTTAGTAATTTATAATGTCATCACAGAACACAATATTTTTATAATGTCACTCGGCTGGTTCATTCCTTTCTGTTAGTGCAAAATGGTTGCCGTATCGATGATGAGATGAGATCATGCCGTGCGGATGAGATGACACATCTATACTGTGATACTTGATGACACATCTATACTGTGACACTTGATGACACATCTATACTGTGACACTTGATGACACATCTATACTGTGACACTTGATGACACATCTATACTGTGACACTTGATGACACATCTATACTGTGATACTTGATGACACATCTATACTGTGATACTTGATGACACATCTATACTGTGATACTTGATGACACATCTATACTGTGATACTTGATGACACATCTATACTGTGATACTTGATGACACATCTATACTGTGACACTTGATGACACATCTATACTGTGATACTTGATGACACATCTATACTGTGATACTTGATGACACATCTATACTGTGATACTTGATGACACATCTATACTGTGACACTTGATGACACATCTATACTGTGACACTTGATGACACATCTATACTGTGACACTTGAGGACACATCTATACTGTGACACTTGATGACACATCTATACTGTGACACTTGATGACACATCTATACTGTGACACTTGATGACACATCTATACTGTGACACTTGATGACACATCTATACTGTGACACTTGATGACACATCTATACTGTGACACTTGAGGACACATCTATACTGTGACACTTGAGGACACATCTATACTGTGACACTTGATGACACATCTATACTGTGACACTTGAGGACACATCTATACTGTGACACTTGATGACACATCTATACTGTGACACTTGATGACACATCTATACTGTGACACTTGATGACACATCTATACTGTGACACTTGAGGACACATCTATACTGTGACACTTGATGACACATCTATACTGTGACACTTGATGACACATCTATACTGTGACACTTGATGACACATCTATACTGTGACACTTGATGACACATCTATACTGTGACACTTGATGACACATCTATACTGTGATACTTGATGACACATCTATACTGTGACACTTGATGACACATCTATACTGTGATACTTGATGACACATCTATACTGTGACACTTGATGACACATCTATACTGTGACACTTGATGACACATCTATACTGTGACACTTGATGACACATCTATACTGTGACACTTGATGACACATCTATACTGTGACACTTGATGACACATCTATACTGTGACACTTGATGACACATCTATACTGTGACACTTGATGACACATCTATACTGTGACACTTGATGACACATCTATACTGTGACACTTGATGACACATCTATACTGTGACACTTGATGACACATCTATACTGTGATATCTCTGCACACATCAGAGAGATGTAACAACACACATCTAAAACTGTTGTCAGTATGGCCTGCTATGGACGACTATAATATTGTGATGTGATATGTAAATTAGCATCAAGCTTGATACATGCAGGATTGTTCACATACGGGGTACAGTGCGAGAGAGGTGTGATTAAATCAGTTGGGGGCAACCTTTTCTTGGTTGGCTGGCCAGATTTAAATTTCCCTGTGCAGTAGGGAGCCGCGTAGCGCGGTGGTTAGTGCACTGGCTTCGCATATGACTGGTTCTGTGTTACTTCCCCAGTTAAGGCGGAAATCTTTTTCAGATCGCAACAGGTCCTGGGTCAACCCAGCCTTAAAATGGGTACCGAATTAATCCGGGAAGTAAAGACTGCAAGGGAGAGGAGATGGCTACTGCCCTCATTTGCAAAGCCACTGAAATGTGAGATCGCTAATATCTCACACCCCTACAGCATTAATAAATGCTATGAGTTACTTTACTTTTTTATGGAATAAAAATTTTTAATCATCCTTTGGAGCTCTAAGTAATGCTTTCTGAGCTCTAGGGTTAGTGCATATAGCAATATTGTATTTTTAATCAGCCTGGTGGGCCGATAAAAATGTCATAGAATACCGCAGTTGACCTACAGCCATATTTTACCGACACATGACCCCTTGTTTAAATAGAGAGTGATGGGTACTTTCAGTATGTACAATGTTAAACTTCAGCTACAGATGCTGAACACTTATGTGTCTGTTTGGAGTGTTCCATATATGTAGTAAGTAAGTAAAGTAACCCATAGCATTTATTAATTACGTAGGGGTGTGAGATGTTAGCGATCTCACATTTCAGAGGCTCTGCAAATGAGGGCAGTAGCCATCTCCCTCGCAGTCTTTACTTCCCAGATTAATCCGGTACCCATTTACGGCGTTCCATATATGTAAAAATGCATCATAAAAATAAGTGAAGTATGGTGAGCTGTGTAAGTAAAAACAGTTGGCAGGTGGACAGAAGAACGCTTCAAAGACCCTCTCAAAGTTCTAAAAAGCTTCAACATTGACTTCATATCCTGGGAACCTGTCACTCATAATTGTCTAATGTGGCACAGCAACACCAGTAAAAGTGCTTGCATCACTGAGAAGCATACAATTTCAGAAGCACAGAAAATATGCGCTGCCCAAAGAAATACAGAACTTCGATCACAGAGATGTCCAATTTTGAACATGCACAACCCAAATGTGGCAGGAGGGGATTTTATGCTAGAATTTGACTTTCCAGTCATCTTTGCACACAACACAAGTCTGAGAGATGCATCAACACAAGTCTGAGAGATGCATCAACACAAGTCTGAGAGATGCATCAACACAAGTCTGAGAGATGCATCAACACAAGTCTGAGAGATGCATCAACACAAGTCTGAGAGATGCATCAACACAAGTCTGAGAGATGCATCAACACAAGTCTGAAATTGTTGTAATTATAGCCTGTAATGGAGGACTATTGATGACTTAATCAACTGATTCCCATATACAAAAAAACCCATTAAAATCAACGCTATTATAATGAAAAAACATAGAACTGCATAATTTACTGTTTTACTGTATAATTAAAACACAGCCAATACATACAGTATTTGTTACAGAGGTGCATCAGTACTGTAAATACTTATTCTATTACTACAAATAAAACATTTGAAATATTAAATATTTTATAAATTACAGAAAAAAAAAATCCAATTATTTAAAGAAATTATAACAGAAACATAGCTACGTTGCTAAGTAAAAAATAAGCTACAACAGAACACAAAAATGTGAAGTTAAATTTTCCTTAGTATGATTTTTCAATGGTTGGAATGTTATTAATTATCAAGAAACTATATGCTAAACATGTCTGGCTCTGTGGCGAAGTGGTACAGAGCGCATCTTTGACGGCCAAGGTACCGAGTTTGATACACGCCACAGGCAATTGTGCATATGGACAGTTCATAAAGCAATGGCACACTACTGAACATATTTATATTGTCTAGAAAATCACCACAGTCAACAAATGCTGGGTTGATAGCTACGTCCTGAATAGGATATGCTACCAAATTATTTTTTTTTAATATGCTAAACAAATATCAGAAATGTAGATTTTAAAAAAAATGATAGAAAATCTACCACTCTAACCTAGATAAATGTCAGCAAGTTGAATCAATGTTTATCAATATTTCACATTTAATCAGTGTACATTTTTGATGGAGCTCAAGTTCAAATGAAAATCAGAGGGCATAAACAGAGATTTGATATACAAGCACTTTATTTGGGCTTACTTTAAGTATAAAATTCTACCAATGAAGATATCAAAATACGATTCAAGGAATCTGAAAATAGCTTCAACAGAGACCCCACCTGTTGCTGAAATGTCAACTTATTTTTCCATAAATCTGCATTTTTAACAATTTGTTTTCGTATTTCAATAAAACTGTCCACATTTAGCACTCAAAATCCCCCCCCCCCCCCACTTTTTTTTGGCCCATCAATACGTTCAAAACATCCACATTAGTAGTAATTACTGAAGATGTAACACTTAATGACTTTTCTTTAACCCCCCCCCCCCCCCCTTAAAAAATTGGGTTTTTTGCTGTGGGTCCAAAATTCGTACCAATATAAAAATGAGCACGGTACTAGTTGACACACCTATGATTGGGGTACTAGTTGACACACCTATGATTGGGGTACTAGTTGACAGACCTATGATTGGGGTACTAGTTGACACACCTATGATTGGGGTACTAGTTGACACACCTATGATTGGGGTAGTAGTTGACACACCTATGATTGGGGTACTAGTTGACACACCTATGATTGGAAATCTGTCGCTCATAATCCTCCAATATGATACAGCAACTGCAGCACAGGTGCATGTGACAATGAGTGAAATTGCAGAGGAGCAGAGAAAGCATGCAGCTCAGAAAAACAAATACACACACAGGTGTCCAAGTCTGGTTATACACGGCTCCAACTGTGGTCACGGGATTGATTCTATGGTAAAATTTGAACAACTCATAGCATTTATTTTCTGTTTCAACATGTTTGCAATAGCTCATCATAATTCTTGACGGTGGGTTATGATTATAATTAACAGATGTGATTACAAGTTGTAATATAATTGACTCAGAAAATAATGATATATATATATGTTATTTGTACTCACGAGAGCCACAATTTATTCTACATAAACCCATGTTAGACACATTTTCAAAGTTGAGCGATATTTTATATACATGTACTCACCAGATACAGGCCTATACAACAGCACATGTCTGAGACTTATGTTATTGTATGCATTGAAATGTTATTATTGTTAAATACATATAATGATAACATCTCAGTGTATTGTGCCTGTTAAAACATTCTTCAACATAGACATGAAATTTGACATTGTCATGGATAGTCCCTTCAATTTGAATATTATGGAAAAATATTTATAACAATATGCAAAAAATTGGAATTTTGAAATGTCACAACCTTGAGTTTGTAAACAAATATTAAGTTCCAAAAATTTATTTTGAACAAACTCACAATTTAAAGAAATGTAAAATGATAAAATATTGTGTAAAATATTTTACATCAGGAAATATTTGGAATGTAATAATTTTACATTTAAGTACAATGAACTTCATTTTTATCCATGAAACAAATGCACTATTTTTTTGACAATATACAGCTCCATTCAACTGTTGGTATGCATACAATTGACATTACACCTTGTTTATGACCTTACTGAAGGGTAAAGTCGAGCAGTGGTGAGCAAGAGGTAGACAAACACCATGAGATAAACAGATTACACTCTAACAGAGTGTATCACAAGGCAAGAGACAGGAATGTTGGAGATCCATTGCAGCCAACCTTTGTTACAGAGACAGTACTTAAAGAATGAATGGAGATCTGTTGCAGCCAACCTTTGATACAGAGACAGTACTTAAAGAATGAATGGAGATCTGTTGCAGCCAACCTTTGTTACAGAGACAGTACTTAATGAATGAATGAATACTAAAGATGCCATAGAAATTCAGTGGTGAGTGCCCTGAATTTCAAGTCTGGTGAACTTCAATTTTCAGTTTAACTGGAAATATTTTTCAAATCAATGGTCCCTATAATATCATAGCTGTCAACTTATTTTTCATAAATCCATATTTTTACAAATTTATATTTGTATTTCAATAAAAATGTCCATATTTAGCACCAAAATAAACAACAACCCCCCAAAAAACCCACACAATTTTTGATATTTGTTTTGCCCCTCAATATGAGCATGTTAAAAACCAAGTGATCTTTTCTTTTTTTAAATTTAAAAAACAACAAAAGATGGTTTTTTTTGGGTCCAGAAATCTGTACTAGCTAGTTGACACCTATGAAATATGGAAGAAGCAGAGGACAAATAAAAGCATGGACAGACAACATCAAGGACCGGACAAGACGAGTTTTCCCTCACTTATCCACATCACTGAAGATAGAAATAGCTGGAAGACTTTGTGCTGAAGCATCCAATGTGATACCACTATGATCATGACGGGTTACAGGATTATATGATCGGATAATATACAAATATTTTAAAAATAAACCCAGACAAATAAATGGGCACCAGTTCTCGTGGGAATGTTAAAGCTGTAGATGTGATGATAACCACATCTTTCCTATGAAAAATATGGGTCTAGCCGCTAACACCAGATGAATGATGAATTAATAAACCCGTAACCCGTCAGGGTCGTACGGGCACCACATTGGATGCTTCAACACACAGATCCCTCCAGCAATTTCGATCTTCAACGATGCGGAGGAGTGAAGAAAGATCTTGTTCTGTTCATTTCTTGATATTGTCTGTTCATGTCTTTATTTGCCCTCCTCTGCCTCATCACATCTACAACACCATATATATATATAGCTCTAACCACTAATACCATATTTATAAATATGGGTCTAACTGCTAACATTATATTTATAAATATGGGTCTAAACGCTAACATGATATTTATAAATATGAGTCTAACTGCTAACACCATATTTATAAATATGGGTCTAACAGCTATCACAATATTCCCCAACACACAATGGCTTGAAAAAAGAGAGATAGTTTTAAGCAAAGCTTCTTCTCAAAGAATAACATACTATTGAGAGTGAACTCTTCTGAGTATGAAATAAAGGTCTGGAGAAACACACCACTGCATGTAGGAAACAAGAGCTTCTTTGCTCATAATTCCTGGAGATCAAAACTAGTGAACAATGAATGTTAAATCTACATTGTGAGGCACTCTTTTTGAAAAAAATATTTTTTGCTTGTTATCTTATATTGACACAATTTATCAGAATGTTATGTATTAGAGTTATCTTATATGGACACAATTTATCAGAATGTTATGTATTAGAGTTATCCTATATGGACAAAATTTATCAGAATGTTATGTATTAGAGTTATCTTATATGGACAAAATTTATCAGAATGTTATGTATTAGAGTTATCTTATATGGACAAAATTTATCAGAATGTTATGTATTAGAGTTATCTTATATACTGTACCTATGTCAAAAATGTAAAGATCTGTTTTAAAAAGTATACAAACTGTACACAACATAGAAATATACACAAACGGCATCAAATATTTTTTTGTAAATACATTTTTAACAATTAATATTGTTGGGAAGTTTGTGAACTTATGTTACCATTATGTCTCAAGCTTTCGACTGGTCTCAAACTGATAAAGCTGAAGAATTTCTTTAAAATATACTTTTGTACACAGTATATGTCAGTTGTGGAGTGCATGCCTGTGTAGTTAGAATACCGTTCTCAGACCCTTGAGGTCCCGGATTCAGTCCACGGTTGGGACAGGATTTTTTTCTTTCATACACTCATATACATACAACATGTACATTGTGCAACAAGCACATACACATACAACATTCAGATTTTGTAATAAGATAATACATATACAACATTCTTCTTCTTCAGCGTTCATTCTCAAAGTTCCTCTGAATATATCTTGTAGCAGGACCATGATTGTACTCTATTTCAAGCAGGATGTATTCCAGGGAATGAACATTTGTTGTGTCACTGTGTTATTTGTGCCAACACATCTGTGTTAGGCAAAAATATACAACATTCAAGCTTTCCTATCTGCTGCCAGGTGGTTAGTGCTATTAGCCATGATGGTTTATCATCCACTGTGCGTATGGACTTTTGCATGTTCAAACATGTCACTGGATGAGTTTCCCCCATGGAAATGGTAGACACAGAGTTGGACTTGGGTCAACTACATCTATCTGGCATAAAGTTTTTTGTCATTTGAAATTGTTATAACTTATTGCTACTTGTATTTGAAATAATGAAATCTAGTCCTTGATATTTTACAGCAAGTTAAGCTTTGAAAATGTTCTAAAATACATTAAGTAATAATTTTGATATTAGCTTAGATGACGACTGTAGGTCAAATATGGAATTATTACGATCTGACTGATGGAACTTCTGATTCAGAGTTGAGTGTTGATGAAGCTGAGGGGGCGTTTCCAATGCAATATATATATGGCTATCACGATTATCTACATTCAAAAACATGATTTTTGGAGTATTAAATTTGGATGTGAATACTCAGACCTTTATATAAGACATAGTAATTTGTATTATATATATATATATATCTAACGCTTTATAAATCAGTCCTTGGCATTAAATTGTATTCCTAAAGAATAGAACATTTTATGGAAAATGCATATTTTGTATGGATTTGCTGATTTCAAGTTAAGGTTGCATTTATAAGTAATTCTATATATATAAATACTTGTATGCATTACAAGATAGTTCAGGATATATGCTGATGTGTTTTGTAAATAAATGGATTATGATTCAGTTTTCTGTGATACAAGCTTGGGTATGTACACAATTTTATTGTTTTTTCCCCCATATTTTCTTGTTTTCTCTTAATTACAATTTTCATAACTAATGCAATATTGTATGTAAGCAAACAAACTAAACTGAGTATTATTGCCTATTCATTTATGAATATTTTGATTTCAGAATTGTTCATGTGGACAGAATAGTGAGGGAGAAATTGTAAAAATACAAATACTGCCATAAATTACAAATTTTCAAAAATGTGCTCCACTATAGCAGGAAAACCTTAAGGCAGGTTATGAAGACAAAGAGTTAATAACTGCACCCCAAAGGGATACCAATATACACTTTAGATTTCAATAAGGAAATGAAGGTAAATTTATTGTATACACAAACATCATGAGATCATCAAACTGGAAGAAAGTGAAGCATATTTAAAATAACTTCATGTGGACCTTTGTTTCATCACATTATGTGAATATTTACTTTATAAAATTTGATTAAAACTTGATTAACCCCTTAGCTGCGGAGGTATTCTTAAGGATATGATGAAAATACACCACCGTTTTGTGAAGATCCATCTCTTATTTGCTTCCCAGGGAAGAAATCCGCCTGTAAGTTTACAATAAAGCATTCAGACAAATTGTTTCCCTGGGAAACTAAGAAAAGAAGATCTCAGAAAAATAGTGACAACCCCTCATTGTATCATTAAGGATACCATCTCAGCTAAGGGGTTAATAGTTGCGTGTTAATTCCCTTGCAAGGTCCTTTTAGCTTTCAATTCAACAATAACCTTCTCAGAAAACTTAGCCCCTTCTTGATCTCCAGTCTGGTTCTGGCACAGCTTGTAGTAGAACCAGAAGGGTATCAAATCTGGCACTAGTTCTGTACCCTTTAAAAGAAACAAGAAAACATGGTTATGTGTGGTTGCTAACATATACACAACGAAAGACAGAATTTGTGTATGGTTATGTGTGGTTGCTAACATATACATAACGAAAGAAAGATATTGTGTATGGCTATGTGTGGTTGCTAACATATACACAACGAAAGAAAGATATTGTGTATGGCTATGTGTGGTTGCTAACATATACATAACGAAAGAAAGATATTGTGTATGGCTATGTGTGGTTGCTAACATATACATAACGAAAGAAAGATATTGTGTATGGTTATGTGTGGTTGCTAACATATACACAACGAAAGAAAGATATTGTGTATGGTTATGTGTGGTTGCTAACATATACACAACGAAAGAAAGATATTGTGTATGGTTATGTGTGGTTGCTAACATATACATAACGAAAGAAAGATATTGTGTATGGCTATGTGTGGTTGCTAACATATACACAACGAAAGAAAGATATTGTGTATGGCTATGTGTGGTTGCTAACATATACATAACGAAAGAAAGATATTGTGTATGGCTATGTGTGGTTGCTAACATATACATAACGAAAGAAAGATATTGTGTATGGTTATGTGTGGTTTATACACAACGAAAGAAAGATATTGTGTATGGTTATGTGTGGTTGCTAGCATATACACAACGAAAGAAAGAATTTGTGTATGGTTATGTGTGGTTGCTAACATATACACAACGAAAGAAAGATATTGTGTATGGTTATGTGTGGTTGCTAACATATACACAACGAAAGAAAGATATTGTGTATGGTTATGTGTGGTTGCTAACATATACACAACGAAAGAAAGATATTGTGTATGGTTATGTGTGGTTGCTAACATATACACAACGAAAGAAAGATATTGTGTATGGTTATGTGTGGTTGCTAACATATACACAACGAAAGAAAGATATTGTGTATGGTTATGTGTGGTTGCTAACATATACACAACGAAAGAAAGATATTGTGTATGGTTATGTGTGGTTGCTAACATATACACAACGAAAGAAAGATATTGTGTATGGTTATGTGTGGTTGCTAACATATACATAACGAAAGAAAGAATTTGTGTATGGTTATGTGTGGTTGCTAGCATATACATAACGAAAGAAAGAATTTGTGTATGGTTATGTGTGGTTGCTAGCATATACATAATGAAAGAAAGAATTTGTGTATGGTTATGTGTGGTTGCTAACATATACACAACGAAAGAAAGAATTTGTGTATGGTTATGTGTGGTTGCTAGCATATACATAACGAAAGAAAGATATTGTGTATGGTTATGTGTGGTTGCTAGCATATACATAACGAAAGAAAGATATTGTGTATGGTTATGTGTGGTTGCTAGCATATACATAACGAAAGAAAGATATTGTGTATGGTTATGTGTGGTTGCTAGCATATACATAACGAAAGAAAGAATTTGTGTATGGTTATGTGTGGTTGCTAGCATATACATAACGAAAGAAAGAATTTGTGTATGGTTATGTGTGGTTGCTAACATATACACAACGAAAGAAAGAATTTGTGTATGGTTATGTGTGGTTGCTAACATATACATAACGAAAGAAAGATATTGTGTATGGTTATGTGTGGTTGCTAACATATACATAACGAAAGAAAGATATTGTGTATGGGTATGTGTGGTTGCTAACATATACATAACGAAAGAAAGATATTGTGTATGGTTATGTGTGGTTGCTAGCACATACACAACGAAAGAAAGATATTGTGTATGGTTATGTGTGGTTGCTAACATATACACAACGAAAGAAAGATATTGTGTATGGTTATGTGTGGTTGCTAGCATATACACAACGAAAGAAAGATATTGTGTATGGTTATGTGTGGTTGCTAGCACATACACAACGAAAGAAAGATATTGTGTATGGTTATGTGTGGTTCTAACATATACACAACGAAAGAAAGATATTGTGTATGGTTATGTGTGGTTGCTAGCACATACACAACGAAAGAAAGATATTGTGTATGGTTATGTGTGGTTGCTAACATATACACAACGAAAGAAAGATATTGTGTATGGTTATGTGTGGTTGCTAACATATACACAACGAAAGAAAGAATTTGTGTATGGTTATGTGTGGTTGCTAACATATACATAACGAAAGAAAGAATTTGTGTATGGTTATGTGTGGTTGCTAACATATACATAACGAAAGAAAGATATTGTGTATGGTTATGTGTGGTTGCTAACACATACACAACGAAAGAAAGATATTGTGTATGGTTATGTGTGGTTGCTAACACATACACAACGAAAGAAAGATATTGTGTATGGTTATGTGTGGTTGCTAACACATACACAACGAAAGAAAGATATTGTGTATGGTTATGTGTGGTTGCTAACACATACACAACGAAAGAAAGATATTGTGTATGGTTATGTGTGGTTGCTAACATATACACAACGAAAGAAAGATATTGTGTATGGTTATGTGTGGTTGCTAACATATACACAACGAAAGAAAGATATTGTGTATGGTTATGTGTGGTTGCTAACATATACACAACGAAAGAAAGATATTGTGTATGGTTATGTGTGGTTGCTAACATATACACAACGAAAGAAAGATATTGTGTATGGTTATGTGTGGTTGCTAACATATACACTACGAAAGAAAGATATTGTGCATGGTTATGTGTGGTTGCTAACATATACACAAAGAAAGAAAGATATTGTGTATGGTTATGTGTGGTTGCTAACATATACATAACGAAAGAAAGATATTGTGTATGGTTATGTGTGGTTGCTAACATATACATAACGAAAGAAAGATATTGTGTATGGTTATGTGTGGTTGCTAACATATACACAACGAAAGAAAGAATTTGTGTATGGTTATGTGTGGTTGCTAACATATACACAACGAAAGAAAGAATTTGTGTATGGTTATGTGTGGTTGCTAACATATACACAACGAAAGAAAGAATTTGTGTATGGTTATGTGTGGTTGCTAACATATACACAACGAAAGAAAGAATTTGTGTATGGTTATGTGTGGTTGCTAACATATACACAACGAAAGAAAGAATTTGTGTATGGTTATGTGTGGTTGCTAACATATACACAACGAAAGAAAGAATTTGTGTATGGTTATGTGTGGTTGCTAACATATACACAACGAAAGAAAGAATTTGTGTATGGTTATGTGTGATTGCTAACATATACACAACGAAAGAAAGATATTGTGTATGGTTATGTGTGGTTGCTAACATATACACAACGAAAGAAAGAATTTGTGTATGGTTATGTGTGGTTGCTAACATATACACAACGAAAGAAAGAATTTGTGTATGGTTATGTGTGGTTGCTAACATATACACAACGAAAGAAAGAATTTGTGTATGGTTATGTGTGGTTGCTAACATATACACAACGAAAGAAAGAATTTGTGTATGGTTATGTGTGGTTGCTAACATATACACAACGAAAGAAAGAATTTGTGTATGGTTATGTGTGGTTGCTAACATATACACAACGAAAGAAAGAATTTGTGTATGGTTATGTGTGGTTGCTAACATATACACAACGAAAGAAAGAATTTGTGTATGGTTATGTGTGGTTGCTAACATATACACAACGAAAGAAAGAATTTGTGTATGGTTATGTGTGGTTGCTAACATATACACAACGAAAGAAAGAATTTGTGTATGGTTATGTGTGGTTGCTAACATATACACAACGAAAGAAAGAATTTGTGTATGGTTATGTGTGGTTGCTAACATATACACAACGAAAGAAAGAATTTGTGTATGGTTATGTGTGGTTGCTAACATATACACAACGAAAGAAAGAATTTGTGTATGGTTATGTGTGGTTGCTAACATATACACAACGAAAGAAAGAATTTGTGTATGGTTATGTGTGGTTGCTAACATATACACAACGAAAGAAAGAATTTGTGTATGGTTATGTGTGGTTGCTAACATATACACAACGAAAGAAAGAATTTGTGTATGGTTATGTGTGGTTGCTAACATATACACAACGAAAGAAAGAATTTGTGTATGGTTATGTGTGGTTGCTAACATATACACAACGAAAGAAAGAATTTGTGTATGGTTATGTGTGGTTGCTAACATATACACAACGAAAGAAAGAATTTGTGTATGGTTATGTGTGGTTGCTAACATATACACAACGAAAGAAAGAATTTGTGTATGGTTATGTGTGGTTGCTAACATATACACAACGAAAGAAAGAATTTGTGTATGGTTATGTGTGGCTGCTAACATATACACAACGAAAGAAAGAATTTGTGTATGGTTATGTGTGGTTGCTAACATATACATAACGAAAGAAAGAATTTGTGTATGGTTATGTGTAGTTGCTAACATATACATAACGAAAGAAAGAATTTGTGTATGGTTATGTGTGGTTGCTAACATATACATAACGAAAGAAAGATATTGTGTATGGTTATGTGTGGTTGCTAACATATACATAACGAAAGAAAGAATTTGTGTATGGTTATGTGTGGTTGCTAACATATACATAACGAAAGAAAGAATTTGTGTATGGTTATGTGTAGTTGCTAACATATACATAACGAAAGAAAGAATTTGTGTATGGTTATGTGTGGTTGCTAACATATACACAACGAAAGAAAGAATTTGTGTATGGTTATGTGTGGTTGCTAACATATACATAACGAAAGAAAGAATTTGTGTATGGTTATGTGTGGTTGCTAACATATACATAACGAAAGAAAGAATTTGTGTATGGTTATGTGTGGTTGCTAACATATACACAACGAAAGAAAGATATTGTGTATGGTTATGTGTGGTTGCTAACATATACACAACGAAAGAAAGAATTTGTGTATGGTTATGTGTGGTTGCTAACATATACACAACGAAAGAAAGATATTGTGCATGGTTATGTGTGGTTGCTAACATATACACAATGAAAGAAAGAATTTGTGTATGGTTATGTGTGGTTGCTAACATATACACAACGAAAGAAAGATATTGTGCATGGTTATGTGTGGTTGCTAACATATACACAACGAAAGAAAGAATTTGTGTATGGTTATGTGTGGTTGCTAACATATACACAACGAAAGAAAGATATTGTGCATGGTTATGTGTGGTTGCTAACATATACACAACGAAAGAAAGAATTTGTGTATGGTTATGTGTGGTTGCTAACATATACACAACGAAAGAAAGAATTTGTGTATGGTTATGTGTGGTTGCTAACATATACACAACGAAAGAAAGATATTGTGTATGGTTATGTGTGGTTGCTAACATATACACAACGAAAGAAAGAATTTGTGTATGGTTATGTGTGGTTGCTAACATATACACAACGAAAGAAAGATATTGTGCATGGTTATGTGTGGTTGCTAACATATACACAACGAAAGAAAGATATTGTGCATGGTTATGTGTGGTTGCTAACATATACACAACGAAAGAAAGATATTGTGCATGGTTATGTGTGGTTGCTAACATATACACAACGAAAGAAAGATATTGTGCATGGTTATGTGTGGTTGCTAACATATACACAACGAAAGAAAGATATTGTGCATGGTTATGTGTGGTTGCTAACATATACATAACGAAAGAAAGATATTGTGCATGGTTATGTGTGGTTGCTAACATATACATAACGAAAGAAAGATATTGTGCATGGTTATGTGTGGTTGCTAACATATACACAACGAAAGAAAGATATTGTGCATGGTTATGTGTGGTTGCTAACATATACACAACGAAAGAAAGATATTGTGCATGGTTATGTGTGGTTGCTAACATATACATAACGAAAGAAAGAATTTGTGTATGGTTATGTGTGGTGGTTAGCATATACACAATGAAAGAAAGAATTTTTATATGGGTATACTTTCTATTCATCTATCTTACAAGTCTCTGTGAAGCATAGGTCCTCTAGAAATGTCTTTTATTGTGTCCTGCTGGCTGGTTCACAAGTGCAATTTCCACCAGAGGTCACTAGGGATTATTGCTCAAACTACCCCAGAGATACCACGCATGTGCTTGCGTCTGTGGGTCTCACCAATGGCCCACTATACAAACCACCCATGCAACAGAAAACCTTAGTAGATGACATGCCGTTATATCGAGACTCTCTTATGGCAGTTTTGTAGCATGTCATCTATACAATTATAGACCTCCTCTGATTAGAAGCTCCTTCAATAGGCATTGCACAAAACCGAAAACTGAAGTCTCCTGGGTATGAAAAAAAACTCAGAAAAACCACCTCACTGCACATATGAAGTAAGAGCTAATCGCTTGCAATTCCTGGGGTTCACAAACAAACCCCAGAGATACAGAAAGAGTGGCGATGCACTACTTGTTCAATTGTCCTATGAAGAAAAGAGCAGATATTAACATGCTCGTTCATACCTGCAGACCCGTGCAGACAATAATCATCCACTACATGATGATATTGAAAAAAATCAAAGAAATCAGATTAAAAAAGGGAGCAGACATGAATTGGCAGGCAGAGGAGGTTATTAAATGTGTATGCACATTAGGGGACATAGAACATGGAAAAGAGTAGAAGAGTAAGCCAATCAAGTTTACAAATTTCATTAATTAAAGTGCCTTGTTTTTCTCCATACAGTTAGTTCGTTTTGGGCCAAAGATGGCACATAGGGCAGTAGTCATTTCTTTCCAAGTTAATCGTTTCGTTGCACGTTTCCGCAGTTCTTGTGTATTACTTATGCTCAATATTGAGCTTTCTCTGCTGATTCTTCTACAGTCTTCATAAATCAGCCCATGATTTAATGCTTGATGTAAAGTTCTTTGTATTTACCTTAATTTCTTTTCATTTCCATATAGTCCCTGATTTTAGCCTGATATCCCTGATTTTAGCCTGATATCCCTGATTTTAGCCTGATATCCCTGATTTTAGCCTGATATCCCTGATTTTAGCCTGATATCCCTGATTTTAGCCTGATATCCCTGATTTTAGCCTGATATCCCTGATTTTAGCCTGATATCCCTGATTTTAGCCTGATATCCCTGATATCCCTGATTTTAGCCTGTTTCTCCCTCTCTGTCTATATTGCTACTAAAGAGTGTACACTTAATCAAGTATGAGCAAAAATAATACCTTCTTTCAACATGAAATGTTACAGAATGATTTTGAAAATACCATGAGCAACAAGAAAGAATAGCCAGATAGCGTTGCAAACATTAAAAATAAAAGATGGTTATCTCATCAACAATACCATAACAAGAACATTCAAGTTTGCAGTCATTTGAAAGGATAAACAGATTGAAAAAAATTAGTAATGGAAGGCATGGTGGCTGATAATGTGAGAAAGGGTCACCCAAGATGATGATGGACAAGAATATAAGAGTGTGTTTAAATATGTCCTTAGCAGTTAAACTTGCCCAGAATTTGGTGAAGCGTACAGCATCCATAAATAAGACTACATTCTGGAAAGAATATGTCATCTGAGTAGTAATAATAATAATAATAGTAATAATAATAAAGTAATAATAATAATAAAACCAATGATAATAAGAAAAGTAATAATAAAGTAATAATAATAATAATAATAATAAAACCAATGATAATAAGAAAAGTAATAATAACAGTAATAATAATAATAATAATAAGCCTAATAATAGTAATTTGGTCATTTATTATGCACTCCTTGTGGTGAGGTTCAGTGCTTTCAACCGTGAACTTGAGTCCTTCAGAGATTTTTGACCAAAAAAATGATGGATAACGTGGTTCAGGAAATCCTGTTACCATTAACTCTGATGCATAACTTATTAATAATAATAATAATAATAATAATAATAATAATACAGTGGAATCTCTCTATAGCACATTCTTTTATAACAAATTTCTCTATAAAACAACTTTTCAATAGAGCTATTATATTTATTATATATTGTTTGTACAGTATATAGTAAATTTCTGTAATTAAATATATATTTTATTGGTCCTGACTATGTTGTTATAATAGGAGTCCACTGTAGTAATAACAGCAGTATTAATAATAATAATAATATTAATAATAGTAATAATACTAGTAGTAATATTAATAATAATACTGTAATAATATTACCACACAAATGCTAACGCTTATAGCTTTGCATAAAGTTTTGAAACGCTACTTCTAAACCATATTTTTAGCCTTGACCATCTATAGGGATGACACAACCAACTTCACCCCAAAACCTCCTTAGTCACCTCCTATGACATGCATGGTGGTAGCAGTAATGCTATTTTTTGCTTAGCTTTTAGGTCCAGGCAACAATGGCAGATTAAGTGTTAATATGCACCTATTGAAAGCAGTGAAATCAAATCTGTTTCAATTTTAATGAGAACTTTTCCCTCTTCCAATTATATCATAGAGTATTTACTGCAAAATATGCAGTAATAAATATGTGCTACTTAGACGATGGTTAGGACCAATAATTTATACCTTTCGGTCCCGGTGCACAGCACGTAAAACTCCATTACTATAGGCACATTATCAGGAAACACGATTCTTGTTTCCAATTAGTGCCCACCATGTTATTTATGGTTAATTAATGTAAATATCATATTAATAATTAATTTAAATATTCAATTTTTTAGGGATAGTTATGTTTTACATAGTTAATCCTAATCTTAGCCTTAAATATATTTAGATTCAACCTTTTTGGAACTGGTTTGGAATTAGTTCCTGTCTATGTAATTATTTCCGTTGGCGGTAGGTACTAATTGGAAACAAGAACTGAAAACACATAAGGAAAAACATAAGTAGAACTAGTTGCTAAATTTATTAAATACACAATACAAATATTGTTGCCTATACTGTTTCATATGTGCAAATTGGTTTAAACACAGCAGCAGGAGAACAATCTGTATACATTTTATTTGATACACTATTTACCACTAGCCTCATTTAAGTATTTCTGAGTGTATCATGATTGATCCCAAATGAGATCACATCTTTTGATCATTAGTATAATTCACTGATTTCAAAACTAATATTATAATCCTATTCAATTTCCATTTCATATTCTCCATCTAAATCGAATTAATCATTCTTTGAACTATCTAGCACAAGTTCAACAGCTTGTTCTACATTTAACATTTTAGAACAGAAATGTTTCTGACTAGTTTTTTTCAGCCATGTGAAGATATACGATGGCATGGAAAGAGTGTTGTTGGAAGGGGTGATAGAAGGCACAAGAGGTAAAGGTTGATCTAGACGTCGCTGGACAAGAGATATTTAGGAATGCATGTGCATGTTGCTAGAGGAGGTGGGACAACTTGCCAGAGACTGCATGGATTTCAGGAGATTCATAAGAAAGACCATGTTCTGTAAAGAATACATCACGTGACAACATTTCATTTTGAAAATAATCACAAAATTTCAAAACAAATGTATGCCATTTTGACAAAGCACTTTCCGTTAATTAAATGTGTCCTTCATAACCTCAACATTGTAACTAAGATAAATGATTTTATTGTTACAGGGTACTGTTTTCTGATATGAAATTACATAAGTCTCATCCGTCTGGGGTGAAATCATTTATGTATAGACTCAAATCTCGGGTTGTAAGTGTTAAAATTTTAAACAAAGAAATATTCAGAAAACATGAATATAAGAAAAGACCAAGATATAAATTGAAAATGTAAAAGATGCTAATAGACATCACAGAATAGACATCACAGAATAGACATCACAGAATAGACATCACAGAATAGACATCACAGAATAGACATCACAGAATAGAATTACCTTTCTAAATATTGGTAGAGCGTCTCCATGTCGACCTTGTTTCAGAAGAAATTCACCATATTCTTTATAAATGTCCCACAGATTTGGAGATATTTCTATAGCTTTCTTGAATGTTATCTCTGCTTTCTGATAGTCACGAAGCTAAAGTACAAATAAACACATAATTAAATTTGACACTCACTCATTATTCTGCTTATGGTCTGTGCCATGTGGTGTTGGTTATCATGTCTTTCCACAGCCTTCTATTTCATGTGCTGTCAATGATTCCCGATACTGATGTTCTCTCAAGCCACAATGCTAGGCTGCCAAGCATCTTCTCTCTTGGTCTTCCCCTACCCTCTTGCTCTTCAACTTGCCTGTTGTTACAATGTGTTTCATCTTTCTTCTTCTCATGATGTTTCCAAATAATGTGAACTGTCTTTTTCTGATGTGGGTAAGCAGGTCTCTACTTGAATTAACTTCTTTTAAGATATCTTCATTACGCTTTTTATTTTTATTTATCCATGATCTTATTAACCTTCACCGCACTTTGGTTAAGCGTCATCGACAAAAAAAATATGGTGGCTGTTTACTGTTGTCAGATGCACTCGCTCGATGATACATCGTGCGAAATAGGCCTACCACAGTCTGTATATAGTTCAGGGCATGCGCAATCGAAGCCGGCACCACTTCACGTCCGACATGAGTGTTGTAAAGATGTGCAGGTCAAAGGTACACGTGTTATAGCAATTAATCTGACCACATCTGCACACCGGTGCGATGCCATGATGGTGGATCAGTTTTATAGACCTTTCTTTCATCGTATTTAGAATAAAATAACATTGAATCATGGCTTGAATCATGAATTATTTAGTTATTTAGTTTCACAGCAGTGAATATACAGAATGCTGTGTTGGTTTGGGGACTTGTACATGTTTGATATCGAATATGTTCTTCTTCTTCAGCGTTCATTCTCAAACTCCCATTGGATCTCTCTTGTAGCAGGACCATGGTCCTATTAGATTTCCAGCAGGGTGTAGTCCAGAGAATGGAAATGCGTTGTGTCACCGTTTTATTTGCGCCAATGGCCTGACACATCCGTCTTCGGCGGATCAAATATGTTGAAGTGGCACCAAAAATGACTCTAGGCGTAAGCTCAAAGAACGATTTTACTGCAAATCTACATGTTTTATACAGTTCCCCCAGCAATATTTTGATAATTTCGCAATGAAAGAGCATAAATACAACAGATTTGCGTATGATTTTAGTGTAGTGTTGCCAAGGAATTCGATAAGTAAGGTAAGTTATTTTTTTACTTATTATTTTCCTTTTTATTTATTATAAAATATATGTTTTTTTGTTTAAAACGTCTTTACCACTTTCTCATACGTCTGGTATCACACACACACGTACATAAATTACACCAATATATGCATAATTCAATTCTTTATTTATATGTGCAAATATTATTTAAATATCTTTAACAACCAAAAAATTATCACATTTTCAAAACAGTCACCATCAATAATGCAAATTTTCAAAAAATAATCCGGTGGCAGGGGGACGTTTCGTATTTTTTAATCTGGCTTGCTAAAGGTTAACATTCTTCTATAAAACAACATTTCTGCTGACTCAATATCATTTTTCAAGGCTCTACTGAGCATTCAAATATTTACTTCCATCCATCAGAATTGGTTCTATATAAATTCTAAGAACTCTCTTTCTCACCTTAATTGACAAAGATATATTACATAGGATGGTCTTCATCTTGTGTGAAATGTTGCTTTTGCTTGAGAAATTCTACATTGGACCTCTTTAATACATCTTCTATCTGATGTTAATAATGTACCTAAATATTAGAATATCCTTCTTCAGACTGATAGTGGAGGGCATGGCCGTATAGCTAGAACGACGGCCTCAGATTTCTGAGGCCGCGGGTTTAATCCACGGTTGGGACAAGGTTTTTTGTCATTCAGAGGTGCAAAAAAAAATTTTCTTCCTGTACTCGACATGGTGACAGCTTTAGCAAAGCAGCCTTTATTTCCACAGCCTTAAAAGTCTCCCTGCACTCCTTACAGGAAAACATGCAGTAACGAAAGTTTAGACTGATCCCATTTACCCTCGCAAGAACATATAAACAGATTCCACACAACATATAAAAAATTCAACATGAAGATTAATATTGAAAAGACCAAAATAATGGCAATAATAAACACCTTAAACAGGTAAAGGAGTTCACTTACTTGGGAAGGGAAAAACAGTAAAGAGATACAAAATAGATGCAACAAAACATACCAGATCCTAGGACAGATGATACATATTTTAAGAACAAAAATGTAAACAGAGACACTAAAATTGCATTATACAAGACTATTGTTATTCCATCAGTGTGCTACCAGTGCCAAACCTGGACAATGACAGCACAAGACAAAAGAAAAATAGTGACAGCAGAAATGACATGTCTACGAAGAATACTCGGAGTGTCATTAAGAGATAGAGTTTGAAACAATAACATCAGACAGATAACCAAAACAATACCAGTATCAGAACACATCAAAAGACAACAGATCAAGTGGTTTTCATACATTTCCAGACTACCAACAGACAGCATGCCACTGATAACCATGACACATAGACATCACATGCCACAGAAATCAAAGAAGCTACAGAACAAGCGTAAAAATAGCACCCAAAAGTTGGCCGTCTCCAGAGAACTCTTCTACCCCTGATGCCGCAAGGCAAACAAGGGCCACAGCGTATAGATAGATAGATAGATGCCATGCATAGCAAGCTTGTTGAAACATTTTTCCAGTTTATTTACTTTCTTCCTTGAAAACACATAAATTTGTATGTTACAACCATCAACACTTAACCAATAGTCATTTGTGCCTTCACCTCTTACTTAGACTAGAAAATTTCTGCAGCAGTTTACAAACAGTAAACCATTACAAGACTTAAATTCTTACCGCTGAAAACGTTTTAGCTAAATGAATGTATGCCACAACAAAATATGGATCCATTTCTATTGCCCTCATGTGCCATGGTATTGATTCAGAGTAGTTTCCCATATCATACAATACATATCCAATCTTCATCACAGCTTCAGCATTGTCTGGCAGAAAAAAAAATATTATAACAATAACATCAGCACAAAATTGTTTTTTAAACCAGTCATAGACTGTATGTAATCTGCAGTTGTGCATGAAATCTTACATGTCAAATATTACCGGTTACAATGCATGCAGGGTTGATGATAACACTGCAGAAAATGATGTAACAATCTATACTGATGGGTCAGTCATTGATGATAACACTGCTGCAAATGATGTGACAATCTATACTGATGGGTCAGTCATTGATGATAACACTGCAGCAAATGATGTGACAATCTATACTGATGGGTCAGTCATTGATGATAACACTGCAGCAAATGATGTGACAATCTATACTGATGGGTCAGTCAATGATGATAGCACTACAGCAAATGATGTAACAATCTATACTGATGGGTCAGTCATTGATGATAACACTACAGCAAATGATGTAACAATCTATACTGATGGGTCAGTCATTGATGATAACACTGCAGCAAATGATGTAACAATCTATACTGATGGGTCAGTCATTGATGATAACACTACAGCAAATGATGTAACAATCTATACTGATGGGTCAGTCATTGATGATAACACTGCAGAAAATGATGTGACAATATATACTGATGGGACAGCCATTGATGATAACACTGCAGAAAATGATGTGACAATCTATACTGATGGGACAGTCATTGATGATAGCACTACAGCAAATGATGTAACAATCTATACTGATGGGACAGTCATTGATGATAGCACTACAGCAAATGATGTAACAATCTATACTGAAGGGACAGTCATTGATGATAACACTGCAGAAAATGATGTGACAATCTATACTGATGGGACAGTCATTGATGATAACACTGCAGAAAATGATGTGACAATCTATACTGATGGGTCAGTCAATGATGATAGCACTACAGCAAATGATGTAACAATCTATACTGATGGGTCAGTCATTGATGATAACACTACAGCAAATGATGTAACAATCTATACTGATGGGTCAGTCATTGATGATAACACTACAGCAAATGATGTAACAATCTATACTGATGGGTCAGTCATTGATGATAACACTGCAGAAAATGATGTGACAATCTATACTGATGGGACAGTCATTGATGATAACACTGCAGAAAATGATGTGACAATCTATACTGATGGGACAGTCATTGATGATAGCACTACAGCAAATGATGTAACAATCTATACTGATGGGACAGTCATTGATGATAGCACTACAGCAAATGATGTAACAATCTATACTGATGGGACAGTCATTGATGATAACACTACAGCAAATGATGTAACAATCTATACTGATGGGTCAGTCATTGATGATAACACTACAGCAAATGATGTAACAATCTATACTGATGGGTCAGTCATTGATGATAACACTGCAGAAAATGATGTGACAATCTATACTGATGGGACAGTCATTGATGATAACACTGCAGAAAATGATGTGACAATCTATACTGATGGGACAGTCATTGATGATAGCACTACAGCAAATGATGTAACAATCTATACTGATGGGACAGTCATTGATGATAGCACTACAGCAAATGATGTAACAATCTATACTGATGGGACAGTCATTGATGATAACACTGCAGAAAATGATGTGACAATCTATACTGATGGGACAGTCATTGATGATAACACTGCAGAAAATGATGTGACAATCTATACTGATGGGACAGTCATTGATGATAACACTGCAGCAAATGATGTGACAATCTATACTGATGGGACAGTCATTGATGATAGCACTACAGCAAATGATGTAACAATCTATACTGATGGGACAGTCATTGATGATAGCACTACAGCAAATGATGTAACAATCTATACTGATGGGACAGTCATTGATGATAACACTGCAGAAAATGATGTGACAATCTATACTGATGGGACAGTCATTGATGATAACACTGCAGAAAATGATGTGACAATCTATACTGATGGGACAGTCATTGATGATAACACTGCAGCAAATGATGTGACAATCTATACTGATGGGACAGTCATTGATGATAACACTGCAGAAAATGATGTGACAATCTATACTGATGGGACAGTCATTGATGATAACACTGCAGCAAATGATGTAACAATCTATACTGATGGGACAGTCATTCACAACTAAGTTTGTGCTTTTTGTCAAAGAATCCAGTGGTTTCTTCACTACAAACATGAGCAGTCTTATGATGGAGATAATTAATATAAGGTAATACTGCAGTGAAACAGAACAACAATAGTACTTATGTAGAACACAGGTTTTTGATGATTCATTTGAACACAACAGAGGGACTAGCACAAAGACTAAGGGGTAATGAGGTGTAAACACGAAAACATACAAATTACAATACACAAGACATTATCAATGTTTAGAATCATTAGGTCTTTCTCAAGAATATATAAAACAAACAGTTTTATCGAAAAAAATTTAATATCTTTAATAACAAAAAAGTTATTACGTTTACCAAACACTTTGTGCGTTTGTTTGTGTTGTTTTTATTTGTGAAAAAAACTTCCTTATCCCATGCTCACACCTCTGGTATGATACACACAGAAAAACAAATGACACAAATATTTGCAGTATGACATTCTTAATTTAAATGTGCAAATATTTTTATTAAATCTCTAAAAAAAATGTATTGCATTTTCCAAACACTTACCCAAAAAAAAAACCTAACATTTTCAAAAAAGAATCCGGTGGCAGGAGATAGTATAATTTTAATCCAGTTTTCTAAAGGCATTGGATTTTAGTGATGGAAATTTAGTGCATTAAAGGTATGATTGCATTTCAGTTTGAAATATAAACATATTAAAAAAAATATCTCACAAAAAGTAAAAGAAATAATGATAATTATTCCAAAAACAAATCATTTTTTATTTGACAATGTCCTTATGGAAATTTTTACAGATGAAAAAATCAAAGTTTTTTTTAATTTACATCACATCACACGCCAGTTTGACCTTTGTAGTTTCCTGGAACTATGATGTGGTTGAAAAAGATTTGTAAGGTTAAATTGGGGTATAAAAGTAAAGTGGAGAGGACCATAAAGCCTTTGAAAAATGTCTAAGGGGTGTGTGAGTTGGAATAGTTTGGGAACCACTTATTTAAGTATCATCTAGTCAAGCAAAATGAATTAAACAGGTTACTAAAACACATGCATTTTAGATGCGTTGCCTTCCCTGCGCTATGGAGATGGGGCTTGATGAAATCTAGTCATCTATTTTGTTTTTTATTTTGTTGTTTTCTGTTGTTTGTCTCTTGAAAAAGGTTCAATTTGAGCCGATACGTGGAGAATTGTCCTGTTTAGTTTTATTGTATGTTTTTTTATATATACTTTTTAAATATATTTTTATTAATAGGCAAGGTTAAGTGTTTTAGTAACCTGTTTAATTCATTTTGCTTAACTATTTGTTCATTTGGTTACTGCGGCACCATCCACTTTGTCGGACACCCTCTGACCATTTGGTTATTTTTATTTAAGTATCATCAAAGTGCAAGAAAAAACAGTATTTGAATTC
The DNA here is from genome assembly GCA_034231615.1 of Meghimatium bilineatum. Lineage (NCBI taxonomy): Eukaryota > Metazoa > Mollusca > Gastropoda > Stylommatophora > Philomycidae > Meghimatium > Meghimatium bilineatum. The sequence continues at coordinate 61,155,584 of CM067317.1, forward strand.
TTTCAAATCAGTTATATTTATTGGGAATATAAGTTACCTGGTAACAATTCCAGCCATCTTTTATACACTTGAAGTAGGTTAGCATTGTAGGAGTTCTTAGGGTCCATCTTTGGGTGGTCCTGGAGAAAATTTACCAATCTTGTTGCTGGAACATGAAAGTTATTACTTTAATAAAGAACTGCATCTTCATTATACTTGCAGACAATAGTAATATTGTTGCATATCTATCTCTATATGCTGTGGCTGTTTTTTTGCCTTGCAGCGTCAGGGGTAGAAGAGTTCTCTGGAGATGGCCTTTTTGTGTGCTGTTTGTAAGCTTGTTCCCATGGTCTTTTTGATTTCAGTGATCCATCTTTTACATGGTCTGTCTCTGGTTTTATAGCCGTGATGTCTATGTGTCATGGTCACAATATTGTTCTGTCATTAAAAATATAGTCTATGATCTATGATGATGATGAATCACAAGCTCAATCTGAACTACAAAAAGGAATCATACAAGGAATCATAGGCCCACTTGTACCATCATGTTCTGTTGTGTGTCTTCTTAGATTTGCAACTTTTGAACTAACTGCTATCATATTCTCATTTGTCTCTATACCATTTCTGATCTGCCCCTTCATGTCATATGATCCATGGCATCTTGTTTCCATGGCATCTTGTTTCCATGGCATCTTGTTTCCATGACATCTTGTTTCCATGGCATCTTGTTTCCATGATTCTGTAGCATACAAATCCTGTTTGTATATATTTTTGTACCCAAGTAGAGGTAGAAAAATATTATATCCATCTTTATTTATGAATATTACAATGAATACCAATTAACATCCTCTGAAATATTACATTCACCATCATGGAATTCTCACGAACATGAAATTAAAAAAAAATACTTTCCAGAAAGCTAAAGTCATGTTAAGAATAATGCAGCATAGAATTAGAACTTTACAAATACAACAAAAGCTAATCTTTAACACAGCCGCAGCAGTGAGGTGTTAAAGTGCCAATCTTTAACACAGCCGCAGCAGTGAGGTGTTAAAGTGCCAATCTTTAACACAGCCGCAGCAGTGAGGTGTTAAAGTGCCAATCTTTAACACAGCCGCAGCAGTGAGGTGTTAAAGTGCCAATCTTTAACACAGCCACAGCAGTGAGGTGTTAAAGTGTCAATCTTTAACACAGCCGCAGCAGTGAGGTGTTAAAGTGTCAATCTTTAACACAGCCACAGCAGTGAGGTGTTAAAGTGCCAATCTTTAACACAGCCACAGCAGTGAGGTGTTAAAGTGTCAATCTTTAACACAGCCGCAGTAGTGAGGTGTTAAAGTGCCAATCTTTAACACAGCCGCAGCAGTGAGGTGTTAAAGTGTCAATCTTTAACACAGCCACAGCAGTGAGGTGTTAAAGCTGCTTGACTGATGACCAGCAGACTTGGGTTGCAAGTTCACTTGATAATCGTGATGTTAAATAAAAATTACTCTTGTTAACCCAGACAAGGAAAGTAAGGTCAAAGAATGGCACCATCTATACTGAGCAATTGTGGTAGGCGGCACTAGCTACCAGTTAGCCACTGACAAAACAGCTAAGTTCTTATGGGGAAAACTGTGTACTCTGATACTTGTTTACAACTTCGCTAACCTTATATTGTAACAACAGGCAAATTGACGAGCAAGAGGGGGAGACCAAGAAGGAAGATGTTTGACAACCTAACACTGTGGCATGGCAGAACATCAGTATCGGAAATGATTTACAGCACATGAAATAGAAGGCAGTAGAAAGACATAACCAATGCCACATGGGAAAAACCATAAGAAGAACCTTACCTTACAACACAGAAATTGTAAGTTACTGCTACTGTACGGAGTTTAGTGACTCAGGACGTGACAATCCTTGTGACTTGAACATTTGGTTGCATGCCTGGAGCTATAGAGAAGTTCGGCATAACCAGTAGTCAATTGGTGGCGGGGAATGAGCACATAGTGAACCCTATCTTGGCTACGGTGGCTGGGAGCAGTGCATAGGTTGAAACATATCTTCCTGGAGGTGTGATAGTTATTCTCTGGCTCTGTCCCGGGGTGGGCCGAAAATTCACAGACTTTCCAGCAATATAATGGCATTTAATGACATTAGGTCAAAGGGCATGAGCCCATGGATCGCTCGATCAGCAACCAACCAACCTAGGTCCCCTGTAATCAATAAAAGAAGCCCCATTTTTAAAATTTTGGTTAACAGATTATTTGCAATCTGGCAAGTTATTCAATTGAGTTCCATTTTATCTGTAAATGTAGTGGCAACGTGAACGAATCTCATTGAAATATTGGAATTTTCACAATATCTTGAAAATTTCAAATCAGAGCAGCACCATCATATGAATCTGGTTATATAGACTTTGTTTTATCATATTTTCATTAAAATCAATATGGATTATTCATCTGAAAATGGATTCCTTAGAGGTAAGTTGATAATCACACTTGAAAATACATTAGACCACGCAGTTTGGCATATTTTTACTTTATAAATCAACTCTCTTATATCGATCGGTTTTGGAGTAGATTTAGATTTGTATAGGATTTTATGACTAACCTGTATGTTTACAACATTTAGAAAGGAAATAGTACGAAGCTAGAGGGAATCTCCCCCACCCCTCATACTAATTTCTTTCTCTATCCTTTCCCCTATTCTCTCCCGCCCCCAAACCCCACCCCTTTTCTGGACATCGCTAATTGTTGTCCCCTTTCTTTATTATTGCATTTTTCATCCTTTACATTGGGCTTCTGTTTCATCCTTTGCCCATTTCTGTTTGTCAATATTGCGGTAATTTTGGCCCATATATTGAATGCAATATTTCACATCTACTTAAAGAGATGCACTAGATCTGTTACTGGGCAATGGTTTTGTGGTGAGGAAACCATTGTCCAGTCATCATAGGTACATTTTTATTGCTGAAATTTCTATATCGTTATTTATTTGTTTCTTGATAAAAGTTCCATTAGGACCGACACGTTGATAATTGTCTTTGTTCTATGTTTTATTGTTATTTATTATTATTTTATATCTATAGTTAGGTATCTACAGTAACCTGTATACTTTATTTAGTATTTATCCCAAACTTTAGTTAGGCAATTTTCACAACCCTTGAATTTACTTTACAGGCAAAAGAGCAAGGGGTAGACCAAAAGAAACACTCAGAAGAACAATACTTAGAGAAAGTAAAACAACCAATATTCATACTATTCAAGAACTGCACAGAATAGCTTTGAACAGACAGAATTGGAGAGATCTGACCTCTGCTCTATGCGCTAACTTCAGCGCAAAATGAAAATGAATGAATGAATTTACTTGTCTTCAGGATGTACTAAGAAAGGAGTCAGATTTAGGATTTAAAGTAGTGGCTAACCCTGGAATACACATAACAGCATTGCATGGGGAGAATAAGCATCTACAGATATGCCTGAACTGCTGTGTTCTATGATAATAAGGCTAATTACTCGTCAGAGTCATAAGATTGCTACATTGAAAACATCAGTACAAAAAGACTTAAATCAATATTATGCAGATATTCCAATTGTAAAACTAATGTAGAGGTGTTGAAAGAGTCAAATGCGAAATGGACCTTAATCAACAATATAAGAAAAAGGCAATCTTCTTTTTTTTGGCTACTTCATGAGACAGGCAGGCGTCCATCTCCTCTCCAAAGTTTTATTTACCAACAAGCAGAAATAACATAATGGTCATCCCATGCCATTTGACTGTGTGTTGCTAAGTTCTATTCAATAACAGAAAGAGACTATTAATATCTCTAATTACTATCTACCTTCATATGAAAGTACTTCAGCCTCAATGGTAGGATTCTTCTTCTGTATAGCTACAGCAATTGTGTCCCCTATGTTCAGAGTAGCATGATATGTTCCCTCTGGCTGCATAAAACAAGAACAATTACAAGTTACTGGAGTGTTGGAGGATAAATTTAAAAAAAAACCCACACTATACTTGATGCAGTGACAGCAAGAGCATGCGGCCTTTATCACACAGCTTCAAAATCCCTCCCTGCAATTCCTTAATGGGAAACATGCAGTATTTGACAGTTTTGACTTATCATCATCATGTAACATATTCTCTCCAGAATGTAGTCTTCTTTATGAACCTTCTGAACACCTCACAAATCTTGGGTGAGTTGACCTGCCTCTTCCAGGGACATGTTTAAACAGTCTGATATATCATTTGTCCATCGTCGTCTTGGGGGGTCTCTTCCTCTGCTTTCTGCTATTAGTCTTCCCATGCTGTTATGTCTCTTTAGATGATGAAAAACATTTAGCTTTCTTGTTATGATGTCATTTAGGAACCAGCCCTCTTCAACGTTTAATGATTGTAATACTTCTTTGTTTGTTTTTTTAATTCTCTTGAATTCTCCGTGGTCTTGAGTAAGTTGTCTCACCTCTTTTAGTGACATATGCAGGCATTCTTGAATGTCTTTTGTCCAACGGCGTCTTGGGCGGCCTTTGCCACTTTTGCTTTGTATCATCCTCTCCACTAACACTCTCTCTCTCTCTCTTGTGTCTCTTAATGTGACCCAAAAATTTTTTTTTTTCTTTAATATGATGTTCAGAAGTCAGCCTTCCTGGAGGTTAATTTTTCTTAACACCTCCTTGTTTGTTTTCCTTGCTGTTCATGGTATTTTCAGAACACTTCTATAGCACTTTAATTCAAATATTATTCTCTTGTTCACTGTTTTGTTTAGTGTCCATGCTTCACATTACATCCACAGAAATTTTATTGGCACTATACTCCTGTAAATAAGCACCTAAAGACATAGAATAAGTAAAAAAAAGTAAGATTCCCTTACCACACAACTGAGGTGGATGGAAAACAGGGCTAGATCTATATTTTGTGACCATAAGTACTGTTAGGTCATACACTTTGTTAGGCCATACACCTTGTTAGGCCATACACCTTGTTAGGCCATACAGATTTTTAGGTCATACACCTTGTTAGGCCATACACCTTGTTAGGTCATACACCTTGACTGTTCCAGATCTGCTCTTGTACAGATCTACTACAGCTCAATTCTACTAATGTGATACTTAATGCTGAATTTCCTCAATCACAACACAGGTGTATTATCAATCACAATACATGTGTATAATCAATCACAGCACAGGTGTATTATCAATCCCAGTGTCATACATCCATGAGGAGGTAATTAAGCAAATTCTGAAAGTTTCTCTCACATATAAACAACACTCCTTTCCTGTCTACAACCAGTTTATATGGGTAATAGGTTTCCTAGCTTTCCTGTCTACAACCAGTTTATATGGGTAATATGTTTCCTTGCTTTCCTGTCTACAGACAGTTTATATAGGTAATAGGTTTCCTTGCTTTCTTGTCTACAGACAGTTTATATGGGTAATAGGTTTCCTTGGTGGTGCCCATCTTCCCTAAAAGTATCAGTGAAAGAAAAAAATTAAAAAAATAATATTATAGATGAGTATTGAGCTTCCATTATGCAAAACAAAACACCAATGCACACCGGAGAAACAAAATAATTGTCCACGTAGGTCAACAAGAACATCTTCTGGTAATGGTGAAAAGTTGCAGATTTATGGATTTGGCACATGGTGAGACATTATTTTTTTCGAAGACTGTTCTAAAAATTACTGTGGGATAAGAAGAGAAAACCAAAGGAAAGTAATTTTTGATGTTTTTATTGTTTTTGTTTGTTGTGAAGACATGTTATCAAGTCACGTTGCGTGATACCATGGTTGCTGGTGCGCCTCTCGGCCTGGTATCTCTGACTTCAGTACTAGTGTTTGCTTAGGCAAGACTGTGGTCCTGGGATGGTCCAACTAATCTTAGTTTCCAGTCTCTGGTGGCTAGACTAAGCCCCATCTCCAACTCAAGGAGTTGGCCTCGACGGGGAATGATTTGATGATATCAAAGACTAAATAGACAGGATTAAGATTCTTCTTCCATCAGATTCTCAGTTTTAAATTTTTTTTATATATTTATTACACTGATCTCTAGATCATACGTTAAACCCATTTACTTTGGGTTTATTATATTGCATGTGATGTTTCATTTATAAGTGTGTTAAAATTCTCCAGATGTAGATTTTGCAGACTGTCACCAATCTTGACAGATTCAACTGATTCAAGTTTTGTCATTTGTATACTGTCATTTGATTCACTTTGTATACTGGTATATGATTAAGGAAATCCTCTATGCCTGTTATATTTATATGATTAATGCACTCCTCTATGCCTGTTATATTTATTACACTGGCATACTTATTTTTGTGTGGTTAAAATAGAAATTGACAACATGAAAATAAAGAAGGAAGTATTACAAAAAATGTATTACTATGACACATTGTAAGGTTTGACAGAGAAGAAATGTTTAGAAGACTAGAAACATTGTAAGGTTTGACACAGAAGAAATGTTTAGAAGACTAGAAATATTGTAAGGTTTGACAGAGAAGAAATGTTTAGAAGACTAGAAATATTGTAAGGTCTGACAGAGAAGAAATGTTTAGAAGACTAGAAATATTGTAAGGTTTGACACAGAAGAAATGTTTAGAAGACTAGAAACATTGTAAGGTTTGACACAGAAGAAATGTTTAGAAGACTAGAAATATTCTAAGGTTTGACACAGAAGAAATGTTTAGAAGACTAGAAATATTCTAAGGTTTGACACAGAAGAAATGTTTAGAAGACTAGAAATATTGTAAGGTTTGACAGAGAAGAAATGTTTAGAAGACTAAAAATATTACCAAATAAAGAATTTCTCCAGGTTGTTGGACACATTCAATGGGTTTATCAACATCTGATAAATTTGGGTAGACATGGTTGACCCAATCCAGCAAGCTAAAGCCATGATGGACACCTAGTAGAACAGCATACAATTTTGAATAGTTATAATATGATTTTATAAAAAGCTATAATCAGTTATAATCAAATGTTATAAACAGATGTTATAATCAGTTATAATTGGATGTTATAATCAGTTATAATTAAATGTTATAATCAGTTATAATCGGATGCTATAATCAGTTATAATCAAATGTTATAAACAGATGTTATAATCAGTTATAATTGGATGTTATAATCAGTTATAATCAAATGTTATAATCAGTTATAATCGGATGCTATAATCAGTTATAATCAAATGTTATAACAGATGTTATAATCAGTTATAATTGGATGTTATAATCAGTTATAATTGGATGTTATAATCAGTTATAATCAAATGTTATAATCAGTAATAATCGGATGCTATAATCAGTTATAATCAAATGTTATAAACAGATGTTATAATCAGTTATAATTGGATGTTATAATCAGTAATAATCGAATGTTATAATCAGTTATAATCGGATGCTATAATCAAATGTTATAATCAGTTATAATCAGATGTTATCGCCCGTGTTGCCAGGACCCGAAAGGGGAGCAAAGAATAGCAACACTGTTTACCTTCCATGCATGTCGTAAAAGGCGACTAAGGAGGTTATGGGATGGAGTTGGCTGTCCCATCCCATATAGGGTCAGTGACCCAAAGTCATGCTGAAGTCAGATGTGTCATGCCGAAAGGCGCAGATATAGCAGCAATGCTGTAAACCATGACACAACGCATTCCGTTCTCCGGACTACATCCTGCTAATCTTCAGGAGTTTGAGAACGAAGGCAGAAGAAGATCAGAAATTATGATCAGTTATAATCAGATGTTATGATCAGTTATAATCAGATGTTATAATCAGTTATAATCAGATGTTATGATCAGTTATAATCAGATGTTATAATCAGTAACAACATGATGTATGCCTAGTAAAACAGCATCACATTTTTCAATAGTTATAATGAGAAATACATTAAAACTAGTCAACTCAAATATGTTATGTTGTATATTCCTTAGCACTGTGAAGACAAAATGTCTCAACTATTATTGACAATTTTGTTTAAGCATTCATTCTCAAATTACAGCTCATAGAATCTTTCTTGTTTTTGGATGATGATCCTATTTGATTTTTAACAGGATGTAGTTAAGAAAATGAGGAGCGCAGTAGCCTAGTGGATAGTGAGCTTGCTTGCTATCATCTGGTTACAGCGTGCCAGGTTCGAAACCACGCCCGGACATACAAAAAAAATCAATCCGGGTTGAGATTTCTCACTTGACACGACCACTCCTCCAGTCGACTCAGCTGTAAATGAGTACCTGATGCATGAGTTAGGGAAGGTAAAAAAAAACAGCAAGGAAGGGAACTGGCCACCCCACCTAATAGTTGCTGCGGCTTAGTACATGAAGAGTTATCTTCATCCCCGACGGCAGATGCCATGGGACCTACCTTTACCTTTGTAGTTAAGAAAATAGAGATGCATTGTGTCACTATGGGTCTTTCCATGAATTATGTCATATATAAATAACCAAAATATACATGATGTTCGACAAAATGTTCGCAGTAACCAGGCAAATAAGAGATAAATAATAAATAAAGTAAGCAGGTTACTATGAATACCTAACTATTCATAGTAACTTGTTTACTTTATTTAGTATTTGCCTCATAAATTACGCCAACAGTTTCATTGCCAATTTTTTTGCCCTTGTTCCCTTCACTCCCTTGTCAACAAACTCCCTCACTCCCTTGTCAACAAATTGTCAAGAATTCAAGGACCTTCCTGCTTAATTATATTATTGAAGTCAAGATTATAGCACAAAAAATTCACCACCCGAATCCCCTAAAAAAATAATTGTTTTGGCAGAAAAAGTACCATAAAAACAACTACATGATTTTGTGATTAATTTTCAAATTAAAACAATTTAATTGGTAGATTAAAAATATTGTTGATGTCCACTTTTGTCAACACCCCCACCCCCTCCCAGTCCCCTGTCAACAACTGTAAAACTTCTGTAATATCTTCCATCAGATCATAAAGGTGATTCATACAAAGATAAAAGTAGGTCTCACAACAGCAACCTGCTGTCACGGATGAAGAAAACACTTTATGTACAAGGTCGCAGTAACTATTGGGTGGGGGGTGACCAGTTCGCTTCTTTGCTGTATTTACCATCCCTAACTCATGCATCAGGTTAGGGAATCCATTAACAGCTGTGTTGTTTGGAAGAGCGGTTGTGTCAGGTGATAAATCACAACCCGGACTATTTTTTTCAGACCAGATGTGGTTTCGAACCTGGCATGCTGTAATCTGTGGTAATAAGTAAGCTCACTATCAACTAGGCTACCATGCTCTTCAAAGTTCCTTAACTCACAGATTATACATATTCTTACAGGGATCCTACCAACTCATGCCACTATTCGGTGCAATATTCCAGTTTGGCAGCATCATGAAGGTCAAAGACAAAAAGTAGTGCTGGAAAAATCCAATACTACCAACTTTCATTGCAGATACAGTTCAAGAACAGATATCTGCACTTCTGTTCATTTCAACATACCTGTTAGTTATTGATGATTATATTACATATGATAAAACAGAACACCATACTTTAACATTACCTCCTGGTGGAGTTTTACTATTTGGATAAAGAAACCACCTCTTCCTGCCATAAACAACACCATTCCATGTATCAGAGTGTTTATGGAAAACCACACCTGTCATTGATGAGCCCAAGAAAAATATACTTTCATCTTCAGAGACCTATTCAGACACACAAAAATATACTTTCATCTTCAGAGACATATTCAGACAAAAGAATAAGAAAATAATATTATGGAATAACATATAAATGTACCATGTCATTACATGAAATTAGTGTCATCAGCAATTATGATTTACTCAGGGCCCAATAAGGGAGCAAAGAATAGCAATACTGTTTTCTGCCATGCATATCATATATATAAAAAATGATAGACTAAGGAGGTTTTAGGGGTAGAATTGGGTGGAATTGGCCCCATATCATAGGTTAAATAGACCCATGAAGTCATGATGAAGTCAGATGTGCCAGGTCAAAATGCACACATTCTGTTCTGCGGACTACATTCTGGTAATATACTGGAGTTTGAGACACATCACATTCCATTCTCTGGACCACATCCTGCTAATATGCTGGAGTTTGGGCATGAATACAGAAAAAAGAAGAATAAAAAGAAGGATATTTTAAAGTTCTTTAAATCGAATCATTCGTGTATTCAAGGGAGTCAACCTTTTCAGGAATTGAACACCATACACTAGTGAACAACTAGTCCAAAAAACTACAACTATGTGCCAGAAAGAGACATCCTGACAGGGCACAGAGAGTTCACTGTGAATGTTATATAGCACACATGTATCTTGAGAAACCAGAAACATGAGATATAATACAGACATGTGATTCATAGAAACACTCAGGAGGGACAAAACTAAACTAATGCAAAAATTAAATGTCTATCAAAGTTTATTCCAAGATGTCATAAGTATTCATTCAGGTAAATGGTTTTTCCATCAAACATAGCTCAGTGAAGTCTTTCTTTTGCAGTTGTTCAAAGAGGTCCACAAAATGCACGTCTTTTCAAAATTGTGTTCTATGGAGGACACCGTACGCCAGTGTATACAGCTTCACGAATGCATTAGACCATTTCGTATCCATCCTTCTTCTTCAGCATTCATTCTTAAACTCCTGTTGGATCTCTCTTGTAGCAAGACAATGATCTTACTAGATTTTTAGCAGAATTTAGTCCAGAAAATGGAAATATGTTGTTATCATTTTATTGTGTCAATAGCCTGACACATCTGTCCTCAGTATCCATTCAATTCAGTCTTGTATGTCATCACCAAAATTAAATCTCCATCCAGCTCAGCCCAAATTAGAATTTAGCCATCTCTGCTGCATAGTTAATTAAACCTCCATCCAGCTCAGCCCAAATTAGAATTTAGCCATCTCTGCTGCATAGTTAATTAAACCTCCATCCAGCTCAGCCCAAATTAGAATTTAGCCATCTCTGCTGCATAGTTAATTAAACCTCCATCCAGCTCAGCCCAAATTAGAATTTAGCCATCTCTGCTGCATAGTTAAATGAATCTCCATCCAGCTCAGCCCAAATTAGAATTTAGCCATCTCTGCTGCATAGTTAATTAAACCTCCATCCAGTTCAGCCCAAATTAGAATTTAGCCATCTCTGCTGCATACCGGGTAGTTAATTAAACCTCCATCCAGCTCAGCCCAAATTAGAATTTAGCCATCTCTGCTGCATAGTTGTTTAACACAGGCTACAGAAAGGAACAGAGTTGTTCCAGGAACATGTGTATATAGTATGGTGGTGATAAGTATAGTTCTCCCTCCATATTACAGATATAACAAATTAGTATATGACCCGCACAGTACACATCTTTTATAAAGCTAGAATTTAGAATTTTTCACTGTCTATATCATGTCTGGAAGAACTCATTTCATATGAGCGTGAAGTATATTGTGAGAGGGAATGTGGCCGTGCATTTTCAATCAAAAAGAAGGTTTTTTTTAAATTGTGTTTTTTTGCAGTTAATACTCGTATATTTAGAAACTGAAACATCAAAGTCATTACTACATTATAAGAAAAATATTTGCATCTATTCTATTTTTCTTTTTTGTTTTATTCTTGACATGGCATTATTTCTGGTGTTATATATATAAATATATATATATATATATATGTATATATATGCCTTAAATATCAAAATGAAGACCATTCACATGTTGAAGAGTATTAGTTTTCCTTTCAAACTACTTCTAGACACATACACTCACATTGACTTGGAAAAACTTTGGCAAATGGAGCGTCTTTGGTAAATCTGACTGCCAGTAAAATTTCCGATCAAATGCGTAATGCCTGTAAAAATAAACAAAAAGTGTGTACAAATTATTGATCTCGCCCTAGAGTTTTATCTACGTGAGTCAGATACTTCTAATCATCATTCTAAACATCTTTCATCTACGTGAGTCAGATACTTCTAATCATCATTCTAAACATCTTTCTACTGAAATGTATTGACAAGGAATTGTGTTAATAAATTAATGAAAGCATACAGATAGAACCATCTACTACCAAGTTATTGATCATTATTACTAAATACATCTGTACCTTGTTAATTAATGAAAAACAACAGGCAAAGCTTGGAACAGGGTAATGAAAATTTGCTAATCAGGGGCAAATACAAATATAATTTATTTTTATACAATAATATCTAGTATCTTATTTCTTTTATATAGTAACTAAAAGTCTGATTCCTTTCGTTCATAATTTACTTTCTTACAGTCTGTTCATTCTATTCTTCACCATTTGTGCCTTTCTAAGTGGTTACATGTTTTGTGCACATATTCTCCATCCTCTCTACTGATATTATATATATATATATATATGTGTGTATAGACATATAAAAAGATATGAACAATAATATAGTTATTGATTGATATATATATATATATATATCAATCAATAACTATATTATTGTTCATATCTATTTATATGTCTATACACTTCATTTTCTTGTTACATGACTCCATATATCTATCTTTTCTTTTATTTACACTAGTCTTGGAAGTGTTGACTTGACGGCCAATTTGTTCTTTTTCACTTGTTAATAAAATATAAGCCTAACATAGCAGAAATACACAGGTACATTTTATATTATATTTTATATTACATATATCTACATTTTATATTACACAATATATAATTTGCATATATTACAAATAGAATAAAGAAGTAATTACATGGGTTCTTGAGTTCCATTTTTCTGATCTGACATAAGATTAGTTATGAAGTCCTGAAAGGATGACGCATGCTTGGCATTGCCTCCCTTACGGACAATCTCCAGTGATTGACCAGAATGTATAGTCCACTGACTGTATGCATTTGAAAGCTCATTTCTTGACCACTTCTGGGGCTGAGTCCAGTCATTTGCACCATTTAAAAACGTTACAAGGACTGGTTTTTTTAATCTAAATTCAGTTTCAAATCTTTCTGGTGGTAAGTCGCCTATAGATACACGTGCAATAGTACAAACATTTGACCCATACTTCTGAATGACCTCCCTGTCTGGTAAACTCCATCCTGATGTCTGAGATTGAACTTCTGGTAAACTAGAACTGTTATGTAGGGAGTCAGTATTGGTGAAAATGTGCCAGTTTGTAAATAGCGTACAATTTTGATGCAGGAAAACAGACAGAGCTGTAGTTGTACTGACAATGACAAAAATTCTTACAGGTGTCAGATGATGAAAATACTTTGTGTTAGATTGCTTGTGACTTAATTTTTGTGGTCTTTTTGGTGAAGTAGATGACACTGGTGATGCAGCTACTCCATTTCTCAATTTGACATTCGTTCGATAGCTCTGACGGCTCATCATGTATCGTTGTGATTTTGCATAACCCTGATGTGACTTGCAGCTTCAGGGAAGGAACTCTCTGGACTGTGCTCTTTGCGTAATATCTGTAAAGTGATTATTATGATTAGATGTATGCCAACTTAGAATATATCATAGTTACATCACACACAAAATATCATAGTTACAACACACACAATATATCATAGCTACAGTCAGTCAGTTCCTCTTTTGCCAAGTTTGGCACATAGGGCGGATGTCATAGTTTTCCATGCCTGTCAGTCAGTTGCCAAGGATTGCAGGTCTTGTGCATTTATGCCTGTTGATTTTAATTCATTCATAAATGTTCTTCTGAGAGTTGTTTTTGGTCTCCCCTGTTTTATTTTCCCGTCTGGTGTCCACATGAAGACTTGTCATGGAATTCGGTCTTCCTTCATTCTAAGTATGTGGCCGATGTATGTCCAGCAGCATTTTCTGATGATGTTCGTCACATATTCTTGTTAGTTACAACATAAAGGAACATCTACAACATAGTTACAACACACACAATATATCATAGTTACAACGCACACAATATATCATAGTTACAACACACACAATATATCATAGTTACAATGCACACAATATATCATAGTTACAATGCACACAATATATCATAGTTACAACGCACACAATAGATCATAGTTACAACGCACACAATATATCATAGTTACAACACACACAATATATCATAGTTACAACACACACAATATATCATAGTTACAACGCACACAATATATCATAGTTACAACGCACACAATATATCATAGTTACAACGCACACAATATATTATAGTTACAACACACACAATATATCATAGTTACAACACACACAATATATCATAGTTACAACACACACAATATATCATAGTTACAACACACACAATATATCAGTTACAACGCACACAATATATCATAGTTACAACGCACACAATATATCATAGTTACAACACACACAATATATCATAGTTACAACACACACAATATATCATAGTTACAACACACACAATATATCATAGTTACAACACACACAATATATCATAGTTACAACACACACTTATGATTTGCTAAGGCTGAGTTTACAGTTGTATACTAGATAAATGAACAACACAAACACTATTCAAAGTTACAAATGAAGTTTTATCAACTGGACCTCTGGAGAGAATACATACAGCACCCACGGTGCATTGATCACGTCAGCAAGTAAAATTTACTAAAAGTAATGACTTCCACAAGTGACCTTCTGCTGAAATTTGTACAGATGAACTGTGTTATATTGTTGTACACTTCCTTTAGTTTCTCATTTAGTCAGATGAGCTCTTATCTCCTCTCGTCAGTGGCAGAGACATTGAAGATTATTAGTCTCCGCTCAGGGACGTAGAGAAGTCTTCAGATAGAGAAGGGGAGTTATATCTAAAACAAATGTCATTTCTCAATTTTCGTTGACATTTTTGGTGGCTTTTTAAGGAAATACCCCAAACCCCAGTGCTTTATCTACGGGCTTGAGTTCTGAACTCTCACCCCCCCCCCCCCAACATCCACTCCAATATCTACGGGTGTGCCTCCACCAAAAAAAACTTGCAGTGACTAAGATGACAATATTTGGCACAATTAGATAAGAACTAGAATTACATAAGAACTAGAATTAGATAATGAAGTAGAATTACATAAGAACTAGAATTAGATAATGAAGTAGAATTATTAAGAACTAGAATTAGATAATGAAGTAGAATTACTTAAGAACTAGAATTAGATAATGAAGTAGAATTACATAAGAACTAGAATTAGATAATGAAGTAGAATTACATAAGAACTAGAATTAGATAATGAAGTAGAATTACATAAGAACTAGAATTAGATAATGAAGTAGAATTACATAAGAACTAGAATTAGATAATGAAGTAGAATTACATAAGAACTAGAATTAGATAATGAAGTAGAATTACATAAGAACTAGAATTACATAAGAACTAGAATTACATAAGAACTAGAATTAGATAATGAAGCACCAGAAAATAGAAATGATCTCCAACAGAACGTTAATAAACAAGGTGTTCGTGCCGACTCCGAGTTACCAATGCCAGACGTGGGAACTGACAGAGAAACTAGAACAAAAACTCGACGTATGCGGAATGAAGTGCCTGAGAACAGCACTGGGGGGTAGCAAAAAAATATAGAATAAACAGTGACACAGTAAGAAATCTAATGAAAACAATATCGTACAAAGAATACATAGACACACAAGATCAAATGGTTCGGCCACCTAATTAGAATGGAACAATATCGCATTCCATCGATAGCTTTCAATAAAAGATCATCTGATAAGAGAAACAGCGGAAGACTCAAAAGAAGAAGGATAGATGACTTCAGAGAAATACTAGAACACCAAGGCTGGCATATGGCAGAGTCGTCACAATTAGCTAAAGAAAGATTTCGGCTCCCCATGACGCCTAGCGGCACAGATGGATAGTACAAGACAAGAACTATTAGTCTTCTTAATTAAAACACCAAATAATGAGCGGTTCAAATTCAAATTACGTCCATAGATAACAAACCAACTCTGTGAAAGATAATTCATTGACCACAGTTGATCTTATTGCCAGCTCTCCTTACTCTCAAACCTGTCAAATACTGCATGTTTTCCCGTTAAGGAGTTGAAGGGAGGGATTCTGTAGCTGTGTGATAAAGTTCGCAGGCTCTTGCTGTCGGCACGTCATTTACAGGGTGAGATTGTTTTTTTTTAAATTTACCATGCGATAGAAAATAAAACCCAGTCCTTACCGCTGCTCTCCTTACTAAACCTTGAAAACGGAAAATAATGAAACACACGCACACCTTCACTAATTCCTAACCTCTATCAAACACACAATAGCTATACAACGGGCAGTGATTCTGATCACATCATCCCTAGGTTTATCGTTGGTTAACTAAAAAAAAATACGGGCCTAACACATTCATCAATAAAACTCAACTGCACGGACAAGAAATAGTCAAATTCCTTTATAACAACTTGGTTCTGGCCGACGAAATAGGTATGTAATAACAGAAATTCGCTATATGCAGTACAAACAATACGTACTAAATATAGTTGGGATTTTGAAAAAGTATGAAATAAGGAAATCGGTTATAGAATGATATATAAAGGGATTCCACTATACTTTACAATACAGGTGTGCCTATGTATCAAGATAGAGCGATTCCACTATACTTTACAATACAGGTGTACCTATGTATCAAGATAGAGCGATTCCACTATACTTTACAATACAGGTGTGCCTATGTATCAAGATAGAGCGATTCCACTATACTTTACAATACAGGTGTGCCTATGTATCAAGATAGAGCGATTCCGCTATACTTTACAATACAGGTGTGCCTATGTATCAAGATAGAGCGATTCCGCTGTACTTTACAATACAGGTGTGCCTATGTATCAAGATAGAGCGATTCCGCTATACTTTACAAAACAGGTGTGCCTATGTATCAAGATAGAGCGATTCCGCTATACTTTACAAAACAGGTGTGCCTATGTATCAAGATAGAGCGATTCCGCTATACTTTACAATACAGGTGTGCCTATGTATCAAGATAGAGCGATTCCACTATACTTTACAATACAGGTGTGCCTATGTATCAAGATAGAGCGATTCCGCTATACTGTACAATACAGGTGTGCCTATGTATCAAGATAGAGCGATTCCACTATACTTTACAATACAGGTGTGCCTATGTATCAAGATAGAGCGATTCCACTATACTTTACAATACAGGTGTGCCTATGTATCAAGATAGAGCGATTCCGCTATACTTTACAAAACAGGTGTGCCTATGTATCAAGATAGAGCGATTCCACTATACTTTACAATACAGGTGTGCCTATGTATCAAGATAGAGCGATTCCGCTATACTTTACAATACAGGTGTGCCTATGTATCAAGATAGAGCGATTCCGCTATACTTTACAATACAGGTGTGCCTATGTATCAAGATAGAGCGATTCCGCTATACTTTACAATACAGGTGTGCCTATGTATCAAGATAGAGCGATTCCACTATACTGTACAATACAGGTGTGCCTATGTATCAAGATAGAGCGATTCCACTATACTTTACAATACAGGTGTGCCTATGTATCAAGATAGAGCGATTCCACTATACTTTACAATACAGGTGTGCCTATGTATCAAGATAGAGCGATTCCGCTATACTTTACAAAACAGGTGTGCCTATGTATCAAGATAGAGCGATTCCACTATACTTTACAATACAGGTGTGCCTATGTATCAAGATAGAGCGATTCCACTATACTTTACAATACAGGTGTGCCTATGTATCAAGATAGAGCGATTCCGCTATACTTTACAATACAGGTGTGCCTATGTATCAAGATAGAGCGATTCCGCTATACTTTACAATACAGGTGTGCCTATGTATCAAGATAGAGCGATTCCGCTATACTTTACAATACAGGTGTGCCTATGTATCAAGATAGAGCGATTCCACTATACTTTACAATACAGGTGTGCCTATGTATCAAGATAGAGCGATTCCACTAT
Source organism: Meghimatium bilineatum (assembly GCA_034231615.1). Taxonomy (NCBI): domain Eukaryota; kingdom Metazoa; phylum Mollusca; class Gastropoda; order Stylommatophora; family Philomycidae; genus Meghimatium; species Meghimatium bilineatum. The sequence continues at coordinate 61,173,452 of CM067317.1, forward strand.
ACTTTACAATACAGGTGTGCCTATGTATCAAGATAGAGCGATTCCGCTATACTTTACAATACAGGTGTGCCTATGTATCAAGATAGAGCGATTCCGCTATACTTTACAATACAGGTGTGCCTATGTATCAAGATAGAGCGATTCCACTATACTTTACAATACAGGTGTGCCTATGTATCAAGATAGAGCGATTCCGCTATACTTTACAATACAGGTGTGCCTATGTATCAAGATAGAGCGATTCCGCTATACTTTACAATACAGGTGTGCCTATGTATCAAGATAGAGCGATTCCGCTATACTTTACAATACAGGTGTGCCTATGTATCAAGATAGAGCGATTCCGCTATACTTTACAATACAGGTGTGCCTATGTATCAAGATAGAGCGATTCCGCTATACTTTACAATACAGGTGTGCCTATGTATCAAGATAGAGCGATTCCACTATACTTTACAATACAGGTGTGCCTATGTATCAAGATAGAGCGATTCCACTATACTTTACAATACAGGTGTGCCTATGTATCAAGATAGAGCGATTCCACTATACTTTACAATACAGGTGTGCCTATGTATCAAGATAGAGCGATTCCACTATACTTTACAATACAGGTGTGCCTATGTATCAAGATAGAGCGATTCCACTATACTTTACAATACAGGTGTGCCTATGTATCAAGATAGAGCGAGTCCACTATACTTTACAATACAGGTGTGCCTATGTATCAAGATAGAGCGATTCCACTATACTTTACAATACAGGTGTGCCTATGTATCAAGATAGAGCGATTCCACTATACTTTACAATACAGGTGTGCCTATGTATCAAGATAGAGCGATTCCACTATACTTTACAATACAGGTGTGCCTATGTATCAAGATAGAGCGATTCCGCTATACTTTACAATACAGGTGTGCCTATGTATCAAGATAGAGCGATTCCACTATACTTTACAATACAGGTGTGCCTATGTATCAAGATAGAGCGATTCCACTATACTTTACAATACAGGTGTGCCTATGTATCAAGATAGAGCGATTCCACTATACTTTACAATACAGGTGTGCCTATGTATCAAGATAGAGCGATTCCACTATACTTTACAATACAGGTGTGCCTATGTATCAAGATAGAGCGATTCCACTATACTTTACAATACAGGTGTGCCTATGTATCAAAATAGAGCGATTCCGCTATACTTTACAATACAGGTGTGCCTATGTATCAAGATAGAGCGATTCCACTATACTTTACAATACAGGTGTGCCTATGTATCAAGATAGAGCGATTCCGCTATACTTTACAATACAGGTGTGCCTATGTATCAAGATAGAGCGATTCCGCTATACTTTACAATACAGGTGTACCTATGTATCAAGATAGAGCGATTCCGCTATACTTTACAATACAGGTGTGCCTATGTATCAAGATAGAGCGATTCCACTATACTTTACAATACAGGTGTGCCTATGTATCAAGATAGAGCGATTCCACTATACTTTACAATACAGGTGTGCCTATGTATCAAGATAGAGCGATTCCACTATACTTTACAATACAGGTGTGCCTATGTATCAAGATAGAGCGATTCCACTATACTTTACAATACAGGTGTGCCTATGTATCAAGATAGAGCGATTCCGCTATACTTTACAATACAGGTGTGCCTATGTATCAAGATAGAGCGATTCCACTATACTTTACAATACAGGTGTGCCTATGTATCAAGATAGAGCGATTCCACTATACTTTACAATACAGGTGTGCCTATGTATCAAGATAGAGCGATTCCACTATACTTTACAATACAGGTGTGCCTATGTATCAAGATAGAGCGATTCCACTATACTTTACAATACAGGTGTGCCTATGTATCAAGATAGAGCGATTCCACTATACTTTACAATACAGGTGTGCCTATGTATCAAGATAGAGCGATTCCGCTATACTTTACAATACAGGTGTGCCTATGTATCAAGATAGAGCGATTCCGCTATACTTTACAATACAGGTGTGCCTATGTATCAAGATAGAGCGATTCCGCTATACTTTACAATACAGGTGTGCCTATGTATCAAGATAGAGCGATTCCGCTATACTTTACAATACAGGTGTGCCTATGTATCAAGATAGAGCGATTCCGCTATACTTTACAATACAGGTGTGCCTATGTATCAAGATAGAGCGATTCCGCTATACTTTACAATACAGGTGTGCCTATGTATCAAGATATAAAAAAGCTGTATCTCGTTGTTAGGTTGTTTTATGTTTCACCTTGCAAAATAACACACCTTGCAAGATCAAAGTGAATGATATTGTATTAAAACAGGTACACCAATTCAAATATTTAGGTACAATGATTACAGCAGATGGAAGAAGTTCAACAGAAATAAGATGTAGAATAGGACAGGCGCAAACAACATTCAGAAAAATGAAAAATATACTGTGTAATATGACCTTGTCATTAGAGGTGAGAGGGTTCTGCAGTGCTATATAACCCCTATACTAACATATGGGTGCGAGTCTTTGACAATAGACAAACTGGAAAGTGGGAAATTAGAGGCAACAGAGATGTGGTTCTATAGAAGAATGCTGAGAATACCATGGACTGCCAGAAAAACTAATGTAGAGGTGTTGAAAGAGTCAAATGCGAAACGGACCTTAATCAACAATATAAGAAAAAGGCAATCTTCTTTTTTTCGGCCACTTCGTGAGACAGGCAGATTTAGAGAACATAGTCACAACAGGCAAAATTGAAGGTAACAGAGACCGAGGGTGGCAACGTGAGAAAATATTAGACAGTTTGACAGCCTAGCACGGCAAGGAAACAACAAAGACTTTGATACATAATACTGTGGACAGAGAGCCGTGGAGAGCCATGACCGCCTACGCCAGCCAGCATGGCACCTGATGATGATGACGTTTCATTTTGGTAACACATCTATCTATTTTTGTTTATCTTGATATTTGCCCTGTATTACTCCAGCCACTTACTTCCTGTGTAGGGTTATTACCCTACACTGGAAACATTTATCCCTTGTGCCTATGTATGTGGTGTATGTATATGCGTGTAGTCGTATGTAGTATGTACGTGTGATATATGCATAGATGTGCACACGAATTCATGTACATCTTGATTGTATTTCCGTCAACATACAAAAATGATAAGGTATACAAAGCTTCAACTATAAATGACATGAACGTTGTGAGCAGGGGGAAGGATACACAGAGTTCACTCATGGTGCGATTCGACAAGACGAAACGGGAAGGATGGTTAAGGTGCAGAAAACACATCATTAACATTCAGTTGCGGAGAACATTGATAGGTCAAAACTGTGGAGCATGTGGCCTAGGAGGAAGCAACTGTCTCTGAATAGATAGAGGGTGTGAGTGTATGAATGACTTTTAACGTTATTGTGTTTTCTGCTCAGTTTTGCTACATGAGGCATATTTGGCACTCATGAATTTCCATACCAAGGCAAAGGGACTGCCCATAAGTGACCCATACTCCGAGCTTAATTATATCAAAAAATTTACACCCCCCTCCCAAAGAATTTTAAGGGAGAAATGTACCTCCACTCCCCCCCCCCCCCAAAAAAAAACATCCATTATTATTTAAGATTTTAAGACAAATGTTTCAGATTAAACCGATTTAATTTGGTGTATAAAAAAGGAATTGTTAACGTCAACTTTTATCAACTCCCTGATCATTGTCAACAACTTTCACAGTTTTTCAGAGCCTTTCCCCTAATTATGACGTAACTTAGGGACAGAGCCAACTGTGAAGGGGAACAACAAAGTAAGTGTATGCAGGTCTCACAATGTGCTCGCTCGTGTGTTGTCGGGGTTCGAAAGGGGAGCAAAGAATAGTAACACTGTTTACCTTCCGTGCATGTCGTACGAGGCGACTAAGGAGGTTATGGGATGGGGGTTGGTTGTCCCATCCCATATAGGGTCAGTGACCCAAAGCCGTGCTGAAGTCAGATGTGTCAGGCCGAAAGGCGCAGAGATCTCAAAAATGCTGTAAACCATGACACAACGCATTCCGTTCTCCGGACTACATCCTGCTGATCTGCAGGAGTTTGAGAACGAACGTAGAAGAAGAAGAAAAAGATGTGACAAGATAAAAATGTTTCTACGGAGACCGTAAGCTACACGCGCACGCTCGCACACGCACGCACACGCACACACACACACTCGCGCGCACGCACAACATCACACATACAAGAACGATAATCTATCTATCGTCTTTTCTCTGCTAATGTTGTGAGGCGTCGCAGGATTGAATGATGATAGGTTTTCAGCCTATTGCACGTCTGGTCGCTTGATATGCAGTAATACTGTGCCGTGTCAGAATGTTGGTAACTATTTCAATCCACCTTCTTCTTGGTCTTCCTTTGTATCTTGTTATTTCCATTTTCATCTTGTATGCTCTTGCCGCTGTGTCCATGTGTCCAAAATATTTTATTTGCCTGATCTTTATTTTTCTTAGTAATTATTTCTTCATATTAAGTGTTTTTTAGCACTTCTTTATTTGTTTTCTTCTCTTTCCATTCTCCCTATTCGTCTATATACCCACATCTCAAAGACATCTATTCTGTCTTCTAATTATTTATTTAGTGTCCATGTTTCTGAGCCATACATTAATATAGAATAGATGTAGCATTTTATAATTCTCATTTTTAACTTGTGTGTAATTTGTTTAGATGTTTCTACTTTCCTCATGTCATTGAAAGTACTTTTAGCCATTCCTATTCTCCTTTTAACTTCTGTTTCACATCTGCCATCATTTGTGACTATGTGTCCAAGATATTGATACTGTTTTACTTGTTGCAGTTTCTCTCCATGTATGTTTATGTTTAGCTCTTGTTCTGTGTCCTTGCTGATTATCATGGTTTTTGTTTTTTGTCCATATTCCAGTCTATATTCATTACTTGATTTATTGACAGCACAGACAAAAGAAAAATAGTGACAACAGAAATGACATGTCTACGAAGAATACTCGGAATGTCATTAAGAGATAGAAACGATAACATCAGACAGATAACCAAAACAACACCATTATTGGAACACATCAAAAGACAACAGATCAAGTGGTTTTCACACACTTCCAAATTACCGACATATATCATGTCACAAATGGCCATGACACATAGACATAACGGTTATAAAGCCAGAGGCAAACCATGTAAAATATGGATCACAGAAATCCAAGAAGCCACAGGAACAAGCTTACAAACAGCGCACAAGAAGGCCATCTCCAGAGAACTCTTCCACCCCTGACGCCGCAAGGCAAACAAGGGACACAGCGTATAGATGGATAGATAGATAGATGGATAGATAGATAGATAGATGGATGGATGGATGGATGGATGGATAGATAGATAGATATATAGATAAATAGATAGATAGATAGATGTATTGACTTGATCTATTAGTCTGTGTAGTTCATGTTCACTTTCTGATAAAAGAAGTGTCTTCTGTATATAGTCTTCTGTTATCCATCCTCTTCGTTCAAATACTAGTCGACTATTCCGGGAGAACATTTTGAAGCTACCTCCTATATATATATATATATATCCCCCCCTCCTCTTCCTCTCCCCCCTCTCTCATATATATATATATATATATATATATATATATATATATATATATATATATATATATATATATATATATATATATATATATATATATATAATATATATATATATATATGAGAGAGGGGGAGAGGAAGAGGAGGGGGGGAGAAAGAGTGGAGGGAGAGGGAGAGAGAGGGGAGAGAGAAAGAGTGGAGATAGAGGAAAGGAGGGAGGGAGAGATAGGGAGGGAGAGAGAGGGAGAGAGAGGGAGGTGAGCTAGGGAGTGAGGGGAGGGGAGAGAGGGAGGGAGGAAGAGATGGAGGGAGGGGAGGGAGGGGGAGAGAGATAAAGAGTGGAGATAGAGGAAGGGAGGGAGAGATATGGAGAGGGAGAGATAGGGAGAGGGAGAGATAGGGAGGGAGGGAGAGAGAGGGAGGTGGAGGGAGAGTTAGGAGGGAGGGGAGGGGAGAGGGAGATAAAGTGATGGAGGGGAGGGAGGGAGAGAGAGACAGGGGGAGAGAGAGAATGCGGAACACATTTCTAGATATTAAACAGAGGTGGATAACCTTTTTGTTTTGTTGGGCTGAATTCTGCATATAATGCGTGGGGTCGTGCCGAAAAGCTTTAGCTAGTTCTTCAATTGAAGTTCTAAAGTTTGTAGAAGCATTTATGGCTCAGATTGTTTGTGATTTTATATATTTTTAGATCAAGGGTAAATACAACGGACTGTTTAGATTTAAATTCAGCAAGGCGGACCATTAAAAATGACATAGTGGGACCGAATTTCTGTAGGGATCGATGTGCGAATTTGGCCCACGGGTCGTGACCGAATTTGGCCCACGGGTCGTACTTTCCCACTGCTGATGTAAAAGTTAGCTCGAGTCTTTCTTCAAGATATATCTCTGTGCACTCAACCATCAAAAGAGACTCTGACGTTTCACGTGATTTTATTAGTCACTTTGTCACCGTGCCCACAGCGAACTATAGAGATCCTAGTCCAAGTCTGAGCTTCTCCACACATTTTTTTGTTATCGTAACGGAACTATACGGCGTCCTGCGTTTGCATTATCACATTACATGATATAGGAAGACACATGTATACTTTTTTTCACGGGTTATATTGAACATTGCTTTGGTTTTGGTTTTGATTTGTCTAAATACGATGTACCAATTGAGTTATTCTTATTCTTTTCAACATTGTCATGTTTTGTTATGTTGTATAAATATTTGTATCGTCTCTCGCCCGTGTGTTGCCGTGGCCCGAAAGGGGAGCAAAGAATAGCAACATTGTTTACCTTCCACTCATGTCGTAAAAGGCGACTAAAGAGGTTATGGGTTTATAGTTGGCTGTCCCATTCCATATAGGGTCAGCGACCCAAAGCCATGCTGAAGTCGGATGTGTCAGGCATAAAGGCGCAGATATCCCAGCAGTGCTGTAAACTATGACACAACGCATTCCGTTCTCCGGACTACATCCTGCTAATCTGCAGGAGTTTGAGAATGAACGCAGAAGAAGAAGAAGTATCGTCTCTCTATATTTCACATTCCTTATCATCAAAATCTATGTGATGTGTCCTTTACAGAACGTTGTCCTCACTGCCACTCTGTAAGACCCTCGGTTCTGTACAAGCTGCCCAGTTTTTTTCTAGTGTCATGTTCAGAATGTCTTCGATGTCAAGTATTCATCGTTGACTTTGTTTGCCTCTTGTTCTCTTCCCTCGAACTTTTCCATCCATGATTAACCTTTCTAAACCATCGTGTCTTCTTCTTCTTCTTCTTTAGCGTTCATTCTCAAACTTCCGCTGGTTCTCTCTTGCAGCAGGACAATGGTCCTATGAAATTTTCAGCAGGATGTAGTACAGAGAATGGAAATGCGCTGTGCCGAAGTTCTATTTGCGTCAATGGCCCGACACATTCATCCTCGGCGGGGTGTCTCGTTATATGTTATAAATATATTAACTAGCTATTTTATGGTTAAGAGGAGTCAGTCTTCTTCTATGTTCAAGCCATTTCGGACATCTGCGTTAGTTCGTCTTTCTGCCCATGGCCATTTCTATAACATTTCATTTCGAATGCCGATGTTTTCATTTCCGTTGCAGATTTCATTGTCCACGATTCACAACCATATGTTGTTACTGGCAAAATATAGTTTCTTAATAGTTGTTACTTCTCTTTATCGTATCAACTCAATTTTATTCCAGTGACACGATAAATACAGATTACAAATAAATCAATGTCTACTAAATTTCTCACAGGCGTTAGTATATCCACTGATTGAAGATGGGAGTTAGACACTATGTTTAAAAGGGTGTTTGACACACGAACGCACACACGTATAGGTGAGATAAGGTCATCTCCGACTATACCCGCAACACTACAGATGTCAGAATCTTGTTAGTGTTGAAACGCACAATTTGCGCACCTCGATAAGAACGACAAGGTATAGATAGATGTGTGATATTCAAGCAATTATATACGGTGAATGGGAATTTGTAGGGTTTAAACCACATCCCTCTTAGAAGAAATATAAAATGACATTCAATATTAAAGAAAGGGGGGAAAAACAAGTATAAACCCCCATCCATTTTAAGTTTTCAAACGCAAGCAATAAAACTATAATTTAAAAAAAAACTCTTAGAGTAGACTGTACTTTATTCTTGCTACTGGTTTCAAATGAGGTCCGACAAGAAAGTGAGGTCGAAGCCCCCTCACTTTAATCAAAATCCCCAGTGCAAGTCATTTTCACAAAAATAGCGCACCATCTTGTGAAAAGAAAATAAATGCAGCAACTCAACAGCGAAGAGTAGCTAGCAAATCACAGATAGACCAAGATCCGTCTACGGTCGTCATTCCTTACCCGAACTGTCCAAGGACATTTACAGCTCGAATAGGGCTCATTAGCCATCTACGTACTATTAGGCATGGTCATAATTCTATCTGAATGTTCAAAGGTGGATGTAACAAATGGCCATCATCACGTGTAATGGACGTACACACATTTCGGTATATATGTACACCCATGAGTAGAAGGATCCTACAAATAGACATGGCACCAAGCCGAAAAGTGAAGTCTCCTGGGTATGAAAGAATGCTCAGGAACCCCCCCCCCCTCAAATTGCGTATAGGAAGTAAGAGCTAATCGCTCGTTATTCCTGGGGTTCTCAAACACACAAACAATATATATATACATAATTTGCTTCGACTTCCAATAATTACGAGCAATATAGCTATAGTATCCATATGTGCAATTGTGGTGTATCTCTAGAGCTTTATTTTATACTAAAGTACGAACTCTCATATTTGAGGAGATTTCTGCTTAGATAAGCTAAATTATTCTTATATAAATGAAGATTTCTGCTTATTCTGCGTTCATTCTCAAAATGCTGCTGAATGTAGTCCAGAGAATACAATAAGTTGTGTTATCGTTTATCCCTTTCGGCCGGACACATCTGTTTCAGCATAGCGTCTGGGTAACTTTTACCCTATATGGGATAGGATAGCCAAATATACTCCATAACCTCTTCATGGAGGTTACGGCATACATGGAAGGTAAATATTGTTGCGTTTGTTTCTGCTCCATTTGAGCCCTGGTAACACACTGGCGATATATGACTTGTTTCATAGCTTCATAAAAAGGATAGCATCAACATGTAGGAATGTCATCTACTAACCCGCAGTTTACTGTTGGCAGTTGTACGGTGCTACATCTAAATGGCCACTGGTGATACCTTCATATTTTTCGCATACGAATATATATATATACACATGCATAGGGTTCCAGAATTTCATCTGGATACTCACACCTTTATATTCGTGTCAGAACATGCGGATGTTGATGGTAATGAATGCGCCGTGCACTGGCGAGCTAGATCGAAGTGTAAATACGAGTATCAATGGATCGATCTGACACACATAGTTAATGCGTTAAGTCACCTCGCCGGCTCAGAAGATTCAAATAAATTACTCATTAAAATAAAACTTCTACAATTCAAGGAGATCTCTCGGCCCGGTAGACATGTTGCCCCGGCCTGGCGTTGGGAAAACTGAAATGGAAGGTTTGCAAAGAACGCGAGCATGAATGAACTTACGGCCTACTTACTACACCTCAGCAGTACCACCAAAGAAACAGTACTGCAGTGGATCCCAGGTCACTGTGGCATACCTGGAAATGAAAAAGCTGATCTCCTGGCAAGGAAAGGAGGATCACTGGAACAAATAGAAAATGATAATACGTACTATGAAAGTTAAGACCATGTTAAAAGCAGAATACAAGAAAAAGTGGAAGCAAATGCACCCAACTGCAGAACCAAATGACCCCTACCACCAAATGTCACGCAAGGAACAAACCATCATTTTCAGACTACGAACTGGTCACAACAGACTGAGAAGTCACATGTTCCGAAAGCTGAAGATTGGTGAGACTGACCTGTGCAACTGTGGACTGAGCCCAGAGACTGCAGAACACATTCTTCATGCCTGTCAACTCTACCAAGAAGAGAGGGAGAAAATATGGCCTACCGAGACAGCACTGCTTCCAGACTTGAGGGGTTCCATGGATGACCTGAAGCGAATCACACAATTCATTGAAGCTATTGGCGCTGTAACCTGATATCTGACTGAAGCTATTGGCGCTGTAACCTGATATCTGACTGAAGCTATTGGCGCTGTAACCTGATATCTGACTGAAGCTATTGGCGCTGTAACCTGATATCTGACTGAAGCTATTGGCGCTGTAACCTGATATCTGACTGAAGCTATTGGTGCTGTAACCTGATATCTGACTGAAGCTATTGGTGCTGTAACCTGATATCTGACTAAAGCTATTGGCGCTGTAACCTGATATCTGACTGAAGCTATTGGTGCTGTAACCTGATATCTGACTGAAGCTATTGGTGCTGTAACCTGATATCTGACTGAAGAACGATGAAGAAGAAGAAGAAATGATATGTCAAATATCACCGAAACAACTAAACAAACTAATACAACTCAAGAAGCAACGCTGGGGATGGATATGATATACACTAAACTGACAAATAAAGCATTGCAATACAAATATTTTTCTGGAACTAACTGACAAAATGGCCAAAAGTAAAACGATTGCATACTTGGAAGAAAAGTGTTAAATACATATACAAAGGTTGGGTAACACATGGAAAGATATTGAAGCAACAGCTAAAGATAGGGCAAGTTACATAAATGTGTGGACGGCACATGCTCCGCATGGAGAAAAAGGCGAACAGACATGCATACAGACAGATAATAAATAGAAAGAGGATGATGACATAATCCCTTTAGATGTGAGTAGGTAGATCTTGACATCCCATAGTATTTCTGATAAAAGCACAGGTTCTTCTCAGGTGCGTAACCGAGGCGACACACACAGACTCTTATAAGGTATCGCAGGCATGGATGTGTAACATGTGCACATATAAAGTCTCACAGGCATGGTTGTGTAACATGTGCACATATAAAGTCTCACAGACATGGATGTGTAACATGTGCACATATAAAGTCTCACAGACATGGTTGTGTAACATGTGCACATATAAAGTCTCACAGACATGGTTGTGTAACATGTGCACATATAAAGTCTCACAGACATGGATGTGTAACATGTGCACATATAAGGTCTAACAGGCATGGATGTGTAAGAAGGATTTATGGATGCATGTTTAGTCCCTGAGTGGAGGCACTCCAGTGCGTCAGTATCTCAAGACTATCACTGCCTACCAGTGTGACGGCACACACATCTGGACAAACTATCTTATCACACTTCTGTCAGATTTGTTGACCCATCCACAGTTATGGCACATCTAACATCCCCCGTCATATAGGAGTCTGGCACAAAAAGGACAAGGTACAATGTTCGCAGGTCCGAATCTCTTTCTCACCCCTGGGTATCTTCTTCTTCAGCGTTCATTCTCAAACTCCTGCTGGATCTCTCTTGTAGCAGGACCATGATCCATTCTAGATTTTCCAGCAGGATGTTGTCCAGAGAATGGAAATGCGCTTTGTCGCAGTTTTATTTGCGCCAATAGCCCGACACATCCGTCTTCGGTTAGACCCATGGGTACTATTTGATAGAAGACAAGAGTAAGATATTGAGACAAGATGTGACAATGATGATTTTTTTCACAGCTGACACGTTATCATCCCATTCCCCAACTTTCCGCAGTCTCCTCCTACGATATAACTGGAAAGAAGACAGTGGCTCTATTCTTTGCTCACCGAAATAGAAATCCATGCCCCGGTTAACATACGGGCGAAATAGGAACTAACAGAACGAATTGGAATAAAAGTAGCGTGGTGGTCAAGAAACAGGTCGGAAAGCACAAATCAAATGTATAACACGCATTGATAAAACTTTAAAAAAAAGATGTACGGCTTATGTTGCAGATTTGTACATAACTGAGATAATAAATTTAATACATACAACAAATTTATGTGCTAAGGATTATATTGTCAACACTTTTATAACACTTTTTATAACAATGGTAGGAACAATATTTGCTGAAGAAAAAAAATCACTTCAAAGTTACTATATAATCATCATCATCAGGTGACATATTCTTTCCAGAACGTAGTCTTCCCTATGTATCTCTTGAATTCTCCGCGGTCTTCAGCAAGTTGCCCTGCCTCTTTAGTGACATGAGCAGGCATTCTTGAATGTCTTTTGTCCAACGGCGTCTTGGGCGGCATTTGCCCCTGTTACCTTTTATCATCCCTTCCAATAACACTCTCTCCATGTCGTCGTGTCTCTTAATGTGACCGAAAAAAAACTAGCTTTTTCTTTAATATGGTTTTCAGAAGCCAGCCTTCCTGGACGTTAATTGTTCGTAACACCTCCTGTTTGTTTTCCTTGCTGTCCATGGTATTCTCAAAACTCTTCTATAACACTTTAATTCAAACGATGCTATTCTCTTTGCGACTGTTTTATTTAGTGTCCATGCTTCACATCCATATGTCGCCACAGGAAACACACATGTTCGTCATAAACACAACTTGGTTCTTATTCTAGTACCCTGCCATACTTTCTTCAGCTGTTTTAATTTTGACATCGCCATTACTGTCCTTCTCTTAATCTCTATGCGTAGTCACCAGCATTGTTTATATTAGTTCCTAAATAATTAAAATGTGTCACTTTTAAATTTACTATATAGTACAAAACGTAAAAACAATTCAAATTTGTAATAATTTACCGTGCTATTTCAAGGAATCATGTAACTATAAACAAGAATGCATAGCAAACATTTATCAGCAGACAGTAATACAGGAAAACAGACTACTCTAGCAGGACATTACCTTGATCAAGCGCGTGAAAAATTACATTCAAAACATAACAAGGGTAGCTAAGTGTTGTATGTTCTCGCGGTAGATAAATGCACGCGCTGCCACGTGACTTTGATGAATTAAATGTCTTATTCTTGAAGGCTAGTGTATATTGTAGACAGCTTCCACCCGTATCTGCGCTGTTTATGTCAACGACCAGCAAGAGATGTAAAGGGGGGTAATTTTAGAGCATATTTTATCATAGAAACAAATATGAATGGAGATGAAGTAATAGGGGCGTTACGGGAACCAGGTGTGTCCAGGTAAATAGTAAATAGCTTGCTTGTATTTCTGAATTTGAAAAAAGGTTTTCTTATATATACATTTGTTCTCAAACTCCAGCTGGATCTCTGCTAGCGTGATAATGGTCCTTCTAGATTTTGAGACACGGTGTAACAATGATGATTTGGCCCAATACATCTGACCAGCTGTTGACGAGAGTTAATCTTTGTTTTTAGTAATTAGTCTACAGAAGAGGTGGAACACATCTGATCAACGCCAGCTTTTAATGGAGTTTTGTTCGGTTAATTTAAAAGTACTAAATGATCTGGCCATAGGGCTCAGAAACGCTACTAGGCACTACAAAGACAAAGTTTTATAGCCGCATGCCACACGAGAAACGCTGAATCCAACGAATAACAAACAACGTTGTTAACGGCAAGAAGCAAGCTTCTAGTTATCTTTTGGAAGCATATGGTGAAGAAAGGCAAAATCAACAGTCATATCGCTCCCAGTCCACAGAAAAGAAAATGTATGTGAAAGTTCGAACTTGGCGGTGAATAAATCTCGACTAAGAGGGCGAACCAACACTTGTACTGACAAGTCTTCGATGTACCGCAACCAGACTCAGATGATAAAGAGTTACGTATTCGCGGGCATAGAAAGCAACGGACTAATAATAATACGAGATAAATTATCTGACAGCCGAATAGGCCTACATCCCACGATAGACGTAAACTGACCAAAGTCCAACTCTTACCTACCGTCTTCACCGTGGAAACTGGCACACAGGAAAGGGTGTGGCTTGTAAAGTTCGAGGTCTGTGTGGGTCTCAAAACCATAATTTTGAAATAAATTTATTGCGGAATACGTTTGTACAAGGCCTATAAGGGGAAACTTTAAACCTAACACAATATATTTCACGATTCTCAGCTTAATTCACAAGAAAATTCGTGCTAGTTATTTGAGAGCGAACACAATCATACTCAACATCTGTGACTTATTTACAGATTCAGTCCGTGTTCAGTAATCCTGTGTCAGACCCTTATGCCGTAAATTTAGTCCGTGTTCAGTAATCCTGTGTCTGGCTCTATGCCGTAAATTCAGTCCGTGTTCAGTAATCCTGTGTCAGGTCCCATGCCGTAAATTCAGTCCGTGTTCAGTAATCCTGTGTCAGGCCCTATGCCGTAAATTCAGTCCGTGTTCAGTAATCCTGTGTCAGACCCTTATGCCGTAAATTTAGTCCGTGTTCAGTAATCCTGTGTCTGGCTCTATGCCGTAAATTTAGTCCGTGTTCAGTAATCCTGTGTCAGGTCCCATGCCGTAAATTCAGTCCGTGTTCAGTAATCCTGTGTCAGGCCCTATGCCGTAAATTCAGTCCGTGTTCAGTAATCCTGTGTCAGGCCCTATGCCGTAAATTCAGTCCGTGTTCAGTAATCCTGTGTCAGGCCCTATGCCGTAAATTCAGTCCGTGTTCAGTAATCATGTGTGAGGCCCTATGCCGTAAATGAAAAACTTCTACTACAAAATACACACAACCACAGATAGCAGTTATACGGGGGAAGATGTGAATAATACTGTGTGAGGCCCTATGCTGTAAATGAAAAACTTCTTTTACAGAATACACACAACCACACGCACAGATAGCCGTGATACGGTCACGAAGAAGATGGAGAGAGAAGATGGGTGTAGGGAACGTGTGATTTTACTGACATGTTGGATATAAAGAACAGGAACTCTGCCACGCCCTTTTGTTATCTGAGCGAAACCAGAACTAAGCAATACCATTTACCTCGTACACTATAGACAGATCACGAGATAAATGGCTCCTTAAACATGATTGAATTATTTACTCTCAAATTCTCTTAATAACATATTCAAAAATGTAGGTACATTAATAACATCAAATGGAAGATGTATTAAAGAAGTCAAATGTAGAATTACCCAGGCAAAACAAAATTTCACAAGATGAAGTTCATCCTAAGTATTATATCAATTGAGAAAGTTCTTGGAAGCTATATAGATCCAATTCTGATGTATGAAAGTGAATCTTGGACACTCAGCAGAGCAGTGAAAAATTATATTGAGGCAGCAGAGTTGTGGTTTTGTAGAAGAATGTTAAGAACACCATGGAAAGATAAAAAGTGTAATGAAGATATCTTGAAAGAAGTTAATTCAAAAAGAAAGCTGCTTACCCGATTCAGAAAGAGGTAGTTTACATGTTTTGGACACATCATTAGAAGAGGAAAGATGAAACACGTTGTAACAACAATCAAATTGAAAAGCAAGAGGAATAGGGGAAGACCTACGATGTGTTGTTAATGGTGGCTAGTATAGATGGAGTCTGTTGGATGTGTGTTAATGGTGGCTAGTATAGATGGAGTCTGTTGGATGTGTTGTTAATGGTGGCTAGTATAGATGGAGTCTGTTGGATGTGTTGTTAATGGTGGCTAGTATAGATGGAGTATGTTGGATGTGTTGTTAATGGTGGCTAGTATAGATGGAGTCTGTTGGATGTGTTGTTAATGGTGGCTAGTATAGATGGAGTCTGTTGGGTGTGCTGTTAATGGTTGCTAGTATAGATGGAGTCTGTTGGGTGTGTTGTTAATGGTGGCTAGTATAGATGGAGTATGTTGGATGTGTTGTTAATGGTGGCTAGTATAGATGGAGTCTGTTGGATGTGTTGTTAATGGTGGCTAGTATAGATGGAGTCTGTTGGGTGTGCTGTTAATGGTTGCTAGTATAGATGGAGTCTGTTGGGTGTGCTGTTAATGGTGGCTAGTATAGATGGAGTCTGTTGGGTGTGTTGTTAATGGTGGCTAGTATAGATGGAGTATGTTGGATGTGTTGTTAATGGTGGCTAGTATAGATGGAGTCTGTTGGATGTGTTGTTAATGGTGGCTAGTATAGATGGAGTCTGTTGGATGTGTTGTTAATGGTTGCTAGTATAGATGGAGTCTATGAGAGGATATCAAAATTGAATTTTTATATCGGCTGATAACAATGCATATCGCAATTTATATCTTCTTCTGCGTTGGTTCTCAATCTCCTGCAGATTAACAGGATGTAGTCCAGAGAACTAAATTCGTTGTTCTATGGTTAACAGCTTAGCTGCGATATCTGAGCCTCTCGGCCTGATACATCAGACTTCAGCATGACATCTATCCCTTTTATCCTATGTGGATTGGGTCAGCCAAGGTCACCCCAAAACTTCCTTAGTCGATCGTACGACATGCATGGGAGGTAAACAGTAATGATATTCTTGACTCCTCTTTACTCAGACCCCGGCAACACACGAGCGAGTTTGTCACGTATTGACTTATTCGAAATGTGGTATTCCCACCATTCTAGATTACGAGAGTGTTTTTTGTTTGTTTTTCGTTCGCTCCATTGTAACCATCACGGATATCCGTGCGATTTCCGCCGGGAGCGCGATTACGTTGTGCCACCGTTATGCGCCTTGTAGGCCTAGCACATCCGATTTCGGCATGCCTTGACAGTTCGGGTGGGCTACCCTTAGCCTGTGACAGCCTCTATATCTGTATCCAGGCACGCGTAGTGGCGACTCTTCGCCCAGACGAATTTATGCTCTCGTCTGACTCGCACGAGGTGTTCCACTGTCTATGAACTTGCCTCGTGTAAATTGGACGTGCTGTGCCTGTGCCCATTGGGTACTGAACCGTTTCTCATCCGTGAGCCTGGTTCCTTAAGGGGAAGAACTCAACAGAGGAGTTGGACCCTGCTCTTTCGCCCTCTTAGCCGAGGTGTCCTTCACCGACATCGTGTACCCCTTGTCCAAGTTCGAGTCTCACACCACGCATTTGAGAACAAGGCGTTCTCGAGCTGAGCGTCCTTGAGCCCATCAGTACTGAACCCTTTCTCTCTTCAAGTGTATTTCCGGTGTAGGAAAACCTGACAGTAGAGTTGGGCCAGGGCTAAATCGTTGTCCCTTTTGTGCCTGAGCGCATCGGGTACGGAACCCTTTCTCTCTGCAGGTGTACTTCCGGTATGGGAAACCTTGACAGTAGAGTTGGGCCAGGACTACCATCGTTGTCCCTTTCTTGCCTAAGCCCATCGGGTACAGAACCCTTTCTCTACGCGAGCATATTTCCGGTTTAGGAAGGCTCGACATTAGAGTTGGATTAGGTCTTCTTGCTTTACCAAACGCCAATGAATGGGTCTGGGTCTCTGCCTGTAAGGAACCCAGGTAACTAGAAGCTCGTCTCGAGCTGACGGATCCTGTAGTTCCCCTTTCCTGGGGACTTTTCATTTTCTATTTGCAGTTCGCGCTGCCCTGCCCTTTCATTGTTTCATTGTACTCGGTATGAAATATATTTGTCTCTCGCCATGCATCTACCTTTACGTGCATTTTACATTGGCCGCCCCTCCAATGTTCGGACTGGACTGACTATCTTCACTGTATGTCGACAGTGTCGCTATATGTGCTGATGCTGGTGGTGTCGGAGATATTGTCTGTCTCTTGTGCAGTCAAATCTCTTTCCATCTGCTACCTCCACATTCTCGGACACGATCCCCAAATGATTTGCCAGAATCAGCTCGAGCTGCTGTATTTCTGTTTCCAGGGTGCACCGCGTGGAGGTACATTTGGGATCTTGGTTATCTGCTAACCCTGGGTCCGCCTAGAGCAATGCGTTCCCTTTGCACCCTTATGAGAGTGTAAATTTTATGTCGAAGGTTCTACCACTTCAGGCAAAATATGTTCTAATACTGTTAAGAAAATGTCAATATTTACTTTTAACACGCAACTCTGTCAATGATTTGTCAGCGTATTAGAATTTTTTGTCTCACGCTGCAGTTTCTATCCTATATAGGACAATACAATAAACTCCATAAATTCAAGTATACTCTATCCATTCTAAGAATAAAGTAGGTTAGTGTTTCTGATTGGTTGTTGGAACGCAGAACGCATAAATCGAATGTTAAGTGCGCAATAATATAGTACATTTGATCATAATATCGTTCTTAATTTAGATGTATTATCGATAAGTGAAACATGTCTATCACAACAGTAATATATTTTTAAAAATGAATTTACATATACTTTATTTTTAACATTCCATGATAAATTACTATACCCGCTGTTATATCGTTGCGCAGGCGCAAAGAGGTCAGGGGGCAACCATTATAGTTCTTTACACAATGTTAATGCTACCAATGTCAACAAAAAAACATCTTATCCAACGTATCTTATTTCCAACCCTGTGCTACCAATGTCAACAAAAAACATCTTATCCAAAGTATCTTCATTCCAACCCTGTGCTACCAATGTCAAACATGGTCCTTAACAACAAAACATAAGAGACAACTGGTTACAACAGAGATGAGATGTCTGAGAAACGCCACAGGAGTGACCAGAAGACACAGAATTAGAAATGAGGTCATAAGAGAAAGAGTGGGTGTCATATCAATTCTACAATACATACAAAACCAACAGATACGATGGTTTGGTCATCTGGAAAGAATGCCGTGTGATTCATTAGTTTATAAAGCATACATGAAGAGAGGAGAAGCAGAAAGAAGAGCCAATGGTAGACCTAGAGTACGCAGGATCGACAACATCAAAGAGACATTACACCAACACCAAATAACATTATCTGAAGCTGCCAGAAAATCGAGAACAAGAACATTGTATCTCCCTCGACACCCGTAAAGTGTAAAAGAGGAAGGAAAGAAGAAGAAGAAGTTATGATTCACTTCAATCTTCGAATGAACAGAGTACAGTATAGTTGTTCATAAATCAACATATGAGAGTAGGTCTAGTATGATGACATTATTATGTTATACGTGGAAGAGTTACAGCTGCAGTCTTACCGACAACATCTTTGCCAATTTCATTGCCAGAATAAGCTCGTACATTATTATGCGATTATTACTGATTGTCCAATTACTGAGAATCGAATCAATCAATATCCCGTAACCCTTCAGGGTCGTAGGGGTACCACATTGGATGCCTCAGCACACAGCGAATTCTATCCTCAGCGATGCGGATGAGTGTGAAATCGAATACAGTTTTGCAGAACACGTGATTACCTCGAAGTTACAGCTGACGATGAGCACTCACTGCATTCTGAAATTCATAAAGAGAAAAATAGTGGACTAGATAGAAGAAAATCATGGAAGGAACGTGCTGAGGATGTCATACAAAATGAGTGCAATGTTTGAAGATGTGGTGCCTCGTGCGGAATCCTTAACTGAGCCAGTAGATCGAGAGACCTACTTACAAGTAATAGTAACTCAGACAATTCAAAGAGAGGTGCCCATTCGGTGTAGAGTCTGAAATGCAGGCATTGTTCATCCATACTTTGAGGAAGGAACATGACTATGTACTCGGATAGTTATTTAGCTCGACGCGTTAGTAGTGCTTGGGTCTTAACAGCTCAATATGTAGGGAAGACCATCAGGGAGGAGAGTGATACTTTTGCTGTGAATACAAGAAGGATGACAATGGAGGTTATGGCTGTGACCAAGGAATTGAACTGAATGAGTACACAGAGGGCAATTCATATCAGCATCATCGGTGACCGTAATAAGAGAAATATAAATTGGTTGCGTTCGTAAAATAAGAGGGAAGCACGTGGAAAGATGGGCGATAGGGGGGGGGGCGCTTACTGAAGACGTATTTACAGCCATGGAAAACACTACACATCTATCAGGTACTGGTACCATCAAACATTCCCCGAACAACGCTAAACATCTAACAGGTATAGGAATCATCTAGAGCCCTGGATAACGCTAAACATCTATCAAGTACAGGTACCATCTACAGCCCTGGATAACGCTAAACATATATCAGGTACAGGTACCATCTACAGCCCTGGATAACGCTAAACATCTATCAAGTACAGGTACCATCTACAGCCCTGGATAACGCTACACATCTATCAGGTACAGGTACCATCTACAGCCCTGGATAACGCTACACATCTATCAAGTACAGGTACCATCTACAGCCCTGGATAACGCTAAACATCTATCAAGTACAGGTACCATCTACAGCCCTGGATAACGCTAAACATATATCAGGTACAGGTACCATCTACAGCCCTGGATAACGCTAAACATCTATCAAGTACAGGTACCATCTACAGCCCTGGATAACGCTAAACATCTATCAAGTACAGGTACCATCTACAGCCCTGGATAACGCTAAACATCTATCAGGTACTGGTACCATCAAACATTTCCCCGAACAACGCTAAACATCTAACAGGTATAGGAATCATCTACAGCCCTGGATAACGCTAAACATCTATCAAGTACAGGTACCAACTACAGCCCTGGATAACGCTACACATCTATCAGGTACAAGAAGCATGAAACATTTTGCCATTTCACGGCAAATTCCACCAAAGAGCCACTGCTGTGTGTATAACTTTCCAACCACATGTTTGCGTTTCATGAAAGCACTTTCATCAATCCTATTTCTTCCACTAATGTCAGCTATATATATATATATATATATATATATATATATATATATATATATATATATATATATATATATATATATATATATATATATATATATATATATATATATATATATATATATATATATATATATATATATATATCAATCCTATATATATATTTATAATGAGATCAGGATACAAAGTCAGAGGAAGACCACGAAAAATGGATAGAAAACGTCAGAGACATCTTGAACAAACACGGTCATAGCACAGCCGAGGCCACACATCTGGCCATGGAACACAAGCTCGAGATCCAATCACCAATACGCGTAACGGCAAGAGTGGATAAAAAAAACCACCCGGGGAAAGAAAATAAATCACTAGACCACTGTATTACCGTTTACATTATAAGACTTACTGGTTAATAAACACCATCCTTAATGACTCATTAGACATTTCCCTCGATTTTAATTGGCTGTCACGCAAAGTATACTCATAGTGACCAATGAAAAATCAGGACATAGCCACAATGAGTAATTAAGAAGTAAGGAATTATTTGGTAGACTGTCATGTCATAAACAAAGTTTTTAAAACATAGACAAAGTCTGACTTTGTATCCTGATCTCATTATATATATATAGGTATATATAGTGCTTTCATGAAACGCAAACATGCGGTTGGAAAGTTATACACACAGCAGTGGATCTTTGGTGGAATTTGCCGTGAAACGGCAAAATGTTTCATGCTTCTTGTACCTGATAGATGTTTAGCGTTATCCAGGGTTGTAGATGGTACCTGTACTTGATAGATGTTTAGCGTTATCCAGGGTTGTAGATGGTACCTGTACTTGATAGATGTTTAGCGTTATCCAGGGCTGTAGATGGTACCTGTACTTGATAGATGTTTAGCGTTATCCAGGGCTGTAGATGGTACCTGTACTTGATAGATGTTTAGCGTTATCCAGGGCTGTAGATGGTACCTGTACTTGATAGATGTTTAGCGTTATCCAGGGCTGTAGATGGTACCTGTACTTGATAGATGTTTAGCGTTATCCAGGGCTGTAGATGGTACCTGTACTTGATAGATGTTTAGCGTATATAAATATTTATTTATTTATTTGAAAGTAAAATTGGTAGCGTATTCTATTCAGGACGTATTCTTCAACCTAGCATTTTTTGGCTGTCGTGATGTTTTTCTTTCTAAATGTATATATATATATATATATATATATATTGCTGTAAGGCGTCGCAGCATTGAATGAAAATCGGTTTTCGGGCTATTTTTGGCATGCGATTCCAAATATATAAATAGTAACCAACTAAAAGGCAAACAATAATCAAAACACGTAACGAACTGGGTCCTAATTAATTCAGCTAGGAGGCCTGTAATGTCGGGAGCCACGGTTTGGGTAACACGGGGTTATGCCGTTGCTTCCAGCATTTAAAATGATTGCAAGGCGTTTTATCTCTACCACGATTATTCCCCCTACACAACACTAGCGGTATTCCTTCCTATGGTAATTACCGCACTGTCTCCGATTTCTGAAAACTATCCAATACAAGCTTAATGTAAACGTTATAACGTTCACGATAATTTTGTTTAAAAATAATGTTGACCTCTCTATCAACTGTGAGCCAATGCAGTCAGGGCTAATCGTGTCATCACACCAGCCTGGGTTGTCTCAACATGCAGATGAAGGCAATTTTAAAAAAGAACACCTCTCTCACCGAGATAGTTGTTTGTGTTTGTTGCTTCATAATGACCACAGATGCCGGCGTGTCAGATTTATGAAGCTTATTTGTTTATGACATGAGTCTACCAAATAATTCCTTACTTCTTAATTTCTCATTGTGGCTATGTCCTGATTTTTCATTGGTCACTATGAGTATACTTTGCGTGACAGCCAATTAAAATCGAGGTAAATGTCTAATGAGTCATTAAGGATGGATTTCCAATTAGCCAGTAGGTCTTATAATGTAAACGGTAATACATTGGTCTAGTGATTTATTTTCTTTCCCCGGGTGGTTTTTTATCCACTCTTGCCGTTACGCGTAGTGGTGATTGGATCTCGAGCTTCTGTTCCATGGCCAGATGTGTGGCCTCAGCTGTGCTATGATCGTTTTTGTTCAAGATGTCTCTGACGTTTTCTATCCATTTTTGTGTGGTCTTCCTCTGACTTTGTATCCTGATCTCATTTGCTTATATGCCTGTACGGGCAACTTGTGATGCATTCTCATGTGGCCAAAGCACTTGCTCAGCTGTCTTTCTATGTATTCTATGCAAGGTGTTATACCTATTCTTTCCATGGTGTCTTCATTTCGTAATCTATCGAGCCTGATCAGCCTTGCAGCTTTCCTCAAGCATTTCATCTCACATGCCCATATCTTTCTGTAATGTGAAGAGAGACCAGGTTTGGCACTGGTAGCAAAGTATTGGTAGGAATATACTGTAAATCATTTGTCTTTTAAATTTCATCTCGATCTTGGGATGAAGAAGTAGCGGTGACAGTTGGTTATGTTACTGGATTTGCTTTTTGACATCTCGTATCTATCTCTCTATCAAGGCTATCATACACTAATTTCCTAAGTCACAATTTCGGTTTACAGTTAACACGACCGTCTCATGTAAAGACCTTCCAACATAATCAATTACGACCCCATTCGTTACGTTTTATATTATTATTGGGCTTTCGGTTGGTAACTATTTACATACTTGGAATCGCATGTTAAAAACAGCCAAGGAGACTTCCTACAAGAGATGCTTTTGGAACATAAGCGGTAGGAGTAAAAATATTTAGGGTTGAGAATAAAGTATAACTTACACAGAAGCAGTTTGAACAATAAAGACAGACACATTGTAATATCAAACCACAACAGTAAATTTAAATAAAATGCCGGCTCAGAACTAATACACACACAAAAATAGTAATAATCCATCACCTTAGAATGTTGTTGTAGTCAAGGTGAGAAGATTATCCAACAACAGCAGGATAATCAAATAACACGTCTGGAAAAAATGTAACAATACGATAAGCAGAAACAGTTGAAAACACGTTACCGCCAACCAACCGTCGATGTACATACAGATGGCGTTTTATCTGATTTAGGCGGATGTGTCAAGATATTTTTATAAGACCGACAAGAAATGTCTGTGTATTTACAGAGATCGCTACAGTTTCCTTGAGGGCTAAATTGGGTAAAATTAAAGCATTGAAAGCTAACGGAATTGTGCAGTTAATACAGGACTCAGCAAAATCATGTATCGTATGCTTTCAGGCGTATACACACACAACGATGACGATTACAGCATAATGAAAAAGGAAAGTTTATGTACGTCAGACTACCGGGAAGTTAGTTTCAAAGTAGTAAACATGTAGAAACAATAGCTCTTAGATGAGATGAATTAATGGATGTGTTAGATTACATGCCCATTTAAACAAAGGGCATTAAATTACATGTCCCGTCCAACAAAGGGGCATTAAATTACATGTCTCGTCCAACAAAGGGGCATTAAATTACATGTCCCGTCCAATAAAGGGACATTAAATTACATGCCCAGTTCAACAAAGGGGCATTAAATTACATGTGCCGTCCAACAAAGGGCATTATATTGCATATCCCGTCCAACAAAGGGCATTAAATTACATGTCCCGTTCAATAAAAGGCATTAAATTACATGTCCCATCCAATAAAGGGGCATTAAATTACATGTCCCGTCCAACAAAGGGAAGTAAATTACATGTCCTGTTCAACAAAGGGAATTAAATTACATGTCCCGTCCAATAAAAACCATTAAATTACATGTCCCGTCCAACAAAGGGGCATTAAATTACATGTCCCGTCCAATAAAAGAGCATTAAATTACATGTCCCGTCCAACAAAGGGGCATTAAATTACATGTCCCGTCCAATAAAGGACATTAAATTACATGTCCCGTCCAACAAAGGGAAGTAAATTACATGTCCCGTCCAACAAAGGGAAGTAAATTACATGTCCTGTTCAACAAAGGGAATTTATTACATGTCCCGTCCAATAAAAACCATTAAATTACATGTCCCGTCCAACAAAGGGGCATTAAATTACATGTCCCGTCCAATAAAGGGGCATTAAATTACATGTCCCGTCCAACACAGGGGCATTAAATTACATGTCCCGTCCAACAAAGGGCATTAAATTACATCAACAATTTTGTTTACCCATCTTTTCAATAATTGTCAAGAATTCAGCGACCTCCACTTCCCAAACTTCTAAAAAAAAATTGTAGAACAAGAAAGTACTCCAAAAAAATCATGTTTTGTTTCACAATTTTTAGAAAAAATGTCTGAAATTCAAATCTAAATTAGGCATTGTGTCATGTGACGTATGTGTGTGTCATGTGACGTTTGTGTGTGTCATGTGACGTATTCCTTCCAGAACGTTGTCTTCCCAATGAACTCTCTGAATCTCTCTCTGTCTTGGGCGATGTGGCTTGCATTTTCTAGCGATGTATTCATGTTATCTTTAATGTCGTCAGTCCATCGTCTTCTTGGTCTGCCCCTTCTCCTCTTTCCAGGTACTCTTCCCTCCATTATTTGTCTTTCTAAACAGTTATGTCTCTTTATATGACCAAACAGGTGTAGTTTTCTTTTTGTTATTGTGTTTAGTAACCAACACTCTGGAATATTCAGTGTGTTTATAATATCTGAGTTTCTGATTTTATCCTTCCATGATATTCTAAGTATCTTCCTGTAGCATTTTAATTAGGCATCACGGCGTTTTAAAAATGTCAAATTTGCGCTGTGTTCCTAACTATGTTTAAACTGTTGCACAGCAGATTATATAACTAAAATAACGTTTTCAAGACAGAATGAAATAGCTAAAACAGATTTCTGATGATTTAGAGCAGTGTGTCCCAATGTGGGGCCCACACCCACAGGGGTGGGGGGGGCTATTTGTAATTATACTTCATTCAGGGAATAATTATATTTTTCAATATAACAAAAATATGTTTATGTAACATGGGGGGGGGGGAAGAAAGACTAAGAAATACTTTGGTGGGGCATGGTTAAAAAAAAGGTTGGGAAGCACTGATTAAGTGTCTACAGATAAGGTAATATAATTTCTTCTATATTTCTTCAAACTACAAACGTCTGTTGTACTTTTAATTCCTAATGTACAGCACTAGTCCGACAAGAGGGTTCGGTTCAAACGCCCCCAATTCATATTGTAATGGCGATAAGATTAAATGTATTAGTGACCCCTCAAAATTCAACAATGCTTTAATACAGACCCGTGGATACGGTTAGGGGGGGGGGGTGAAGGGATGTTCGAAACCCCCTTTAGAAAATCGGAACATGGCGTTTAGTACTAGGAACTTGACCAGAAGCCTCCATAAAAACTACCTTTAGCAAAGGAGGTTTTCACAAAAAGATCATTAAAATTGTCCTCATAAAGACGATCTGGCGATTGAAAACGAATGAACAACCTTTTTTTAACTAGATAAACCACCCCCTCCCGCCTCCCTAAGGAGATCATATCTACCGGCACGGCCCTGGTTGAATAACACTATCTTATACACAATATACTTCATTTATTATTTTTATTATACATATGGTGTTGAATGCTTTCTTAATTGTATTGCCAGGAAATATGATGTTCAAAATGAACTGCGTTCCCTAATGATAAGTTAAAACACATTCATGCAGTGTTTTCGTTATTTGGTTACGCGGGGGTGTACGCAGTAGACCCACCTTTTTTTATACTTAATTGTGTTGTTGTTGTTACTTTGTTATTTAAATTCTGCGCCAGCTTAAAGAAACGTCATGTCCATGGAAAATTAACTATAATAAACTCAAATGTCAATGTGAACTATGTTTTTTTCCAGTTAATGTTTAGAATCTTGAAATATTAAAACATGTTTTCTTCAGTTAATATTGAGATTCTTTGAATATTAAAAATTTTTTGTTCAGTTAATATTGAGATTCTTTCAATGTTAAAAATGTGTTGTTCAGTTAATATTGAGAATCTTGAAATATTAAAAATTTTTGTTCAGTTAATGTTGACAATCTTGAAATATTAAAATATGTTTTCTTCAGTTAATATTGAGAATCTGTAAATGTTAAAATTTTTTGCTCAGTTAATATTGAGAGTCTTGACATGTTAAAAAATCTTAAATGAATCTTAGGGTATCCCTCTGGCGTAGTGGTTAAGCAACTCGTTTTGTGGGTTAGAATCCTGCTGGTGACGTCTTTTCATAAATTGGACTATTATATTTTTATCAGATATTACTGGAGAATTATCGTGGCTATTGACTGAGTACTTACTAACAGGCCTTCTAGCTGATTAACGATGCCTTTTTAGCTACTTTTTAAACTTACTTCCATGTTTTCCGTTGGCTAATATTTATATACTTGGAATCATATGCCAAAAATAGTAACCAAGGGAAACCGTGACAATAATAAAAAACGTACCGAATGGAGGCTTATTTACGTTTAGCAGTTAGGTCTTCTATAGTCGACGGTACGGGATTATCGCTTGAATCTACGGAGTTACGTGTTATGATTGGTACTCTCGACAGAGGCGTGCCGCTTCGTTGAGGATGGAATACATTGGGCGTAACTCGCATACAATGAAGTCAATCATCTATGCCTTTTCAATCTTAAATGTTTAGATAATATCTATTTATTGTCTTTTCTCTGATTTTGCTATTTGGCATCGCAGCATTGAACGACGGATCCTGTGGATAATATGGCCTCATAGCTAACACAAGGAATAACTCAAAAACATAGCACTAAAGAAACTTACCCCCCCCCTCCCCCATCGTTTATTACGGTGGGACTGAGTAAACTATCATCAAAATATTTCAAATGAAAGGAATCAGTCTTTTTATGATAATTGAATATTGGTAAAGTCGTATTTGAGACCGGGGAAAGGTGGGGGGGGGGGGGTAATCAAACAAAAATATAGTCAATATTTATACAGATTACCTTGGGTCAAAGGGCACGAACCCATGGACCGCTGCATCAGCAACCAAACAACCAACCATATAGATTACCTACCTTTTATATATATATATATATATATGCACCTACGTATACCCACCATTAATCTAGAAATAAGCACTGCATACATGTAATCAAGATTTAAGGATAATTGGAGAGGAGATGGGTGCCCAATGAAATACTGCAATGGTGAATCAATAAAAGAAAAGAAGAGTGCTCTACAACATAACGAGAGTTGTGACTATATAGACAGTCTTTTGAAAACATGTGTTATAGACCAGGGGTCCGTAACCTATGGCACGCGTGCCACACTTGGCACGCCAAGCAATTTCAAATGGCACGCAGACTCTTCACATGTGATGAATCTGGACTCTTCACATTCTTCTTTATATGTGATGTTGGCACTCTGAATAATTTGAAACCTTAAGTTGGCACACAGTTAGCAAAAGGTTGCCGACCCCTGTTATAGACGACTTCTATGGATTTTCCATAATAGCTGTCGATAGCAGTTGATGATGATAACAGTTTCAGACTCGCTGCATTTCTTTGGTATGCGCGGAGATGATTGAATAATCAAACCCTGGCATAGAATCCTCACATGTGGGACACGTTTGATCATAGTTGGGGGTCTGCGTGTTTATTGTTCTGTCTTTTCGGGCAGTACGTTTTCTATATGCCTCCGAGATGTGATGCTTCTCGGCGACACAAGCACCGTTGCTGCGTCACACCGTGAGATTCTGGGCAACAGACTCCCAGGATGCGGTGTCCATGTAGAACACTTTAGGGACACTCGGAGTCTTTGAAGCGTTTCTTCTGTCCACTGGCCAGTGGTTTTCCCTTAAGGAACTCACCATACATCAGCTGTTTGGGATGCGTTTGTCAGACATGCATACAGTATGTCCTGCCCATCCTAGTTGGGCCTTTGTTGTTTTATTTTAGCATTGTATGAATGCTTCGGATACTGGGAGGACTTCGGTACCAGGCCCTTTATCTTGTTACTTTACTCTGAGAAGTTTGCGGATGCAGCACGTGTGGAAATTATTTAATACTCTATCTGGCATATCTGCTGTACACTCTCCAGGTCTCACAAGCGTATAGCGAGACAGTGAGCACAATTACTAAACAAATGGTGCAGTCGAACCCCTCTATAACGAATTCTTTTATAACAAATTTCCTTATATAAAATATTTCAAAATCCCCAATTATATTTATTCTATATTGTTTGTACTGTCTATAACGAAGATCTGTTATTACATACATATTTAGTCGGTTTAGACCAAGTTGTTATAACACGATTTCTCTGCATCAATAATAGTTTTTCCTCAGACAATTTTCACCACTTTAAGACAAACATGTATGAATATAATAGAACTTCAACTAATTTATGTCTATACAATTGACCAAGATCTGGACAAATACTGTACCATAATCGTATCTATACAGAAATAAGTACTAGTATGCCAGCTAGGAAAACATTTTTGAGGTTTTTAAGTGATAAATACATTCTTAAATATTTATGATACACTGACCTAGAGTAAAGGAAGTATGTTCTAATGAAATATAGACTTCATTCGTTTTTTGTGTGTGCCAGTTTGGATAATTTAAACAATGCATAAGCAAAGTAAATAAAGCGAACTGATATATCTTAATGTATGATTCTCAAAAACAAATGTCAACTATACACAGTTTATATAACCACAAGTTTGCCCAGGACATCGCTCAAACGCAATGTTTAACACAGCATAGCTTTGTATATACAGTGTTTACAACATGACCATAGCATGGCTAGCTGCAATGTTGCAAACATATACGCTGAATATCACATGCAGCTATGCAACGGTTTGGGGTTTTTTCCCGCTAGATCTGGAGTTTTGGCCCGTTTACGTCTGGGATGACGGAGATTATTTTGGCAAAATTTGCCTTAACTCGGGTTTTTAAGAGATCCCCCATAGGAAACCAGAACAGTACTAGGAATTTAGCCAAATGACACGTAAACCCTCCCCCCCCCCTCAAACCCTCCCTCTTAACGATTTTCGAAAAAAGTTCACAAGTTTTATTAAAACGATGAAAATGCACATATAAAAGAGCGAATGCCCTATAATCCCCTTTTTAGCCAAGCCAGCTTCTCTTGCAGAAGACATATCTCTGACCCTAGTTTGGTTAAGTGAGATGTACCTCTTATGGAGGTACGCCCCTTTCAACCGTAGACTTTACTCCAATTTGATTATATCGGAGCTTTATAACTATAAAACATAGCGGGGGTCGTGGTTCTGGTAACCCAGTCACCATGACCCCCGGCAGGCTGTAGTAGGTAGTTATGAGTTTACCTCTCTTTTGGAGAGGCGTGCCTCTTTCAACCAGCGGGCAACAAAGTCAAATTTGGTTATATCAGAACGCACTACCATAAAATATTAGACGTAACATTTTTTGTAAAAAAATTTTGACCCCGGTTTTTTTGTATTGTAGGGGTAATTGTAGACAGGCAGGCCCTGACCGTATTTAGATGCATTATATAATCTGGGGTTATCTGGGGTTTCTTTCTGGGCGATCGGGAATTATTTCTAAAACGCCAGTCATCATCAGGTAGCATATCCTGAACAGGATGTAGTCATCACTGCCTTTCTAAACTTTTGTTGATCTTGAGCTAGTCTTCCTGTTTCTGTCATGTACAGGTGGTCTTTGATGGCTTGCGTCCATCTCATTCTTTGCATGCCTCTTCTTGTTCGTCTCCCTGGCATCGTGCCCTCCATTATGGTTGTCTCTAAGCTGTCATGACGTTTAATATGACCAAAATAGTTTCATTTTCTGGAACGAACCATACTGTTTAGCCAGTTTTCTGTTACATTCATTTCTCTCGGGATGGCTACATTGGTGATCTTTTTGGTCCATGGTATTCTGAGAATTTTTCTGTAACATTTTGTTTCAAATGCTGCTATTTTACTTTTCACTTTGTTGGTGATTGCACATGATTTACACCCATATATTGCTATTGGGAATATGCAAACTCTTAGGAATGTTAGTTTTGTTGTTTTGCAGCAGCTCAGCCATATCTTCTTCTTCTTCGTCGTACGCCTTGCGGCGGACCCTCTGAAAGCATTCCGCTGACCATCCTGAGAAGGACGTATGAGGGTGATCTGCATTGTGTCATGTTTTACAGCAAGCTGCGTTATCTGCGCCTTTCGGCCTGACATCCGTCTTCAGCCAGAATTTTTTTGGGCCGGGTTGGCATTCCTGTATCTTCGATCCCTAGTACTTGGCCAGGCTACAGCAGGGTTGCTGCACTCCTGTTTCCAGGCCCACTGCGTGGAAGTGTACTGAGGGTCTTGGCCAGCTGTGGTTCGCTGACCCTGATGCTCGACCAGCTATGGAGCGCCGGCCAGTGCACTCTGGTGTGCATGTCATCTCTGGGTCCGCTCAGCCATATGTTTTTCATTTGTATCAGCTTCTTCGGCGAGACAGCCAACTTCCTTCTGACTTTTTCGTAGCAATCACCGTATTTTCGTAGCAAAATTACTGTTGATAAGAGAACTACGGTATTGAAAACTGGTGACAATTTCTAATTCGCTGTTGTTGATACTGATTGAGAACTTGCTTGTGGTTTTGTCGCTTGTCATAATCTTGGTCTTGTTTCTATTCACAAATAGGCTTTGTTTTTCACTATGTTCTTGAATAGAGTTTATAAGGTGTTCGAGTCCAATAATGTTGTATCATCAGCATATATTAGTTCTCGTATCTCATAACCTCTGATGTTGAGTGGGTCGAAGTCGTTTCTCTGTTGTCATTTCTTACATTATTCATACTCTCTGCATAAATGTTGAAGAGATATGATAATAGAGTACATACTTGTCTGAATCCTTTTTTCATGCTCAACCAATCATATGTTTCACTATTTAATCTCACGGGTGCCTGCAGGTCTTGATATGTTTTTATGAGGCAGATAGTGTGTAGCTGGAAACCCATTTCGTTCATATTTCAAAGCTTTTGATGTTGTACACAATCGCACGCTTTGGTGTAGTCAATAAAGCATGTGTAGATATCGATTTAAATTCTCTGCATTTCTTTATGATGTTACGCATATTGAAAATATCTCTGGTGCCTCTGCTCTGTCTGTGCTTCATTTAATTCTTCTTCCAACTTATGTTGTAGTCTTTTCATGATGATACCAAGTATATTCTGCTGGCGTGACTGATCAGTGCAATAGTTCTGTAGTTAGTGCATAGTATTACATTTCCCTTCTTTGGTATCGTTATGTAGACTGATCGTGTCCATTCCAAAGAATAGGATAGTTTGGACCTTGGGTCAAACTTCACTTTTCCAGATGTTGGTGCACAGTGTGTGATAGATGGTGATGGTGGTTTCTCCTTCTGCCTGGGTGATGGTGGTTTCTCCTTCTGCCTGGGTGATGGTGGTTTCTCCTTCTGCCTGGGTGATGGTGGTTTCTCCTTCTGCCTGGGTGATGGTGGTTTCTCCTTCTGCCTGGGTCATTTCAGCAACTATATTATCAAACCCTGGAGATTTCCCCCTCTCTTCAGGTTTTTAATGGCCCATCTGATTTCATCTAAACTTGGTTCTGGTTCTATTTCACTGCTTCTATTGTTGTTGTTGTGGTGGTTATTCTCCGTGTTTCTGTGGCGTTCCTCATACATTTCCTGACAGTATTATTTCCATCTTTCCGGGACATCTTTGTTTTCTGTCAATGTGTTACCATGTTTGTCTTGAATAATGTTTAGTGCTAGCTTGAATTCTCATCTCTTTGAACATGCTATCACTTCTTCCTTGTATGTTCATCTCCTTTATCTTGCTGCAGTTCTCCAGTATATATTTGTTTTTGTCCTGTCTTGCATTCTTCCTTATTTTCATGGTGATTTTTTTTTATTTGCTGTGATTTGCAGTATAATTCATTGTTTTCATTTGTCTTCTTTCTTCAATTAGTTTTAGTTTCACCAGAGATGTAGCCCTTTTTGTTCTTGGTACCTTTTCTGGGGATACGATTTTGTGCTGTAGAAACAAGAATATCTCTTGTATAGTTGGCTAGTTCATCGGGTGTTAATAAAACGTCAGTGGTTACAGTGACTATCGATATGTAAATACATGTAGCACTGGGCACGAGTCATCACAAAACATCTACAAGCCCTGTGTTTGTAAACATCTGAGACTTCGAGTCTGCAAACTCTTTGATGACTGCTGGAATGATGATTGGACCACTTATCAGAATGCCCCATGTGTCATGATGCTGGTTTTGGACCACATCAGAATGTCCCGTGTGCCATGATGCTGGTTGCAAATCAAGAAAACACATTTTTTGTGTGGCTGAAATGGGAATAATAACTCAAAACCAAACTGTAATCTGTTATACTGGTGCATTTTCTGAAAATGGTATTGGGGGTAATAGATTTTCCTAGTTTTTATTGATGATAATCTTGACTAATAACAAGAACATTAATTTTGTACCAAAGCCATCTGGCTCAGTAAATAGACATTGAAGAGGAAAGAGGGGATTCTAGACCCCAAAAAAACCCAAAAAAAGTGAGTAGATATTGGAGAGGAAAGGACAATCTAGTCCAAAAGAAACCAACCTAAATAAAGTTCCCAAATTGTTTTTGAAAATGGATGTGCTGAACCAAAACACACAAATATCACAGGCTTGCTGTAAACTGGGACAAAACATGACTGAAATTCGTCACATTATTAGTTGTCCCAGTAGCAGAACTGACAATGAGTTGACTATACAAACTCTACTTGTCAGACTAGGTGGTTCAAACTCCAACCATTCACATTGTACTGGTTATATGATTGGATGTATTAATGGTGCTTCATAATTCAACAGTAAATACTAAATAAAGTATAAAAATTACTATAAAATCCTAATTATCAGTGTTAAAAATAAATAACTACTGGTAGCAATAAACCAAAGAACAAGGAGTATTTTCCACGTTATGGTCCACAGGGACCTTTCTCAAGAAACACATAGCAATAAAAAAGACACAAAAAACCATTCAAATATTTTAAAATGGGATGACTTGGACATGTTTTTTTTCACCACAAAACATTTCCAAGCATGTACTTGAATAAGCATGAATAAGTATTTACTGCTTATTTGTTTGGTTGCTGTGGTACTCTCCACTGTATCCGACATCCGCTGACATTTTGTTTATTTATATTTATAATTCAACAATAGTTTAATAACAATGTCCTGTACAGAATATCTATCTATGAGATGTTTCCTTTACAGAACGTTGTTCTCACTGTCACTCTGTAGTTAGTAGTTCTTTCTTCATATTAAGTGTCTTTTGCACCTCTTTATTTGTTTTCTTCTCTTTCCATGATGTTCTCCCTATTCTTCTATATACACACATCTCAAAGGCATCAATTTTGTCTTCTAATTGTTTATTTAGTGTCCATGTTTCTGAGCCATACATTAATATGGAATAGATGTAGCATTTTATAATTCTCATTTTTAACTTGTTTGAAATTTGTTTAGATATTAATAATTTCCTGTTATTGAAGGTACTTTTAGCCATTCCTATTCTCCTTTTAACTTCTGTTTCACATCTGCCATCATTTGTGACTATGTGTCCAATATATTGATACTGTTTTACGTGTTGTAGTTTCTCTCCCTGTATGTTTATAAATGCTTACTTAAATGCATTTAAGTGGTTATTATTCATCAATATTCAACAACTAGTATTTTTGTACATAATTCTTATGGGGGGTGGGCCTAGGCCTATGTCATAAGATTAGCCACGGAATAGTGTCAGTACAGAAATATAGGGACCTCTACTTGAGTAATTCTAGTCTCACAGCATTTTAGTGATCTCTCTGATATCGTAATAAGACTTTGGCTTTGGGATCAAAATGTTGTGCGTTCAAATCCCGCTCATGAAGTCTTATTTATAATTAATTTTTTCTCAGAGATCCCGGGGATTATCGCTTGAAGATAATCTTGTTCTTTTTCGACGATCATGCTTGAAGATTATAACTCTGTATTATGTGCTACGAGTGGCACTCACAGGAGGCAGCCACTTCATTGGTAGGAACAGGTACATATGAGAGGTAACCAGAGATTAATGAAGTAAATTCTCTATTTCTTTGAGTTTCATAAACAAAGGTCTACTATAGGCCCCTACTACAAGTAGGCCTAGATAAAAAAGAAAGGGGTAAGAAAAAAACTGATAAATTAGGCTGACATATTCTGCTATTGTTTTTGTTTGTTTGAGAATTCCAGAAATTTCAAGCGATTAGCACTTATTTCCCATGCGCAGTGGTGTGATTTTTCTGAGTTTTCTTTTTACCCAGGAGACTTCAGCTTTTGGCTTAGTGCAATGCCTATTGAAGAAGCCTTCTACTCAGAGGGGGTCTATAATTGTATAGATGACATGCTACAAAGCTTCCATATGAGAGCCTCAATATAACCGTTATATTAATGGCATGTAATCTACTACGGTTTTCTGTTGCATGGGTAGTTTTCTAGTGGGTCATTAGTGGTACCCACAGACGCAACAGCATGCGTACTCTGCTATTAAAACAGGCATGTTACCACCGCTAATTTTTATACAACTGAAGTCGGATATGTCAGACTATATATAAAAATAAATATGGCGACTCAACACATCCTGCAGGAAATTGTGTAAGACTATTCTCCTGATCTCCAAGTGAGATCCGGAGGTGATTTTGAGAATGAATTTAAGAAACAAATTTTATAGGTCCTTTAACACGCTCTTCCTTCTTCATCATTTACTTCCAGACTTATACACGAATGACTGACAAAGGTAGCAGTCATTCAGTCAATCTCAGAAAGCCAGCAGTGCTGTAACAGTTTTCATTAATGTAAGAAAACATCTGAGTAGTGGGTTTCTCAACAAAGTCTGACACCACTGGCTGGAGAAAAGTATAGTTCTCCGCTGTGATTCTTTGCTCTAGGTTCGAGGTGTTTTCTAACCTTTGTGTTGTGATTGCCTTGAAGAGTGCTAGTATTGTTGTATGATTTAGTTTTGTATATAAGTAGTATTTAAAATTAATATTTATTTAAAACAATTACATTAGAGTTGAGGAGTGCGGTAGCCTAGTGGATAGTGAGCTTGCTTGCTATCATCCGGTTACAGCGTGCCAGGTTCGAAACCACATCCGGACATTAAAAAAAATGTCCGGGTTGTGATTTCTCACTTGACACGACCACTCCTCCAGTCGACTCAGCTGTAAATGAGTACCTGACGCATGAGTTAGGGAAGGTAAAAAAAAAAACAGCAAGGAAGGGAACTGGCCACCCACCTAATAGTTGCTGCGGCTTAGTACATGAAGAGTTATCTTCATCCCCGACGGCAGATGCCATGGGACCTACCTTTACCTTTTACATTAGAGTTAGTATTCAGCCTGGGGTTAGGGGTTAAGGATCAGTTTCTAGTGTTAATTCTAATCTCTTGTTAGAATTAAGGTAAATTATTATTACGTACAATAGCGGGAAGATTTAACTTAAGGGACATGAGCAGTGGTATATATTGCAGATGAAACGAACAATTATGGCAGATTTGTAAAATTTGATCTTACTTTCGTTATAAATTCATATATGGAGAAGCGTGTGAAGTCGAATGATATATTATTAATTGAAAACGCTTGCATTAGAGTTAGTGTTAAAGAGTAGAATAAGTGTTCAGTATTTATAAATAAGGTAAATTATTAGTTTAAAGAATAGCGGGAATATTCATGGAGTTCATTTCTGTAATTAAAATAGTGTATCCTGCAGAGAATGCTGACTAAGGTAAGTGTCTGGTTTTATTCACATTGTTATAGTTTCTCAACCCTACAGATAATTGTTGTATTAGGGAGATCTATAATGTCAGCTAGTTAAAAATGTAAATAGCGTGCTATTTATTTATAGCACAGCGAGAACTATTCTTTACTTTCACCACACCACTTACAAGAATCATAAGGCCCATGGGTATGACAAAAAAGATCTCCCCGCGGCACAAAAGGATACAAAAAATCTATTGCTCGTAATCTATGGGAATCCAAACAACAATTACGTCATTAAATACAACCACAGCGAACTAGGAACTGTAGATATCAATAGCTCAACCGACGACCAAACATCACAGAATTGTTTTATCCCTATAGATAGGAAATCGATTTATCAAATTGACATATTGTACAGACAAAAGATCACGGCAACCTCTCAATAAAGGTTACACCAGAGTATGGTATATTTAATATCAGATAACAGTTACAATGTATAATTTACTCGAATTTATGCAGTCAAAATAAGCAAATAGATTTAAGTTAACAATTTAAGTTAAGCCAGACTTCCGTCTCTGTCTCGTCTGCAAGTTGTGCTATGCAAAATAAAGCGAAGACTAGTTTGATGTTTTATGTTTTAAATGAAGTAATAGATTCGTTAAACGTAAATCAATAGATTCATTACTCACTTGCATCTGATGCTCCAGTATAAACAATCACTTTGACTTTGGATACACCAACAACAATAAATCTAACCACAGTGAGAGTTTATTCCATGACAAAGGTCAGGATGTGTCAACACTAAAAATAGGACAGGCAACCCTGTCGCTCTGTCAAAGACGGGCAGCCTACCCGTCGTTCAAGTTTTGTTACTTCTGAGTGCATCTCTCTTCTCTGTCAGACGACAGGTGACACCAGGGCCGGTTATTCATTTATTATTGGCCATGGTTAGGAAATCATTATTTTGTCCCTTAGAGAAGTGCGTTTTAAGTCAGTTTTGTTGGTAGCAAATCCTTTACAAGACTTAGCTATCAACCCAGCATTTGTTGCTGTGTGGATTTTCTAGGCAATATAAATAAGAACAGTAGTTTGCCATTGCTTTCTGAACAGTCCGGATGCACAATTGCCTGTGGTGAGGATCGAACTTGGTACCTTAGTCGTCACAGACGTGCTATGTACCACAGAGCCGGACAAAGTGTAGCAGTAGTGGCAAGAAATAGGCAAAGATGGAAAAGACATCAGACTGATTAGAAATATATATTGTGAACAGACTGCATCAATAAGGCGTGAAAACAGCTACTCACCATACATAGAAATAAGAAGAGTGGTAGGACAAGGATGCATTTTATCACCAAGTCTGTTTAATATTTACACAGAGAATGTCTTTAAAAATATAGAAGAAATACCAGGACTCAAGCAAGATCAATGGGAACATAATAAACAACCAGAAATATGCAGATGACACTGTTCTTTTAACAGAAAGTGAACATGAACTACAAAGACTAATAGATCAAGTCAATAAATCAAGTAATGAATTTGGACTGGATATAATATAAATATTTAAAAAAATTTAAAAAATATAACCAGCAAAGACACAGAAGAACAAGAGCTAAACATAAATATACATGGAGAGAAACTACAACAAGTAAAACATTATCAATATCATGGACACATAGTGCAAATGATGGCAGATGCAATGCCTATTTAAGGAGCCCTCGGCTGCTTTGTTTAAACATAAATTTGTTCACGTCTTAAAAGAAAGATACTAGAACAGAAAAGGATAGTAAAAGCATTTCTTCTTGTCGTTAGTTAAAGTCTTGTTTGATTAGTGATTTTTCAAATTATATTTGTATTTATATAGTATCACATTAAGGGCCACCTATATTTGCACATAAATTAATGTTAATATGGGACTGGCTAACAG
The DNA here is from genome assembly GCA_034231615.1 of Meghimatium bilineatum. NCBI lineage: Eukaryota > Metazoa > Mollusca > Gastropoda > Stylommatophora > Philomycidae > Meghimatium > Meghimatium bilineatum. Next base: position 61,211,651 of record CM067317.1, read on the forward strand.
CCTGCATAACACATACTTCAAGACCCAGGCGTCAGTGAACTGCAAGACTAGCCATGGCCAATATGGCAAATGCTTTAGGGCTGTCTGACCTAGAGAAGACTGGCAGCTTTATTTTGGTGACTGGCAAAACAGGATGAAAAGAATCTTGAAAATAAAAGAAGAAATATAGAAGTAAAAAATATTTGAGTGATTTATATTATTTTAAGTATTAAATAATAAATTGAAATAAATAATAAACTAAAATAATATAAGTATTATTTTATGACTAAAAATAAAGTGCTTCTATATATTAATTATATCTTGTGTGCTAAGTTAGTGCACACTAAGTCACATGTCATGTGACGTATTCCTTCCAGAACATTGTCTTTCCAATGAACTCCCTGAACCTCTCTCTGTCTTGGGATTGCATTCTCTAGCGATGTATTCATGTTATCTTTAATGTCGTCAGTCCATTATCTTCTTGGTCTGCCCTTTCTCCTCTACCCAGGTACTCTTCTCTCCATTATTTGTCTTTCTAAACAGTTGTGTCTCTTTATATGACCAAACAGGCGTAGTTTTCTTTTTGTTATTGTGTTTAGTAACCAACACTCTGGAATATTCAATGTGTTTATAATATCTGAGTTTCTGATTTTTTCCTTCCATGATATTCTAAGTATCTTTCTGTAGCATTTCATCTCGAAGGCGTTGATCTTCTTTGCCGCTGTTTTACTTAGGGTCCATGTTTCACAGCCGTATGTTGTAACCGGAAAAATAAAAGTTCGTAATATTAGCACTTTCGTTTCTATTTTGTTGTTTTTCCATATGTTTTTCAACCGTGTTATTTTGCAATATGCCATTGCTAATAATTGCTTATAAGTCACATGGTGGAACACAAAAACTGCACCGTCATCTTTTGAGTATTATAAAGTCTAAGGGATAAGATAATATATTATTTTTCTACTTCTAGAATACATTTATATTCAATAACCCAAATCAATAAAAAATTTCCAGTGAAACTTTAAATATTTTCTCTATATCTTATTTTCATCACAGACCAAAACTATTATGGATTTGTTCTTAAACTCCTACAGGAGAGCAAAGAGTTTCACGTTGCTCTCTTGTGGACCTAGGGTTAGAAGATAAGCAAGATCCATAAAGCACCTCCACACATGACGGTACAACACTACACATTCACATAATAATGGTTATGTGGGATAAAATTATAATCTACTTATCTGATCCCCAGGGTTGCGAGCTTTCGCTCTTTCTTCCCTGTGCCTGGTGGTGGTAGGTGCATGACCTATTCACCTGTGTTGTGTCTGTATAAAGGGTGTTGGTGATGCAGGGGTTTGGTGGTAAAAGTTGTTTTTGTAGGTCTTGTAGTGCAGGACATAGGGCATTCAATAAGGTGGTATTTTACTGTTTCCTCCTCTTGTCTGTTGCAGTCTGGTGTGCTGTAAATTTGTGTAGATGTTTAAGCGGTACATATATTGTTTGCAGCCTAAATATTGTGGTTTGATCTTTGCCTTGTAGTCTATTAATGCTGTCATGTGGATTTGGTTGTGACATGTCTGCATATAGCACTCTTCCTTTTGAACCAGTTGCCCACCGGTCCATGTAAAAGTATTATGTTATAAGTAAGATAATATATAATTATTTTTATCCCCATCCAGTCATTATTATCTTAGTACAGATATGTTTCACATGTTTCAAGTGAACGAAAGAAGAACATTATGTTAGTGTGGAGAATGCTGTTTCTTACTTGTCGTGTATTATGCTGTGTTCTTGATAAAGGCTTTTTGGTCGAAACGTTGATTTGTGTGTCACTAGTGGTTAGCAAAACTTCATTACCCTTTTCCAAGTCCGCATATTGGATTACAATTTTTTTGCAGTTATGATCCATTATGAGATTTCTTAAATAGCTATCCAGATTTTTTGTGTGCATCTTCTGTTTACAAAAAGTTCATTGCTTTTATATGTTACAACAACCTTGCCACGAACAGATACATTACATATATGAAGTGACATATTATTTCCAGAATGTTGTTTTCATGGTGGCTACTCTAAATGCCTCTCAGTACTAAATTTCAGTTATAGATAATAATAGTGGTAGAGTTCTTCTTCTTCTTCTTTCGTTCACTTGAAACATGTCTATATCTGTAATTCTGTCTCCTTAATAAAACTCACTGTCTTTTGTAGTTCATACAGTGTCCCATAGAGCTTTGATTCCAGTGTTGTTTCCTCTGGCCAATATGTCTGCCTCAGCGTTTCATGCTCAGAACACTCTTGAAGTATATGTTTGGCACTCTGTTCTGCCTGTCCACATGTATACATGGCTGTGTTGCCAATCTTGAACTTTGTATACATGTGACTGCGGAGTTGGTTGTGTCCTGTTCTGAGGCGTAGAATTATAACTTGTTCTGATCTGTTCATAATGTGATAATCATCTTGTGTTGGTGTTTGTGACTTTCTTATTGACTTGATCATCATTTTTTTCTGATGGTAGGTGATTGGTATATTTGGTTGGTCTTCGGCAGGACCTTCCTTAGCCAGTTGGTCTGCTTTTTCATTTCCTGGTATTCCACAGTGAGAGGGTATCTACTGCATGGTTACCCTATACTGGTAAGACAATTTACTGAGAAGTTTTTGCAAGTCTGTTAGTTTTCCAGACTGGAGAACTTGAAGCACTGACCTTGCATCTGTCAGGAATACCACAGGCTGCAGGTCAGAGTTAGAGTTCAGCAGTTTTTTAGTTGCCACACTAATTGCCTGGATTTCTGCATCATAATTATTGCAGAATTTCCCTGTCTGTGTTCTGATTGTATCTCTAGGCTTGTGTGGATATTCTATATAGATATGTGGTAGAGTGAAAAGCTGACCCGCTTTGCAGATCCAACTTGACCGAGTTGGCTCTTGTTTTGAAAGCGGGTTGTACTGTTGATATGATTGCATGTATTAGTGGCACCTAAAAAATCTTCAATAGTTGAATAACAAACCAGGACATCCTTATGTTATTGTTTGAAACAATGTTATATGACTTATGTTATTGTTTGAAACAATGTTATATAACTTATGTTATTGTTTGAAACAATGTTATATAACTTATGTTATTGTTTGAAACAATGTTATATAACTTATGTTATTGTTTGAAACAATGTTATATAACTTATGTTATTGTTTGAAACAATGTTATATAACTTATGTTATTATTTGAAACAATGTTATATATAACTTATGTTATTGTTTGAAATAATGTTATATAACTTCTGTTATTGTTTGAAACAATGTTATATGACTATTGTGGCTGTGCCTTCTGATTACTGTTACAAAATAATTTTGTTCACTTGTGAAAATATTTATCCAACAAGATTTCTAGATGTAACTTTTTGTACAATGTTGGGGATAACTGGATTGTGGTCATCTCTTAGAGTACCAAACTATGGATTATGTAAGGAAAATTCTTCTCCGTCCGAGAGTGGATAAATTTAACTGCCAATTTAAAAAAAAAAACTTATACTGCATGTTTTTCGTAAAGAGGTTGCAAGGTGGTTGTGAGTTGCTTGTGTGATACTTCTTCTTCTTCTTCTTTCGTTCACTTGAAACATGTCTATATCTGTAATTCTGTCTCCTTAATAAAACTCACTGTCTGTTGTAGTTCATACAGTGTCCCATAGAGCTTTGATTGCAGTGTTGTTTCCTCTGGCCAATATGTCTGCCTCAGCGTTTCATGCTCAGAACACTCTTGAAGTATATGTTTGGCACTCTGTGCTGCCTGTCCACATGTACACATGGCCGTGTTGCCAATCTTGAACTTTGTATACATGTGACTGCGGAGTCGGTTGTGTCCTGTTCTGAGACGTAGAATTATAACTTGTTCTGGTCTGTTCATAATATGATAGTCATCTTGTGTTGGTGTTTGTGGCTTTCTTATTGACTTGATCATCTGTTTTTTCTGATGGTAGGTGATTGGTATATCTGGTTGGTCTTCGGCAGCACCTTCCTTAGCCAGTTGGTCTGCTTTTTCATTTCCTGGTATTCCACAGTGTGAGGGTATCCACTGCATGGTTACCCTATACTGGTAAGACAATTCACTAAGTAGTTTTTTTAAGTCTGTTAGTTTTCCAGACTGGAGAGCTTGAAGCACTGACCTTGCATCTGTCAGGAATACCACAGGCTGTAGGTCAGAGTTGGAGTTCAGCAGTTTTTTAGCTGCCACACTAATTGCCTGGATTTCTGCATCATAATTATTGCAGAATTTTCCTGTCGGTGTTCTGATTGTATCTCTAGGCTTGTGTGGATATTCTATATATACACCTGCACCTCCATTCCTCACAGCATTCTGTGCTGACCCATCTGTGTACACTCTGACCCATATATCTTGTGGATATTCCTCATCCAGGAAACTGAGGGTGACTGTCATTCGCTGCACACTGTTCTGTTCGTCCTCACTTAGTATTCCTTTCACATGGGTCTGAATGTATATTGGCATTCCATGGCTTTCACTCCACGGGGTTTGCTCTGGTACAGACCTTAAGGGGATGTCAACTTCAGGTAGGTCTGTAAGTTGTCTACGGAGTCGTTTAGCTTGATGGATAAAGCTGCTCCTTTTCAGTCGTCCCATTGCTAGATTTTGGAATCTTTCCTTCATTGGATGACTTGGCATACACTGAAACTTTTCTGCTTGAATTAGTACTTTTGTGTCTCTGCGTTCGCCAAGTGTTTGCATTCTTCCCATTTTCTGCATCTCTGCTATGGGTGTTGATTTCATTGCTCCCAACATTATTCTAAGTGCCTGGTTTTGCACTTTATCTAGATCTTGTAATGTGGTGTTTGATGCAGGACACCACGCAGCTGAACCGTATTCCAGGTGTGGTCTTATGCCTTGCTGGTAAACTTTACTGAGTATATTTCCACTGGCTCCCCATGTGGTTCCACTTAGTTTTCTCAGGATAGCTAGCTTCCTCCTGGCTTTTTTTGTTGCTTTGTTTATGTGCTGCTTCCATGTCAGCTTATTATCAAAAGTAACTCCGAGGTATGTGGGTTGTTTGTCTTCTTTCAAGAGCTCTCCATCTATCTTGATATGACCAGCTTTTTGTTTTGGTGAGAGGGTAAAGAGTGTAGTGCTGCACTTATCTGTGTTAATGCTGACGCACCATCTATTAGCCCATAAGGTTAGGGCATTGATAGCTCTTTGTATTTGTTTAGTGGCCACTGTTGCATGTTCTTCCGTGCACCAGATCACCAGGTCGTCAGCATACATTGCCACTTTGATCCCGTGTGGTAGTTCAGCAACTAGGTCATTGATGTAAACCAAGAAAAGTGTGGGTGACAGGACTCCTCCCTGGGGGAACTCCATGACGCAGTAGAACTTTCTTGCTCTTGCGACCATCTAATTGTACCCTGGCTCTTCTATTATGCAGGTATGCTTTTACCCATTTGTACATTCTTGAGCTAACCCTGCAATTTCGCAATTTCTTTAGGAGCCCTTCTTTCCAGACCTTATCAAATGCTTTCCTGAGGTCTATCCATGCTGCTAGTACCAGTTTCTTTTCTTGGAAGGCATCCTCAATCTCTTGGGAGAGGTAGGTTGCCTGATCTTCAGTAGAGTAGCACTGTCTGAAACCTGCTTGCTGTGATACCAGAAGGTTTTCACTTTCAAGGTACCACTGCATCCTAAGATTGATAATGCGTTCCATTGTTTTACATAGACAGCTTGTGAGGCTGATGGGCCTGTAGTTGGAGACTGTGTTGCCATCTTTTCCTGATTTGAGGAGTGGTATCATTATTGCTTCTCTCCACGCCTGTGGTACATTTCCTGTGGACCAGCTTGTGTTAAAGATCTGCAGTAGCTTTGCTCTTGCTGCACTTCCCAGGTTTCTAATCATTTCATTGGACACTCCATCAGCTCCAGGGGACTTTTTCTTTTTTAATTTGGATATTGCATGATCCAGTTCTCTCATTGTGATTGGTGCCTCCATGACTTCAGGTATAGGTTCACCTCGTCCAATGTTTTGCTGGTTCTCTCGAACCTCCTGTTGTTTGTCTGGGCTGACTTTGACGTTATTGTCTTCTGCAAAGGAATCTGCAAAGTAATCAGCTGCATGTTTACCTGTTAAAATGTTTCTATCTTTATAAAGTGTGATCCTGGTATTTCTCCCTGTACCTTCATCATTTAGTTGTTTTACAAGTTTCCATAATTTCCTAGTATCTCTTTCTAGGTTCAGCGACTCTGTTTTTTCTTTCCAGCTGCTCCGTCTGGCTTGTAACTTGGCTCTTTGAAATTTAGCCTTTGTTTGCTGATATTTGTTGTGATGTTCTTGGCTAGGTCTGTTCTCAGCCTGCTGTCTAGATGTTTCCATCTCATTTTGCAGCTTTTCCAGTTCATCATTCCAGTAGGGTTTGTAGTTTTTGCGTGCCCCCCTGGGTATGGTTTTACTAGCAGCATGTAGTATACATCTATTAAATTCACTCACTGCTCTATTGATGTCTTTGTCCAAGTTCATGTCCTTAGCTAGAACACTGGTTAAATGCTGGTACATTTTCCAGTCTGCCCTTTTATAGTTCCACCTAGTGAGCGTGCTGCTGTCCGTGGTAAATTCATTGAGGATTTCCAGAAATACTGGTCTGTGGTCACTACCTCCAAGCTGCTTTCCAACGACACGTGTGATGTTCCATTCCAAGCCTGGTGAGTGGAATGCTAGGTCTGGTGTAGAGGTGGTGTGCCATGCTCTCGAGTAGAAGGTTGGCGAGTCTGCTGGCTGGTTAATAAGGATGAGATTATTTTCATCCTGCCAGCTCTCAAGTTCCTCACCTCTCTTGTCAATATGATCGTAGCCCCAGCTCTGAGAGTGGCTGTTGAAGTCACTACACACCATAAGTCTCTCTTTGTCTGGAATTGTGTCTAGTGCCAATGGTTTATCATTTGGGCAGTAGTAGTTCAGGAGATGGAATTCTGCACTGTCTGTTTTTAGGTGGAGCATCTGGTATTCTGCCCCTTCCATATATACTTCAAGCTGACATGCGCTGATATTGTTTTTAACAAGTGTCAGAATTCCACCCTTTCGCCTGTCCTTTCGGTCAGATCGGTAGCACTGGTAGCCTCTGATTTTGAAGGCTATGTCGCTGCTGAGGTGTGTTTCTTGGATACAGCATATGTTAACTTGTTCTTCACTGAGGACATTTTCAAGTTCCAATTTTTTGCTGTATCCATCTCTTTTACTGTTGACACCCTCAGCATTCCAGTGCATTATTTTTATTGGTCGTTTGTTTGTTTGCTTGTGTGATACGAGTTGCAAGGAGGTTGTGAGTTTCTTGTGTGTTATGAGTTGCAAGGTGGTTGTGAGTTGCTTGTGTGGTACGATGATACGAGTTGCAAGGTGGATGTGAGTTGCTTGTGTGGTACGAGTTGTATGGTGGTTGCGAGTTGCTTCTGCGATACGAGTTGTAAGAAGGTTGTAAGTTGCTTGTGTGATATGAGTTGTAAGGAGGTTGCCAGTTGTTTGTGCGATATGAGATGTAAGGTGGTTGCGAGATGCTTGTACGATACGAGTTGTAAGGAGGTTGTGAGTTTCTTATGCGATAAAGGCAGCTTACCATTGCTGCACATCATGTGTTGGGTAAGTTTTTTAATTTCCCTCTAACTGAAAACCCAGTCCTTAACTGGGAGTAATCCTGGACTTCACAGTTGCTACAGCAACACTGTAACCTCTCAGTTATGAGTCAAACAGGATAAATAAAATATACAGTAAAAATCAACACAAGTGTTAGACAGAAGAACAAAAGCATAAATAATACTGGATCATATATACAAAGAAAATGATCTGTGGATGGTTAGTTGGTATTAGGTATGTTGATTATCATTTTCGCACACTGGACACGTCCATAGGTGCTCTGATCTCCGCTTCAGTAAATCTCTCAGGGTATAAATGGCTGATGGTTCCGGTTCTATGTTGGTTCACTACTCTTTATGAAATCTTTGTCAGAGGTTCTCTTCGGGCCACGCAGGAATTGTGCATGAAATCTAATTATTGTATACATTTGTTGAACACATTAAAAGATTGTCATGAAATGCTATGAATATTTTTATACCTTTGATTTGGTCTTTATTTTACATTTGTTCTCAATCTCTCACCAGATCTCTCTTTTAGCAAGTCAATGGTCCTACTAAATTTTAATTATTTTTACCAGGCTGCAGCCCAGAGAACAGGAATGTGTCACTATTTTATTTGCAGCAATGGCTCAACATATCCGACTTTGGCAACTAATACATTCAGTGTTTTTAACCAATTCCACTTATTGGTGGACATTTGTAACCATATTGCCAGTAGGCCAGCTGTATGAGAGAGCTGATGGTGGACATCTGTAACCATATTGCTAGTAGGCCAGCAGTATGAGAGAGCTGATCCCCTTACTCGTTGGTCACGAACCTCAAAGCTATCAACAACATGTATAACATTATTTAATGCTGTCTTGCATCCTATTAACATCATCAAACCTAATAAACCTTCAAGGTCGTATAGCAACTCTTAAAAACATCAACACAAAAAATTCCACCATGCTTTCCTGTTCTCGTGTAACAACCCAACAGCGGAGAGTAGCTAGAAAGTCACGGATACACCAAGATCCGTCTATAGTCGTCATTCCAATGACATTTACGACTCGAATAGCGTTTATTAGCCATCTACGAACTCAAGACAAGGACATATCTCCACCTGAACTTCATAAGCTTATGTAACTATCTATACGTTGTGACCCTTGTTTGCCCTGCAACGTCAGGGGTAGCCTTCTTGTGTAGCCAACGTTCTCTGGAGGTAGCCTTCTTGTGTGCTGTATGTAAGCTTGTTTCTGTGGCTTCTTTGATTTCTGTGATCCATCTTTTACAAGGTCTACCAGTGAATGTAACAAATGGTTATAATCACTTGTGATGGACGAGTAACCTTATCCTACTTGTATGTTTTTGTCACATAAGACTACGAAAACATATGTTGATGTCACATAAGACTTTTGATGATAAACTGACATGGAAGCAGCACATAAACAAAGCAACAACAAAAGCTAGGAGGAAGTTAGCTATCCTGAGAAAACTAAGTGGAACCACATGGGGAGCCAGTGGAAATATACTCAGTAAAATTTACCAGCAAGGCATAAGACCACACCTGGAATATGGTTCAGCAGCATGGTGTCCTGCATCAAACACCACATTACAAGATCTAGATAAAGTGCAAAACCAGGAACGTAGAATAATGTTGGGAGCAATGAAATCAACACCCATAGCAGAGATGCAGAAAATGGGAAGAATGCAAACACTTGGCGAACGCAGAGACACAAAAGTACTAATTCAGGCAGAAAAGTTTCAGTGTATGCCAAGTCATCCAATGAAGGAAAGATTCCAAAATCTAGCAATGGGACGATTGAAAAGAAGCAGCTTTATCCATCAAGCTAAACGACTCCGCAGACAACTTACAGACGTACCTGAAGTTGACAGCCCCTTAAGGCCTGTACCAGAACAAACCCCGTGGAGTGAAAGGCATGGAATGCCAATATACATTCAGACCCATGTGAAAGGAATACTAAGCGAGGATGAACAGAACAGTGTGCAGCGAAGGACAGTCACCCTCAGTTTCCTGGATGAGGAATATCCACAAGATATATGGGTCAGAGTATACACAGATGGGTCAGCACAGAATGCCGTGAGGAATGGAGGTGCAGGTGTATATATAGAATATCCACACAAGCCAAGAGATACAATCAGAACACATAAGACTATGAAAACATATGTTGATTATACTAGTAGATGTAGAACTAGTAGATATTTGTCAAACATAAATAACATATAAAAAGGGTCAGGAAAGAAAACAAGAGGTAAACTAAGACTACGATGTACTACAAGATATCTAAGACCTCCTGAGCATGGCATTAGAAGAGGCTGGGCAGCTTACACAGAGCCGAAATGTTTACATAATGGCTGTGAGTACAACGTTCTGTAAAGGACACATCGTATAGATATATAGATAAATAACACATGCTACGTTCTTATTTTGTTTCCATTAATTCATCCATGTTTTATAATAATATTCTTCATTTACCCATGTTACACCTGAAACAACCATGCTTAAGTTTATGTTTGTCACCTCTCATGCCTGATCAGTCTATAGAACAGGAAGGCATAACTATTCCGTGTTTGTTTATATGTTTGTGTTCTACTTACATGCCTGTTTTGTTTGTGTGTATAGCTGCTTGTTTATCGATCTAGCGGTCAATATTCATAGTGACGAGAATACACAAGTTGTAAGTCTTGACTCAAATCACATAGTGACGGGGTGCAAAGGAAACGCATTGCTCTAGGCGGACCCAGGGTTAGCATATAACCAAGATCCCAAATGTACCTCCACGAGGTGCACCCTGGAAACAGAAATACAGCAGCTCGAGCTGATTCTGGCCAAATCATTTGGGGATCGTGTCCGAGAATGTGGAGGTAGCAGATGGAAAGAGATTTGACTGCACAAGAGACAGACAATATCTCTGACACCACCAGCATCACCACATATAGCGACACTGTCGACATATAGTGAAGCTAGTCAGTCCAGTCCGAACATTGGAGGGGCGGCCAATGTAAAATGCACGTAAAGGTAGATGCATGGCGAGAGACAAATAGATTTCATACCGAGTACAATGAAACAATGAAAGGGCAGAACAGCGCTAGAGGGCAGCGCGAACTGCAAATAGAAAGTGAAAAGTCCCTAGGAAAGGGGCTCAAGGCGATCTTCTAGTTACCTGTGTTCCTTACAGGCAGAGACCCAGACCCATTCATTGGCGTTTGGTAAAGCAAGAAGACCTAATCCAACTCTAATGTCGAGCCTTCCAAAACCGGAAATATGCTCGCGAAGAGAAAGGGTTCTGTACCCGGTGGGCTTAGGCAAGAAAGGGACAACGATGGTAGTCCTGGCCCAACTCTACTGTCAAGGTTTCCTATACCGGAAGTACACTTGCAGAGAGAAAGGGTTCAGTACCCGATGAGCTCAGGCACAAAGGGGACAACGATTTAGCCCTGGCCCAACTCTACTGTCATGTTTTCCTACACCGGAAATACACTTGAAGAGAGAAAGGGTTCAGTACCTGATGGGCGCTATTGGGACAAGGACGCTCAGCTCGAGAACGCCTGGCTCTCAAACGCGTGGTGTGAGACTCGAAATTGGACAAGGGGTACACGATGTCGGTGAATGACACCTCGGCTAAGAGGGCGAAAGAGCCAGGGTCCAACTCCTCTGTTGAGTTCCTCCCCTTAAGGAACCAGGCTCATGGATGAGAAACGGTTCAGTACCCAATGGGCACAGGCACAGCACGTCCAATTACACGAGGCAAGTTCATAGACAGTGGAACACCTCGTGCGAGTCAGACGAGAGCAAAAATCGTCTGGGCGAAGAGTCGCCACTACGCATGTCTGGAGACAGATATAGAGGCTGTCACAGGCTAAGGGTAGCCCACCCGAATTGTCAAGACATGCCGAAATCGGATGTGCTAGGCCTACAAGGCGCATAACGGTGGCACAACGTAATCACGCTCCCGGCGGAAATCACACGGATATCCGTGATGGTTACAATGGAGCGAACGCAAAACAACAAACAAACAACATAGTGACGAGAATACACACATTGTATGTCTTGACTCAAGTCACTTAGTGTCAGAATACACACGTTGGAAATCGTGAATCAAATCAAAACTTTAGTGTGATGTGGATTTATTGAATTTGATGAATTTATTCAGTTAATGTTCCATGTGAATTTTTATCAGCTGCACGGACCAGCTTAAAATCTCGTCTGAATCTTCAGAATGTGTCAATTAATTCATCGATTCTTCTTAATAATATTATGGATTTACATTGCAGGTTATGTTGCGGTGTGCGGAAATGTGCGAGATGACTTGCTGGCTAGAAGGGCACTTTGTCGTGTGCGCTGTTGTTATGGACGAATGAGACATCTTGAAATCGATATCAGTTCGTTGTACTGAATGACGATACTACATTAGATGAATCATCGGTTCACGAAGACTGAAGGAATTTGAAATTAAGCGTGAGAGAAACAGGGAGAAAAGAGATTGGGGAGGGGGGGGGGGGGGGTCGCGGCGCGTGTGAAGTCATCGTGCGAACGGGGTCAATAAACCTAATTACTCATCGCCGTCTGCGGATAGAAACTGAGCGCCTATGGGTATGCTTGGTGTGAATGCCATGGTATTCATTTTTGAATACTAGAGTTTTATGGTTCAGGATTCACATCTCCTTATGTTTCTGTTTAAGAGTAGGAGCTTGTGGGTGTAACTGATGAATATTAATGTCTGTAAAACAGCAACGTAAAACTACAACATTACCATATCAATATATGTGAACGTGGCCAAGAAATTTTATGGATTTATATATATATATATATATATATATATGTTAGTAATAATATATGTTCCCCAGGTCACCGCATTTCTTATTGATGATTTGTGTCAACTCTTTTTGAAATTTTTTAGATGTATGTGTTTATATTTTAGATATATGTGTTTATATTTTAGATGTATGTGTTTATATTTTAGATATATGTGTTTATATTTTAGATATATGTGTTTATATTTTAGATGTGTTTTTATTTTAGATGTATGTGTTTATATTTTAGATATATGTGTTTATATTTTAGATGTATGTGTTTATATTTTAGATATATGTGTTTATATTTTAGATATATGTGTTTATATTTTAGATGTGTTTTTATTTTAGATGTATGTGTTTATATTTTAGATATATGTGTTTATATTTTAGATGTATGTGTTTATATTTTAGATGTATGTGTTTTTATTTTAGATATATGTGTTTATATTTTAGATATATGTGTTTATATTTTAGATATATGTGTTTATATTTTAGATATATGTGTTTATATTTTAGATATGTTTTTATTTTAGATGTATGTGTTTATATTTTAGATATATGTGTTTATATTTTAGATGTATGTGTTTATATTTTAGATATATGTGTTTATATTTTAGATATATGTGTTTATATTTTAGATGTGTTTTTATTTTAGATGTATGTGTTTATATTTTAGATATATGTGTTTATATTTTAGATGTATGTGTTTATATTTTAGATATATGTGTTTATATTTTAGATATATGTGTTTATATTTTAGATGTGTTTTTATTTTAGATGTATGTGTTTATATTTTAGATATATGTGTTTATATTTTAGATGTATGTGTTTATATTTTAGATGTATGTGTTTTTATTTTAGATATATGTGTTTATATTTTAGATATATGTGTTTATATTTTAGATATATGTGTTTATATTTTAGATATATGTGTTTATATTTTAGATATGTTTTTATTTTAGATGTATGTGTTTATATTTTAGATATATGTGTTTATATTTTAGATGTATGTGTTTATATTTTAGATGTATGTGTTTTTATTTTAGATATATGTGTTTATATTTTAGATATATGTGTTTATATTTTAGATATATGTGTTTATATTTTAGATATATGTGTTTATATTTTAGATATATGTGTTTATATTTTAGATGTATGTGTTTATATTTTAGATGTGTTTTTATTTTAGATGTATGTGTTTATATTTTAGATGTATGTGTTTATATTTTAGATGTATGTGTTTACATTTTAGATGTGTGTTTTTATTGTTACATATTATCAGATGACTTGATGAACTGTACACGTGACAGGGACGCACATGACTTGATTAATTGTACATGTCTCAGGGAAGAAGATAACTTGATAACCTGTACATATCACAGGAAAGCAGATAACATGATAAACTGTACACGTGACCAGGCACATGACTTGATAAACTGTACACGTGACCGGGAAGCAGAGTACTTGATAAACTGTACACGTGACCGGGTACATGTCTTGATAAACTGTACACGTGACCGGGAAGCAGAGTACTTGATAAACTGTACACGTGACCTGGCACATGACTTGATAAGATTTACACGTGATCGGGCACATGACTTGATAAACTGTACACGTGACCAGGCACATGACTTGATAAACTGTACACGTGACCAGGCACATGACTTGATAAACTGTACACGTGATCGGGCACGTGACTTGATAAACTGTACAGGTGCCTGTGATAGAATTAACTGGGGATGACAATTGTCCTAATGCATAAACTTCTATAAAATAAGGGCCACTGGCTAATAGAAAGACAAACCTTCTTGTTGACATCTGACTATTTCATGTGTTTCAATTGGTCACTGTGATCATACTTTGCGTGACATTAAATGAAAATCAACGGAATAATCGAATCAAATGCCATTTTATAATGTTTGAATTTCCATTAACCAATATGCTTTATATTTCCGATGGTCACGGCTCACGTTGCATGCCGACAACAATGGCACTGTTCAGCTCAACAACTCCCTTCAAATACACATCCAAATGTGTTCTCCAACCCAAGTGCTTTTAAGTGCGTCTTTACAACACTTATTTTTCTGCTCACAATTTTTATTTTACCATGTATCAACGTTCGTCTTTGATTATAATTTTTTTCCCCCAGGATTCGTCTGTAAGATTCTCTTATCGTTTACGCCATTTGAGCGTTCAGCAGGTTTCTTTGAAAGTTTACAGAAAATATACAATATTTGATCCTTTTGGGCGCAAGCATCCCCTTTCAGAAAAAGCTCGATTTAGAATTTCAGCAGAGTGGAGTAGTCAATCGTGTTCCAGTCATTAGTAGTTTCGTATGTTGCGTGAGTCGAAGCTAAGCAATCAAAAAGTAGGTAAAACGCCGTTTTACTTGCATCAATGACTCGACACATCCGTCTTAGGCGTTTAATTACGTATACATACCTCTCGTAGATAACTTTTGCCCCTTTTCAAGTGTCATTTGTATATTACACAATTACATCCCTTGTATTTAAACTCTTAAATAAAAAAAATTGTTAATTTTGATAACGCTACATTTCGTGATTGGAAATAATAAAATATTTTGATAACAAAATAGTCACACTGAATAGCTTTTATAATCTAGTTTGAATCATATAATGAGAATTTCGTTATTACAATGTTATTTGGTTATTATTCAGTATTCCTAAGGAAAATTGGAAAATCCAGTTTGTGAGTTTTTAAAGGAATACTTCATTTTTTAAAGGAATACTCAATTTTTTAGAGATACTCCATTTTTGAAAGGAATACTCAATTTTTGAGAGAAATACTTTATTTTTGAAAGGATTACTCAATATTTGAGAGAAATAATCCATTTTTGACAGAATTACTCAATTTTTTGAGAGGAATACACCATTTTTGAAAGGAATACTCATTTTTTAGAGAAATACTCCATTTTTGAAAGGAATACTCCATTTTTCATAGGAATGCTCCATTTTTTAGAGAAATACTCCATTTTTTATAAGAATCATGTTCAACAATGATATGAAGCGAAGGCAAAAGAGACCTGATATTTCTCTTAAAAATCACACCTCAAAAGTCACACCTTAAAAGTCACCTTAAAAGTCACACCTTAAAAGTCACACTTTGAAAGCCACACCATGAAAGTCACAAGTATAAACCACTGACTGTGGAGATGAGGAAGCAGAATGTAGGCAGAACATCTTCATGACAATATCTGAGTGTGCGAGATTGATGGTAGTCTGTGCTGTCGGGAACACGTTCATCATACTCTCGTAAAAGCCAGCAAAGTTGAACTTTGAGAGTGATGGCAGCGGCTGACACTACACAATTACAACTCGTAATCCTATATTTTCTCATGTTGTCGCCGTCTGTCTCTGTTGTCCTCAATCTTCCCTCTTGTGACCAAGTTTTCCAAACCTCCTTGGCCACGTTATGAGACAAGGAGGTTTGGAGAACTTAGTCACAACAGGCAAGATTGATGGCAAGAGAGACAGATGATGCCAATGTTAGAAAATATTAGACAGTTTAACAACGCGGCACTGCAGGGTAACAACAACCATCTTGATACATAATACTGCTATGGAGAGCCATGATCGCCTACGCCAGCCGGCAGGGCACCTAATTAATAAATAAATAAATTATATATGAGGCCCTTGTTGTTTCTGTCATTTAATATGCAGGCGCCATTATCACCTCCAGTCAAACGCAGATTGGAGAGACGAGGTAACTCAGAACGGAGTGATGCCAAATATTATTGGTTGTGCCAGAGACACACTTTATGTGGAGGGACGTTCCTTCATGACTTTCAAAAATCATCACACAGAAATGACATGTGGCCTGCCTGCCCTCTCATACCTCAGAGTAAGTTCCAACACAGAGCGTGCACTACACATAGAGCTGACTCATGTGGTTGGGAGCTGACTCGTGTGGTTGGGAGCTGACTCATGTGGTTGGGAGCTGACTCATGTTGTTGGGAACTGACTCATGTGGTTGGGGGCTGACTCGTGTGGTTGGGGGCTGACTCGTGTGGTTGGGGGCTGACTCGTGTGGTTGGGAGCTGAATCGTGTGGTTGGGGACTGACGTAAACATACAGCTCACTCGTGTGATTTGGAGCAGACTTACAAAGGCAAATTGTGGATCGGACCTGAAATGCGGAACAAGAATAGAGACAGTGTTACCTGCAATACAGATCGTAGGAAGCGACTAAGAATATTTTGGGGACGGTGTTGGCTGCAACATACCAATACGGTTTTTTTCCGCCAGATGAAAAGGTGTGACTCTTCAAAAGCCTCATATCATAAATACCTACCTACCACGTAATAAGATCAAGTTAAAACTCGAGAATTCCATTGCAAGGTTGAATGTGATTTTAAAAAATAAGATCAGTATTACAGTAAAGATCAATTTATACAGATCGCCAGTGCATAGTATTTTTATTTAGCGGATCTAAAAGTTGGGACCTCAATGCTAAAATAGAAAGAAGGGTTAAGGATGTTTAATTTAAGTACTGCAGACATTTGTTAAAATTAGTAATATAGAACACAAGACAAATATATTCGTTCGGCAGAACATAAACAAACTTGCAGGCTATCAAGAACCACCGTTAGCAATGGAGAAACGGCGTAAACGTGTGTGGTATGGACATATAGTGAGACATGACTCTCTTTGTAAAACGATTTTGCAAGGAACAGTCGAGGTTGGAAGGAGAAGATGCGAACAAAGAGAATCTTGGATTGACAAGATCAAGGAATGGACGGGGAATGATTTTTCTATATGTCAAGATAAACAAAAATAGGTAGATGTGTTACCAAAATAAAACATAAAACAACCTAACAACGAGATACAGGCACATACGACGTTTCGACTAAAAAGCCTTCATCAGGATAAACAAACGACCACAATAAAACAAATCTTACATGGAGACACATAGTGTTATAATAAGGAGAAGAGGACGACAATAGTAGGCCTCTTCCCTTTCGCTGTCTCTCTCTCCCCTCTGATCTCTCGTACCATCTCATGTTGCTCTTCCCCTACATTATGATTGTATATCTGCAATACTCATTGCCTGTTGCCAATTCTTGAGGTAAGTATCTTAATTTACTTTAAAATTACTTGCTATTATATCTTTTTCTTTTTCCACTTCTCACTTTCTTCTGTACATTTTCCCCTCCTCACTTACCACTATCTTCTCCCCATACCTTCTTCTCTCCTGTCATGCTGCTCCTTCTTTGCTTCCTCCATTATCTATCTGCTGCCTTCTTATTATAAGGCTATTTGTCTCCATGTAAGATTTGTTTTATTGTGGTCGTTTGTTTGTCCTGATGAAGACTGTTTAGTCGAAACGTCTGTTTCTGTATCTCGTTGTTAGGTTGTTTTATGTTCTATTTTGGTAACACATCTACCTATTTTTTGTTTATCTTGACATTTTCCCTTTGTTACTTCAGCCACCTACCTCATGTTTAGGGTTGTTACCCTACACTAGAACATTTATCCCATAATTTTTCTATACTCGTTTGAATCGCCGAGAAAAGAAGTATCTGGAGGACTTTGTATGTTGGTGTTTCCAGAGTGACGCTCCCAGCTCGTAGATTAAAAAACAAAGGGGGGGGGGTGTTCCTTATTAGGATATCAAAACCTGACCTTTGCACCAGGAATTTAGCCAACAGGTGGGTAGAACAGGTAAATTCCATTTAAAGGTTTTATCAAGAAATAAGTCGTCAAAAATTTTATTTTTAATGTAGCCCCCACCCAACTTCTGAAGGCGAATCTACTGCCCTGGTGGCACCTCTGCGACTCTGACGGGTTATGTGTCTTATTATTACTGCTATACTGAATCACTCAATGCCTATGATTCAAAAGTCCAAACAGGTAATGCCCGCAAGGCGATGGTTGGTATAATTGGAGATGGCTAAAAAGCGGAGCTCAGTGCTCACTCTTATCTTTGTCACATGACACGTAGGGCTTTGTCACATGACATGTAGGGCTTTGTAACAGGACACGTAGGGCTTTGTCACATGACATGTAGGGCTTTGTAACAGGACACGTAGGGCTTTGTCACATGACATGTAGGGCTTTGTCACGGGACATGTAGGGGCGGCTTTGCCACATGACATGTAGTGCTTTGTCACGGGACATGTAGGGGCGGCTTTGCCACATGACATGTAGGGCTTTGTCACGGGACATGTAGGGGCGGCTTTGCCACATAATATGTAGGGCTTTGTCACGTGACATGTAGGGGCGGCTTTACCACATGACATGTATGGGCGGCTTTACCACATGACATGTAGGGGCGGCTTTACCACAATAATAGATGGTCAAGCTATCGACGTGCAGACATATTTAATGCTCTTTACAAAAATAATACTCTCCCAACGCAGAACCGGAACCATCAGCCGCTATTCCCTAAGAGATTTACTGAAACGAATGTGTGAGCAACTATGTGGACTGTAACTATGTAACTGTGTCCGGTGCACTAAGATGAAAATCGCTGAACGCAGTAAACCTAAAGGTTTTAATTCACTAAACGACCAAGAAATCGACATGACTAACTGTACTATTTGTACTTTTTGTAAATATCACTTGAGTCCGTTTACATCGTTAGCGGGACCGAGTATATATAGGAGACATGTCAACTAAAACGTAAACATGAACTAGTTTCCGATTTTCTTGATATCTATTGGTTAGCCTTCGCTATTTTTAACAAGCGACTCTAAGTATGTAAATAGCGACGTATCGATAACCCAACAATAACCAAGAACATAACGAACGGGTCTAAATTAATTCAGTTTGAAGGCCTGTACACGATCGTTAGCCTTCATTTTATTACGTCTTTTCCACGCGTATTGTTTTATTTGATTCTTGTAAACTTTTTGTTTTTGGGTGCAGCTTGTGGGAGTTAGCGTGAGAAGATGGGGATTGTACAATACTAAGTCTGACCTAAATAATAGAAATTACGACTTCAATACTAATGAAGGTCAGAAGGTCAGTACACAATCAAGGTCAGTACGAAAACTAGACATGTCCTTGTAGTATTGAAAAATTAACGGAAATAGGTACAAGTGTAACCGGTATCAGTCAGCGTAGATGAGATACCATCTCCGCATCGAAAGTTCGCAACAGTTCCCATTTGACGTATGCCCCTCGCTTTGCTAGTACACTGTGAGAACCCGACCGTTGGCAGTATAGCGACCAATTAAAAGCCGAAGAATAATTTTAAAAAGTAACAAACGGGGTCCAAATTAATTCAGTTAGGAGGCCTGTATTGTCGAGAGCCATTATGACAACTAAATATATCATCTGGTTGTCTCACTATTCCTCTTTCCTTATCTTACTTGTATATTGTTACTTGTTGCTGTTTGTTTACTTGCTGCTGTTTGTTTACTTGCTGCTGATTGTTTACTTGTTGTTAATTGATTACTTGTTGTTAATTGATTACTTGTTGTTGATTGTTTACTTCTTGCTGAATGATTACTTGTTGCTGAGTGTTTACTTGTTGCTGTTTGTTTACTTGTTGCTGATTGTTTACTTCTCGATCATTGTTTACTTGTTGCTGATTGTTTACTTGTTGCTGATTTCATAGACGTAGAGATGTGTTTTTGGTTAATTGGGGGAGTATGGACAATTGTGGGAGAGTGGGGTTACCCTATAACAAAATCTCTCATTGTCGTGAAGATAATGATCACTTTCTTTGTGGTAACAACGGTGGGGGAGGGGGTTATGACCAATTTGTTAGCTTGCTTCCTAGTTCTACATGTCCTATCATGACTTCCTTGGGGTTGACCACCCCAGCACCCCTCCGTTATCTTGACTACTTTGTCATTTTGTTAAACATATTTCATTCCTATATACTTCTGCCCTTTTTATTGTTAGTCCCGTCCCTTTTTAGTTATACCGTTTGCTATAAACTTTACTGATATATCAATCTGTTCATGTCACCAAAATATTGAAATTGTTTATTTTTCACAATAATCATTAATCAACTACTATAACAAGTGGTGGAATTTACATATATTTGAAATATTTTACATACGACGGAAGAATGGACAGAAAGCTTGAGACAAGAATTCACAAAGCTAACTACGTAAATTATGAACTTACTACAATTTTGAAACACAGATCTATCCTAATGGAAACCAAAAGGCAAATCTTAAATTCACTCTTAATACCAACATTGTGTTATCAATGTCAGACATGGACACTAACTAAAGAACAAGACAGAAAACGTACTGAGTGTGAAATGAGATCTCAAAGAAAAGCAGCAAACAGAACAAGAGAATATGTAAGGAATGAAGAGATTACAAGAACTGTTGGAACAAGATCTATGTTTAAATATATTGAAAAACAGAGATTGAAATGGTATGGCCAATTAATGAGAATAAACCTATATTGGCCAGCAGTAAGAGCATACACCGTGAAAATGGAAGCAACAAGATGCAGAGGAAGACAAAGAAGAACATGGAATAAAGTAGTTACCAACGTCTGAGATGTCACAATATCACTGCACATCATTTTAATGGAAATAGAGAGGCAATAACACCGGTTCTCACATACTAGCAGCGAGACATTTGCAAAGTTATCATTATAATGGAAAAACATGGGCAATAACAGCGGATTTCAATTGGTTTACATCGCAACCACTAACACCTACAATGATTTTATCAGAGTATCAGAGTATGTTTCGTATGATAGATAAGTACATGATAAGAAAGGAATTGGTTACTCTTCTCAACAAACCTCAAAGTATCAGATACTGTCATGTGTAAGTCAAACCTCAAAGTATCACATTCTGTCATGCGTAAGTCAAACCTCGAAGTATCACATTATGTCATGCGTAAGTCAAACCTCAAAGTATCACATTATGTCATGCGAAAGTCAAACCTCAAAGTATCACATTATGTCATGCGTAAGTCAAACCTCAAAGTATCATATTATGTCATGCGTAAGTCAAACCTCAAAGTATCACATTCTAGTATGTGTAAGTCAAAGTATCACATTATGTCATGCGTAATTCAAACCTCAAAGTATCACATGTCATGCGTAAGTCAAACGTCAAAGTATCACATTCAAGTATGTGTAAGTCAAAGTATCACATTATGTCATGCGTAATTCAAACCTCAAAGTATCACATTATGTCATGCGTAAGTCAAACCTCAAAGTATCACATTATGTCATGCTTAAGTCAAACCTCAAAGTATCACGTTCTAGTATGTGTAAGTCAAAGTATCACATTATGTCATGCTTAAGTCAAACCTCAAAGTATAACGTTCTAGTATGTGTAAGTCAAAGTATCACATTATGTCATGCATAAATCAAACCTCAAAGTATCACATTCTAGTATGTGTAAGTCAAAGTATCACATTATGTCATGCGTAAGTCAAACCTCAAAGTATCACATTATGTCATGCGTAAGACAAACCTCAAAATATCACATTATGTCATGCGCAAGTCAAACCTCAAAGTATCACATTCTAGTATGTGTAAGCCAAAGTATCACATTATGTCATGCGTACATGAAAGACAACAAAAGATCAACTTCATTAGCGAGTAAAGCTGTAGATGGTAGATGACAAATAGATGAGGTTTGACTGCTCTGAGTTAATTCAAACAGACACGAATACACTATAAAACGATGAAAAGGATACTGAAAGAGGCAATGTAAATGTACAGAGAATTAAAGAAATAGAAATGACCAGGAGTGAGGGGCGAAAGTGTGCCCTCTCTAGACAAATCAGAAGTACCCAAAAACAACTATACTATTTATCAAGTTGAAAAGAGTATATACTCTTAAATGGCCGATAGCACACAAAAACAACTATACTATTTATCAAGTTGAAAAGAGTATATACTATTAAATGGCCGATAGCACACAAAGCACGTATATGAATTATTTTGGTACAATGATGCTAGTTCTAGATATTGTTAAAGTGAATTTGGTGAAAACAATATCTTGCAAATAATATATAGACACGCAAAAGAAATTTTACACCGTATTGCCCTTGTAGCGGGTGCTTTCAATAAACTACGTAACATCTGGACGTCAAACACACTAAGAAACACCACAAAACTCAGGTTGTTTAACTCCAACATCATCCCTATTCTATCATATGGATGCGAAAGTTGGAAAGCCACAGATAAGAGACTAGACTCCTTTGAAAACAAATGCCTAAGTACCATTCTGAATGTCAAGTGGAGTGAATTTAAATCTAACACTACCATAAGAGAGGAAAGCAAACAAACCTATATACCTTCCCTCATTAGACAATGGCGTTGGACTTACATCGGCCATGTTCTCAGAATGAACAGCCTAAGATTTTCCCAGCAGTCACTATAGTGGGTGCCACCCGGAGTAAGAAGAAGAGGGAGACCTAGAGAAACTCTACGAAGAACCATTAATAGAGAAGGCAAGTCAATGAACCTAAACAACACGCAAGAATTTAAAGACTTGGCAACACAAAGACAGAAATGGAAAGCTATGGTTTCTACCCTATGCGCCGCCTATGGCCCTATAAGAACATAACATAACATAACTTTCAAGAACCAGCCCTAAAAAACACAAACATCGGCAAAAATTATCCCGCGGTACAGGGTCTAATACTAGCTCAATTGTATAGGAATATCGAAAATTGGCAACACTGTGTCTGTGCAGGAAGGTGAAAGACGGACATCAAACAATGTAGGGGATATTTAGAAACATGACGGTTCATCTAAGCTTAAGGGCTAGTGCCAAACAAACGCGACACTGCTAATTTTTTTAACGGTGAGAAAGAGGGTCTGAATTCCTTCTCACACAAATTGAATAGGGCCTTTTGTGTGTCTCTGGATGTCCCCGTGTGTCCTTACTGACCAACAACAAGGTTGTATGTTGTCTGAGAATGTGCTTTCGTTTTATTGGTCAAATACTTAACACTGCCTTCATTCGCAGTGCAAAATAACAATTTGACTATAAATTATTGCCCGTATATATTCAGTTATAAATTATTGACTATAGATATCCTGTTATAAATTATTGACTATAGATACTCTGTTATAATTATTGACTATAGATACCCTGTTATAATTATTGACTATAGATATCGACAAGTTTATGTTAGTTATGTCAAGTTATCTGGTGTGAATTCGCGAGTCACTGTTATTATTCCTGACTTTGTTGGATCTTGTAGCATTATCTATTCCTGGAGTAATGTGTGTTATTGATACTTGAGTTTTTGAAAAATATTTAACAAATTGTCTGACAAAAACAGTGTCGTATTTTGTGTGTCAGTGGTATGTCAGGTAAATGTAAGTTGGATTATGAATTGTATTTTGTGTGTCAGTGGTATGTATGTCAGGCAAATGTAAGTTGGATTAAGTATGATAGTGTGTGTGTGTCAGTGGTATGTCAGGCAAATATAAGTTGGATTAAGTATGATAATTTGTGTGTCAGTGGTATGTCAGGAAAATGTAAGTTCGATTAAGAAACAGCGTCACAGAACACGAGAGACGCAGATGCGACTTAGCTAAAATGGAGAAGAGATTGTTAAAAAGATTGGTACAGTAAAAGTAAATGTCAGCACATAGGCGAGCTATTTCCCTTGTCTATGTTTGTACATTTCATGTTCATCATTTAATAATTTAAACATTAATTTATTTTAGGGTTTGGGTTAGGATAGTCGTATTTTACATAAATAGCCCGAACCCTAAATAAATTATATTTAAAGTAATACATTATAAACATAAGCTAATAAACATAGCAAAGGAAAGAATCAAATAGGTAGGCACACGTTCAGGGAAAGAACCATTTTTTTAGACAAGGAGCTCTATATATTGTAGTTACAACAGACAAGATTAAAGATAACAGAGATTGATGAAGGCATCGTGAGAAAGAAGATATTAGATAATCTGACATTGTAGAGAGCCAACAACGATACTGATAAATGATACTGAAAAGATAAAGTTGTGGAAATTTATGATCGCCTACGTCAGTTAGTACGGTATACCATGATAGTCAGATTTTTTGCAAAACAATATTCAGATTTTTTGTTAATATTTTGGTTAGTTTTTGTGTTGGGTACGTACTTTTCAACCATAGATCTTACTCCAATTTGGTTATATCAGAGTTTTTAGCTATGCAAAAATAGTGTAGGGCGCGGTTCTGGTTATCGAGTTACTACGATATCCGAGTATTCAAACGGTTGTGATCAACCACAACTGGTTAGACGTCTCTGAAAACGTCTGAGGTAAAACCGCGTGACATACCGTTGATTTACAGTTCAACCAAGACCATCGCCAGTAAAGACCAGTGTACAGAATTAATTCGGGACTTTATTCGTTACATTTGTTGATTACTATCATGATCTACGTTGGTGACTATTTATAGACTTTGAGTAGCATGCAAAAAATAGCCAAGGCGACTCCAAGTATGTAAATAGTGAAGTAACCCACGAAAAGCACAACAATAATCAAAAACGTAGCGGAATGAAGGCATAATTAATTCTCAATAGAGGTCTTATAAATACTGTCCACGATTCAACTATCTTACACGCCCGTGTGTTGCCGGGCCCGAAAGGGGAGCAAAGAATAGCAACACTGTTTACCTTCCATGCATGTCGTAAGAGGCGACTAAGGAGGTTTGGGAATGGAGTTGGTTGTCCCATCCCATATAGGGTCAGTGACCCAAAGCCATGCTGAAGTCGGATGTGTCAGGCCGAAATGCGCAGATATCACGGCAATGCTGTAAACCATGGCACAACGCATTCCGTTCTCCAGACTACATCCTGCTGATCGGCAGGAGTTTGAGAACGAACGCAGAAGAGATATCTTACATTTAATATGAGTAGACCTACAATTGTGAAAGATATGGTCAACGTTCTACTTGCTTTCTATACAGTTAATGCCATTTTCTCCCTGCCTCGGTCGTTCTTTTCAAGTAGGGTTAGCAATATTGATCCAGCGTCTATGTCTATTCCGTCCCTCACACTTCTCTAGCCTGTTTTCATGTGACATTCCAATACTCTGTTCCACACGTTGAAAAAATGATTACTTGTAGAGTGCTGTCCCGTTATAACCATGCCTCAATCAATTTTCGCAGTAGGCCCTTCAACGAACCCAACAATCCGACATAGCGTCGCGTCTCTTTCACATTCAACTGGTGAATTTTAGCTAAACCCCCAATCCGTCTCTGTTGATTCTGTCCAATCAATTATTTTTTTTTCTTTCCATATTGTGTGATTGTGAATTCTTCCACACGACCGTCTCTTATGAAGACACTAATGTCACATGAGAGCACACACACACACACAAACATCACACGCACACACACACACATCACACGCACAACACGTTGATTCACGCTTCTGAATGGTGTCAGTCATTTTGATTATCCTAGTCGGACTTACAAGGTAGTTTTAGAACCGTTCACAGCGTGTCGCTAGTGATAGAAAAGAAATATTATTCATATCATGTCTGTGTTTGTGGATACTACTTGTGTAATTATTGTTGCGGATATTCCGAAAATATAAATTATGTGCAATTTTCTCAGAAGGTTATTGACAATACATAAGCGTACGGTGTAGCTTAATGTCAAGATATACAAAAATAGGTAGGTGTGTTACCAAAATAAAACATAAAAGAACTTAACAACGAGATACAGGGACAGACGATGTTTCGACTATAACGCCTTCATCAGGACAAACAAATGACCACAATAAAACAAATCTCACATGTGTAGCTTAATTGAGTTTTGTGAGCATAACTATAGGGGCCTATTATCATATGTTGAGTATTATACCAGTGTGAACTGAAAAAAACCCCACAAATTTGTAACGTATCCGGCGCAACTAAGGATGTACTCTTCACTGTGACCTTTGTTCTAGTTTCGAGGTATAACCTAACCTTTGCAATGTGATTACAGAAATTTTAATTAAAATTAAAGTATGTTATTTGAAACGGAATATTAATTTGACATTAGCATTTAGATTAGGGAGGGGGTAAGGGTTAGGATCAGTTATAAATTAAAAAATGAATTAGTTATAAAAGTTATAATTATAAATGTGGCTGATATCGTTTGCGTAGTGAGATGTGACGTCACTGCATCCATTAATTTCATTGGTGTTACACGGAAATCCATGACGTCTTTTACTTAAAAATGTAAACACTGTGTGCTATTTATAGCACAGTGAAGAGTTGATCCTTAGTTTTACCACGTATCCATTTCAGGACGTAGCCATCAACCCAACATTTTAGGCTGTAGTGATTTTCTAGGTAATATAAATACGTTCAGTAGTGTGCTATTGCTTTCTGAATGGTCCGTATGTATAATTGCCTGTGGTGGAGATCGAATTCGGTACCTTGGCCGTCACAGTCGCGGTATGTACCACTCCACCACAGATCCGGGCACAAATAACACATTCAATACAGGGGATTGTAAAGGTATGCGTGCAGCTTCTACGTCCCTGCCTTTTGCTTTTTTTTTGTGTGTTTCCGCTCCCTATTCTTGTCGATTCGGTCATTGTCATATTTGATAGCCTCCTACTGCTCTGGGATATATTTTTACCTATTCTTGTCGATTCGGTCATTGTCATATTTGATAGCCTCCTACTGCTCTGGGATATATTTTTATCTTGCCTCTGTGTATTGTCACGGAGTATACCGTCTTTATTCCGCATTTAATCTGCCCCTGGCTTCATTTATCCTTTTTCCCAAGCTGACAATTTTCGATATAAGTATTTCCTATTTCGGTTTATTCTATTTTACTTGCATTATATCTTCTTCTTCAGCGTTCATTCTCAAACTCCTGCTGGATCTCTATTGCAGTAGGACAATGGCCCTATTAACTTTACAGCAGGATATAGTCCAGAGAATGGAAATGCGTTGTGCCGCAGTTTTATTTGAGCCAATGGCCCGACACATCCGTCTTCTGTGGTATCTTATTTATTTTTCCTTCTTCTGTTCACTTCCTTTCCATACTTAACATTATCGTTCCCTCACACCTTCCTCTTCTGTGCCATGCTGCCCTATCTTTGCTTCCTCCGTCGTCCATTCGCTTTTGTCCTCGCATTCTCTCCTCTTCTTATCACATCCATGTATTCTTCTATGTAATATCGGTTTTCTGTGGATCTCGTTTGTCCTGACGAATGCTTTTTAGTCGAAACGTCGTCTGCCACTGTGTCTCGTTGTTAGATTGTTTTATACTTAGTTTGGTAACACTTATATCTATTGTCGTTCATTTTGATATTTGTCTTGTGTTACCTCAGCCACATGGTTGTTACCCGACACTGGAAATTTTATTCATGTGTGTTACTTGAGCCTGTGGGGGGAAGGAAATACTAGCAACACTGATACGTACCATGAATATCATGGGAAGAGACTAAGTCACTGTCCGTAAATTACGTCAACAATTTTTAACAATTTTTGACCCCCTGCCCTAAATAAACATTTTTAGCAGAAAAATATGCAAAAAACAGCATTTAAAAAAAAATTGCTTTCTCAAATTAAAACATTCTAATTGGTATATAAAATAGTATTGTTGACGTAACCTTTTGTCAACCCCCCCCCCCCCATTTTCAATAACTGCCATACTTTTTCAGACCCACTTTTCTTCTTTCTGTCCTCATGTACCTTTCGGTGTTGAGGGGAGAGCGAGTGTACGGTCTTTTGCTCTTCTATTCACCACCTCTGCTGTTATATTTCCGAGTGTCTCTAATACACTATCTATCCACCTTTTACGAGGGCGGCCAATAGGTCTGCTGTTTTCGTATCGTTTGTTAAGTGTTTCTTCTTCTTCTTCAGCGTTCATTCAAAAACTTCCGCTGGATCTCC
This sequence comes from Meghimatium bilineatum, assembly GCA_034231615.1. NCBI lineage: Eukaryota > Metazoa > Mollusca > Gastropoda > Stylommatophora > Philomycidae > Meghimatium > Meghimatium bilineatum. The sequence goes on from CM067317.1 coordinate 61,239,832, forward strand.
CTTATAGCAAGATCATTGCCCTACTAGATTTCCAGCAAGATGTGGTCCAGAGAATGGAGATGCGTTGTGTCACTGTTTTATTTGCGCCAATGGTCGGACACATCCGTCTTCGGCGGTGTTAAGGGTTTCTTGGATAAGGCTTTGCTCTTTCTGTCTGGTTATGTGGCCGAACCATTTAACTTGTTTTTTTTCTGAATATATTCTAATGTTGACGTGATCTCTAATTGTTTTCTTAGTTCTTCGTTCCTGATTTTGTCTCTCAAGCTAACTCCAATCATACGTCTTACACATTCCATTTCAGATCCACTGCAATACTTATTGTTGACGCAATTAGTTGACAATCCCTAAGGAGGTTCAGGGGGTAGAGCTTGCTGTCTGTCCCATCCCATAGACGGTCAAAGTGACAGAGAAGCCATGCTGTTGTTGGATGTGTCCGATCGAAAAGCGCAGATATCACAGCTAAGCTGTAAACCATGACAAAGTGTATGACGTTGTTCGGATTATATTATGTTAATATTAAAGAGTCTGCGAATGAATTTATTTTATTAGACGCTTTACTATACGTTAATTTGATCTCGTCAATTGTAAAGTTACATTTGGTCGTGTCTTTTATTGTTTGTTCTTCATACTGTCTTATCCATTGATATGTCGTTTGTTTTTCGTACTGTCGTATCCATTGATATGTCGTTTGTTTTTCGTACTGTCGTATCCATTGATATGTCGTTCGTTCCTCGTACTGTCGTATCCATTGATATGTTGTTCGCCAGTCGTAATGTCGTATCCAGTGATATGTTGTTCGTCCGTCCTACTCGACAACGTCCATCTAATCTTATCTGGAATAAAGATGATGATTATGATAATTGAACTGTGATCCACTGTGAATAACATGCCCGTAGATATGTTTTCAGTTATTAATAACATGCCCGTAGATATGTTTTCAGTTATTAATAACATGCCCGTAGATATGTTTTCAGTTATTAATAACATGCCCGTAGATATGTTTTCAGTTATTAATAACATGCCCGTAGATATGTTTTCAGTTATTAATAACATGCCCGTAGATATGTTTTCAGTTATTAATAACATGCCCGTAGATATGTTTTCAGTTATTAATAACATGCCCGTAGATATGTTTTCAGTTATTAATAACATGCCCGTAGATATGTTTTCAGTTATTAATAACATGCCCGTAGATATGTTTTCAGTTATTAATAACATGCCCGTAGATATGTTTTCAGTTATTAATAACATGCCCGTAGATATGTTTTCAGTAAGGGAGGGAGGGTTAGCTAAAATAAAAGGCGATTTCTTTGTTTTTTTTGGGTGTAATATCTTCTTTTCGATAAATAATTCTATGACCTTTGTGTGAAAATCTTAAAGGGTTATCCCATGGAATGGGGCAATTAAGTCTACCCCAAAACCACATAATCGCTTGTTTTGACATACATGGTATGTAACAGTGTTGCTTTATACTTAGTCCCTCTTTTACTCAACTTTTAGGCCACTTCAGAAGAGGGGCTTTATTTTTATTTCATATTAAACCTTTATTCCATGCAATTGTTCAAAATAACCATTTGTTTTAAAATCGTCTACCCATTCTAATATTGTCTGTGTGAAAATAAATGCTCGCTCAGTCGAGATAAGCGAAAAGGTAAATATTTACATTTGTGGCGATTTCTAAGAAATATTCATTCAGAATACTTTCACAAAATCTTATTAGCTCAAAAACATGCGGATACTTTGTTTTCTTTGTACTTCACAAAAGACATTCTCTATTATTTGCTACATATTCTGTCATATTCCCTTTGTATTTCACAAAAGACAGGCGCTATTATTTGCTACATATGATGTCATATTCCCTCTACATTTCGCAAAATAAAAAAAAGATCTGATTGTGTGACTGTCAGAAACCTTACACCACTAAACATAATTGCCTGTTAATGCTAAATTGCGCTGTGACTCACACTCACACTATTTTTGCCTGGGACATTATTGTAGAATAGCGATTCCAACCAATATAAATTCTCACTGAAGACTTGGTGCAAATCCACTGCCATCACATTCCTGTCTCCCGCATTAACATAACAAGTTGATTGACAAGCCAGAAGCAACAAAGCGGAAAGCTTTCATCTCCAAAAATTACAATTAGTATTTGACAGTCTAAATTGACGGAAAGGTGCTTACTGCATATAAATTGAAACCGCCAGCGCGATAGACAATGGGTGGTATCCTCTCCTGTACTTCGCCTTACAAAGGGTCATTTGATTATTCAGTGACCATTCAGCCCAGAGAGAGTGCCGTCAGAAGGAACGTGACCTCGATGCAACATGTACACGCTTTACAGGAAATGTGTATACAAAACAGTTACGAACGATTGAGTTCAGTCAAGTTCAAGGTGAATGGTTACCCAGACAACAAGAATAAACAGGAGCAGTTGAAAGAGCATGTCATTGGAGTACTGAACCGTGAGTATTTATAGATGTTTGTTTTGTTATATGTATACATCGTATAGCTAGCTGCCTGTTTGTTTTGTTATATTTATACATCTTATAGTTGCATGTTTGTATTGTTATATTTATACATCTTATAGTTCTCTGTTTGATTTGTTATATTTATACATCTTATAGTTGCATGTTTGTATTGTTATATTTATACATCTTACAGCTCCCTGTTTGTATTGTTATATTTATACATCTTACAGCTGCCTGTTTGATTTGTTATATTTATACATCTTACAGCTCCCTGTTTGATTTGTTATATTTATACATCTTATAGCTTCCTATTTTAATTGTTATATTTATACATCTTACAGCTCCCTGTTTGATTTGTTATATTTATACATCTTACAGCTCCCTATTTGATTTGTTATATGTATACATCTTACAGCTCCCTGTTTGATTTGTTATACGAGTATTTATACATCTTACAGCTGCCTGTTTGTGTTGTTATATTTATACATCTTACAGCTCCCTATTTGATTTGTTATATTTATACATCTTACAGCTCCCTATTTGATTTGTTATATTTATACATCTTACAGCTCCCTATTTTAATTGTTATATTTATACATCTTATAGCTCCCTATTTTAATTGTTATATTTATACATCTTATAGCTACCTGTTCGTATTGTTATATTTATACATCTTACAGCTCCCTGCTGAGCATATGTACCACAAATAGTAGGTGCGTATATGAGCACATCATTTACAAACGGTAGGTGCAGATATGAGCATATTGTTGAACCAATTTTTTCTATATTACCGTATCTTTAGCTATACATTCTAGCTCTTTCCATGTCGTACCTAGTCTTTGTATTTCTGGAGAGATAAAGCAAAAGTGTCAAGAATAACCAGTGCACTGAATTTGAGGAAATACGGTAACACAAGACAAATACGGGTATAACCGGGAAAAGATTTTAAAGTGTTTTCACTAGTAAATACGATATTCTACAAAAAAGGACGGATGACGTTTCGACTAGAAAGTCTTAATCGGCATGGAAAATTATAGACAATGAACAACTTTGTATCTCTGCACCTAATTATATCTTCCATGTACTTCTTGATCTTTACCTTTCTCATATTTCCCTGTGTATTCCTGAATAATGTAGTATTAAATGATTTCCGCTGGTCCTATAAATGTTTACTCTATGCAACTACAGCGTCGTTATTTTCTAGTCTTTTCTCCACTGGAGTGCGTCTAATTTTTTACATGACTTTTTTGCTGACTTTATACACTTTCAAATCTTATATTCTACGCATGCATCCATTGATAATGAAACGTAGTTTCCATGCTGTTCTGTTTTGTAATCTATCATGTTTGAGAGTCTTATAATAGTACCAATTTAACATTTGCATTTATAAGCATGTTTTGTATTGTGACAACCAGGGCCGGCACTTCTAGTTAAAAGAAGTTCTGGGCCCCATATATTGTAAAATACTGGTGCAAAAACAATTATTAGTATCTATTTGTTTAATAATTATAGAACTATATTTAGTGATGTAGTATCGAATATGAATATGTATCGAGCTATGTGTGTTATTGTAGTATCGAACTGAATATGTATCGAGCTATGTGTGTTATTGTAGTATCGAACTGAATATGTATCGAGCTATGTGTGTTATTGTAGTATCGAACTGAATATGTATCGAGCTATGTGTGTTATTGTAGTATCGAATATGAATATGTATCGATTTATGATGATCAAGTCAATAAGAAAGCCACAAACACCAACACAAGATGACTATCATATTATGAACAGACCAGAACAAGTTATAATTCTACGTCTCAGAACAGGACACAACCGACTCCGCAGTCACATGTATACAAGGTTCAAGATTGGCAACACGGCCATGTGTACATGTGGACAGGCAGCACAGAGTGCCAAACATATACTTCAAGAGTGTTCTGAGCATGAAACGCTGAGACAGACATATTGGCCAGAGAAAACAACACTGGAATCAAAACTCTATGGGACACTGTATGAACTACAAAAGACAGTGAGTTTTATTAAGGAGACATAATTACAGATATAGACATGTTTTAAGTGAACGAAAGAAGAAGAAGAAGTATCGATTTATAGTATCGAATATGATTATGTATATGAATACTCGATACTGAATATGTATCGAATTGTATGTACAATAATGAATAAAATAGATGCATGATTAATGTGTTGTATTATTTACTATTCACCAACTATACACCCATTTACTAAAAATAGCTAAATGTTTTTCTTCTTCTTCTTCTTTCGTTCACTTGAAACATGTCTATATCTGTAATTCTGTCTCCTGAATAAAACTCACTGTCTTTTGTAGTTCATACAGTGTCCCATAGAGCTTTGATTCCAGTGTTGTTTCTTCTGGCCAATATGTATGCCTCAGCGTTTCATGCTCAGAACACTCTTGAAGTATATGTTTGGCTCTCTGTGCTGCCTGTCCACATGCACACATGGCCGTGTTGCTAATCTTTAACTTTGTATACATGTGACTGCGGAGTCGGTTGTGTCCTGTTCTGAGACGTAGAATTATAACTTGTTCTGATCTGTTCATAATGTGATACACAGCTAAATTTTGAAAACGATTGTTTAGAGCCATGACTTTAGTTATATCAGGCCCTAGTGATAACCCATTTTTACGTCACCGCATAAGTCTAATACGTTATTTCTGTAGATTTTATTGGCTTGCAACACAAAATTATAATTAGATGACCAGTGAAAATCATGGTAATAATTGGAGCGGCGTTTTGCATAGACTTTTCTCTTATGAATCGTGTAGCGAAGGGTCGACTGAACTATAGGCGCAGACTGTAAGCTTAGACAGACATGGTAGTATTTTCATTATATTTTCTAAACCATTTTGCAAGTACTCTGGAATCAATGGTGGTAAACCTTTAGTCTAATGTGTCAGGTAGAAAAGGTATATATATATCTCAGCCAAGCTATGAACCACGACACTATACATTCAGTTCTCCGGGCTACATCCTGCTAAACTGTAGGAGTTTGAAAATGAACGCAGAAGGAAAATATTTATTATTTTGTTGTAACCACTGAAAATATAAACTGCAGAATTGTTGAGTGACTTTGTCTAATTTATCTAAAATTGTATTCACTTTTTGTGGAATTTATCTACAATTGTATATTCTTTTTGTATAATTAATCTATGATTTAATTTCACAATTTTTGTGTAATTTACCTATATGTTTATTAACATTTTTGTGTAATTCATCCATGATTTTATTCACAGTTTTTGTGCAATGTATCTATGATTTTTTTTTCCACAGGTTTTGTGTACTTCATCTTTGATTTTATTCATAATTTGTGTGTAATTTATATATAAGTTTGTTCACAAATTTTGTGTAATTTATCTATGATTTTATTCACAGTTTTTTCGTACACTTTCTCGCACAGTAGCCGTTGTATGTCTGTTTGTTATTCAGTTTCACATTTTGTTTTTGCTATTAAAGAATCACAACATTCTAACCTAAATTGTTTTTCGTCAGTTTCCCCACCTGAGCCATCTTGAACCATGGTTGCCATATAGTTGAAACTATTTACGCCATTTATGTAATTGTTTGAATAAAATTAGCGAAGAAACGACGAAACTCATAAATTGTTACAGAAACTACTAGAAACATATTAATATTTAACTCAAATTTAACCAAGTTAAATTCTATAAATCTCAGAAATTTCAAAAGTTGCACCTAGGAGACTATGTTTCTTGGTTGTGTTTTAGCCCATGTAACAAGAGAAACAAGTCTATCAACAACAATATTATTTGTTGTTAAGACCAAACTTTAAATTCCTTCATAACTGTAAGAGGAACATTATTTAAAGGCATATATATTTTAAATTTGTCAAAAATACAAACATTGCCAAGCGGTAAATTTTATAATCAGTGACATTTAAAAGTGGCCAAGTATGAAAAAATTGGTTACATTGGCAGCCCTGTCTTTAACCTCTACCAGGTTGCGCATCTGTTTACACCTTTATTTTTCTTCCAATGTGTGACCTATATTTATGTTAACATTTTTGTAATATGCGGTGTACGGTTATCAGATAAAAAGATCGGAACGTACTGCTTTCAGTTGTGTTGAGTTTATATTGTGTCTGCACATCCGGTATATATTTTGAGTAAGCCTATGTACAAACTATGTCAAGAAACCCAAATATTTGTGAGCATGTGGCGTGTTGTGTATCTTTGTCAAGAGATGAGACGCTGCCCTGGCTACTGAAACTGGAGTAGGTCCGTGGAGACGAACTTCATTTGTTATCAAGTGTACTGTCATCAATTCTTCATGCGTGTCGTCTTCTTCTTCTTCTTATGCGTTCGTTCTCAAACTCCTGCAGATCAGCAGGACGTAGTCCGGAGAACGGAATGCGTTGTGTCATAGTTTACAGCATTGCTGCGATATCTGCGCTTTTTGGCCTGATACATCCGACTTCAGCATGACTTTGGGTCACTGACCCTATATGGGATGGGACAGCCAACTTCATCCTATAACCTCTTTAGTCGCCTCGTACGAAATACATGGAAGGTAAATAGTGTTGCTATTCTTTGCTTCCATTTCGGGCCCCGGCAAAACACGGGCGCTTGATACGTATGAATCTTTTGCCTCCAACTTTTACTCGTTCGCAGCATTGGTAGTTTCAGAAGTTGCTGGCAAGAGTGACCAAATGAAAGTAGTGCCAAGACATACAACTCGAAACAGAAATGCATAAATTAAAGCTTATTACCACCGCAGACATCGCGGAGAAATACATTTTGCGTCAACTTTGCAGCTATCTTACGACGGAACCAAATATGTTATTGCAAAACGCAATATGACTAAGTAACAGTAAACAGGATATGAAAAAAACAAACACTATCTTCATTCTTGTCAAGCAATTTTCAATATCAATTGGACATTAATAAAAGCGTTTGCGGTGAACGTTTAAAAGGTTGACAAGAATTGCAATATTTTTTCACAAATAGTCTATTTATCTATTCGATAAACCCTTTGTTGCCTTTCGGTGTCAGGGGTAGAAGAGTTTTCTGGAAATGGTCACTGTGTGTGCTGAGTATATTGTGGAGTTTATCGCCTCTTTATTTCGGTGGTCCATCGTTTTCGTGGTCGGCCTCTAGGTCTGCCTTCTCTGTATCTGTGTAGAATAGCTTGCTGTGGTATGTTGTCTGGTGGTAGTCTGCTGATGTGTGCAAACCATTTTATCTGTTGTCTCTTAATATAATCCAAGATTGGGGTGGTACCGGTTCTTTGTCTAATGTCTTCATTTCTCACTCTGTCTCTTAGCGATATTCCTAGGTATCTTCGCACGCATGTCATTTTATCTGTCACTAGTTTACGTTTATCTTGTGTTGTCCTTGTCCATGTTTGACATTGGTAACACAGCGTTGGTATAATAATTATTCACAAATAATGTTCGTCCAAACGCGAACAGACACTTTCGATGCATGATGTCTCCAATTTACGAGAAAGCATGTATTTGGTAGTTTCTGTTCATAACTTATCTGTCCAAATCCACGATACTTGACATATCTATCTTAAACACTCTTCTTCTTCTTCTTCTGCGTTCGTTCTCAAACTCCTGCAGATCAACAGGATGTTGTCCGGAGAACGGAATGCGTTGTGTCATAGTTTACAACATTACTGCGATATCTGCGCCTTTCGGCCTGACACATCCGACTTCAGCATGGCTTTGGGTCACTGACCCTATATGGGATGGGACAGCCAACTCCTCCTTAGTCGCGTCGTACGACATGCATGGAAGGTAAACAGTGTTGCTATTCTTTGATCCCCTTTCCGGCCCGGTAGCACACGGTTCGCCTTGAACACTCATTCGAAAGATATATAGAGCTCATCAGTAGAAGTTTGAACCAACCATCATGCAACAGCAAAATCCTAAGACATGACACAAACGTATATGGTCTTCCTCTTCTGTTTTTCATTCCCAAAGTAAAGCCGATTATCAGGATCTAGTTCGGAGAACGGAATGATTTGTACTATGGTTTACAGCTTATCTGTGGTATCTGCACATTTGAAACTGCACATCCGATTTCAGCATGGCTTCTGGATCATTATGACCGTTTATGGGATTGGACAACCCACTTCACCCCAAAAACATCCTTAGTCGCCTCCTACGAGATGCATATTGCGTGTTCCTGGTACTAAATGTTCTAATATATGAAATAGTGTGGTTTCTCTATATGAAATAGTGTGGTTAATCTATATGCAATAGTGTGGTTAATCTATATGAAATAGTGTGGTTTCTCTATATGAAATAGTGTGGTTAATCTATATGCAATAGTGTGGTTAATCTATATGAAATAGTGTGGTTTCTCTATATGAAATAGTGTTGTTTCTCTATATGAACTAGTGTGGTTTCTCTATATGAAATAGTGTGGTTTCTCTATATGAAATAGTGTGGTTTCTCTATATGAAATAGTGTGGTTTCTCTATATGAAATAGTGTGGTTTCTCTATATGAAATAGTGTGGTTTCTCTATATGAAATAGTGTGGTTTCTCTATATGAAATAGTGTGGTTTCTCTATATGAAATAGTGTGGTTACTCTATATGAAATAGTGTGGTTTCTCTATATGCGGTATGGTGGCTCCTCTATATGCAATAGGGTGAATTCTCTATATGCAATTGGGTGGCTTATGCATATGCAATAGGGTGGCTTCTCTATAGCTTTATTTCTACTATGCTTATTACTTTCTTATCTTTATTCACTCTACCATTGTATCATCATATGCAGGATGTACTGCCCCATGTAATAGTTTTTTTTTGGGCTTGTCTTTCGTCCTTTTGAAAACTTCCTGGTCGAACCATCGTTTATCTTTCTTTTTTATTTTGCATTACTGGCATATAGTATGTTTTTGTGTGTGTATTGGCAACATTGCTATCCATATCTGCTTATTATCCCTACATTTGCACTGTCTTACCGCAGTCATCATATATGATATCTCCAATGCTTCTGGTTGTTTCCCGACCCTGATGATTTATCTTTGTAAGTTTTAGATAACGCCACCGGAGTTATTGTAGAAGTTCTTTGTCGCCGAAGCTTTCATGGACTAATTATCTGTTCGGGGAACATGAGGAGGATCTGTAGACAGATAATCATCATCATCAAGTGCCGTCTCTGCAACGAAGGTTGGCTGCAACGTATCTCCAACATCTCCTGTCTCTTGTCTTGGTGGTACACTCTGCTAGACTGTAACCTGTCCATCGTGTAATGTTACTCTCCCACTTGTATCTCTGCCTACCTCTTGCTCGCTTCCCTTTGACTTTACCCTCAAGTAAGGTCTTCAATAGGGTGTCATGTCTTTTAATGTATCCAAAGTATTTTATTTGCCTGATCTTTATTTCTCTTAGTATTTCTTTCTTCATATTGAGTGTCTTTAGCACCTCTTTATTTGTTTTCTTCTCTTTCCATGATGTTCTCCCTATTCTTCTATAGACAGATAATACACAATATGTTAAAGAAAAGGAACACCTTTACCGTCTATAAACGTTTCACTTGTCAATGTTGTAGATTGTTATTCACGCCAGAGATTGATGTGGAATGTGTCACCCAAAAAATCTGGTCATCAGTGGACTATGGAATGTTGGTGAGTCACCAGAACTTTAGAATATTGCTATCAACAGATCACATGTGCATCAGTGAGGTCGTTGTCACTGCAGGGCCGTGCCGTGCTATGATGTCGAGAGGCGCCAATCAAATATATTTATTGGGTGGCACTAAGAAAAATCTTAAAGGGGATTTGGGGGGGGGGCGGCATTTCGAAGATTTGCAATATATTGAGAAAATCTAGTGCACATTTGTCACTGGATTATCTTAACACCTTAGCACCCTATGCGACTGTGAATGGTTACAGATTTTTGATTGAATGTTTTACATCGAATTCCTTATGGTTCTCTTTGTCTTGTCCGCATCCCTTCTCGCCGTTAGGTAAGATATACGACAACTGTGGTTAACATTATTATACGGAAATATCGATAAGTCTTGCCCGAGGTCCGAAAGGTGGGCAAAGAATAGCAATATTGTTTACCTTCAATGCATGTCGTAAGAGGCGACTAAGTGGTTATGGAGTGTAGTTGGTTCCCCTATCATATATAAGCTCAAAGTGATCCATAAGCCAAGATTAAGTCGGAGGTGTCAGACCATACGGGGCATATATCGCAGCTAATATGTAAACTTTGATACAAATCATTCCGTTCTCCGGACTATATCCTGCTAACATGCAGGAGTTTGAGAACAAACGCTGAAGAAGAAGAGATACTGAAATCTGATTTCTATGCAAGAGGGCTGCCCATCAACCTCGTCAACAATTAGTGGGGGATGTGTGAGAGGTTTGACAGTTGTTGACAAGGGGTGTGTGGGAGGTTTGACAGTTGTTTACAAGGGTGTGTGTGGGAGGTTTGACAGTTGTTGACTTGGGATATTTGTGGAAGGTTTGACAGTGTTGACTTGGGATATTTGTGGAAGGTTTGACAGTTGTTGACTTGGGATATTTGTGGAAGGTTTGACAGTTGTTGACTTGGGATATTTGTGGAAGGTTTGACAGTTGTTGATTTGGGGGATAGGTAAAAAAAATGGTTTGACAAAAATTGACGTTAACAATACTGCTTTTTATACACCAATTAGATTGTTGAAGTGTGAAACATTTTTCTAGAATTGCATTGGAAAAACATATGTTTTTCCTACTGTTTTTGATAAATTTGTTTATAGTGGAAAAGGTCCGTTTAAAAACACACAAAAAACATTAAAGCAGGTGATGTCCCTGAATACTGGCCAGTTGTTGACATGTGAGGAAGGGGTGAACAATTGACAAAACATTCTCAACGATATTTATGTACAGTCACTAAGGAAAGAACAAGTGGCTTGTATGTTAAGTTTGTGCATATATGGATGAATAAAGTATCTAACAAACATGGGACGATATCTCGTCTGTCTGGTAGTTGTTTCAGATGGTGTAATCGAGAGAATTAACTGTTTGCATGCATGACGTGTCACGACATATTGCCAGGTAGCACTGTTTGGTTTGTTTTCTCTTTATAATGCTATGGCGGTCCGGCTCTGTGTCGGTGTGGTACAGAGTGCGTCTGTGAAGGACAAGGTACCGGGTTTGAATCCAGACACTGGCAATTGTGAATCGGGACCGATCAGAAAGCAACGGTAAACTACTGAACGTATTTATATTCCTATAAAATCACTAGAGGCAACAAATTCTGGGTTTATGGCTACTTCCTGTATAGGGTAAGCTACGATTACTATAAAGAAATCTTGAAATACAATCGCATGCGATCAGAAGGTACAGTTTAACAGTTACCACCTTTGTTCATTATAATGTGCTAGCTAGCACCGGTGAGGAAAATGAGAAACAATTATAATGTGCTAGCTAGCAACGGTGAGGAAAATCAAGAACAATTATAATGTGCTAGCTAGCACCGGTGAGGAAAATCAAGAACAATTATAATGTGCTAGCTAGCACCGGTGAGGAAAATCAGGAATAAATATTTCCACGTGTGTTGCCGGGCCCGGAAGTGAGTAAGAATAGCAACACTGATTACATTCCATCTATGTCGCAGAGGCGGCTAAGGAAGTTTCGGAGTAGATTTGGGTGTTTTATCATATAAATGGGCAAAGTGACCCAGAAGACGCGCTGAAGTCGGATGCGTCAGGCTGAGAGGGGCGGATATCACAGCTAAGCTGTAAACCACGACAGAATGTTTGTATGTTTGTTGTTCATTCGTCTATCACAAGTGATGATGGCCATTTCTTACATTCACTTTTGAAATTTCAGTTAGAAGTATGTCCATGCCTAACAGTTCGTAGATGGCTAGTGAGCCTTATTCGAGCTGTAATGTCCGTGGACAGTTCGGCCATGGAATGGCCACTGTAGGCGGATCTTTCTGCAGTGTTTCTGACAGCCTCCTGATTAAGAAACAAATTGTACACGAGTGGGAAAGGCGAGAGAGACAGATAGAGATAGAGGAGAGTAATAGAGACAGTGCGTGCCAGAAAAGGAGAAAGCTTGTATTAAGGCAAAAAAGGTATTGAAATTACAATAGTGACATAGAGAACGAGAGATAGGTTGAGATTGTGTGAGATTTATACGCGAGAGAAAGGATTAAAGCAGGAGTCGGGAACCTCTGGCTCGCGAGCTAGATGTGGCTCTATTGATGGCTGAATCTGGCTCGCAGACAAATGTTGGATTATTTTAAAAATGTGTTTTTAGACTCCTTTGATCTACATATTAATTGCATATCAATATTTCATTCTACAAATGAACTAAAGTCTACTGCAGCTCAGCATCAGAAGTCGCATTTATGGTAAGAAATACTCATTATTGATTAGCAACAGCCTAACAATGCTATAAAAAAGAATTCAGAGACATAATTATTGTACTTTTAGTGTTGAAATTATACGAAATGCACACATTTACTTGAATTGTTAGTTTTAAACATATTGTATGCCTCTCACAGAATTACTTTTCAAAATATGTGGTGTCCATGGCTCTCTCAGACAAAAAGGTTCCCGATCCCTGGATTAAAGAATCATTCCTTATAGGTGTTGCAATATTCAATGCAATGTACGCTTTGATTCATGCTGTGAACTCTGGGTGCGATTAAAAAAATATGGGTTAAGCACTCACCTAGTTATAATTATAGCAATACGTGCAGGCTGGATGGGAACACAATGAATGATCCGGCAATGGAAGTCTGGCAATAACGTTTTGTAATGTCTGCTTCCGTTGAGGTGGATGTATCAAGTTTCCATCTGATCTCCTTACGTTTAGCGGACTTGATGTACATTGCATGTGTTTTAATTTGTTCATATGTTTAGTGTTATCTTGTTGAATGAATGACAGATCCTTTGTACACATGTTGATGATTTGTCAGTGAAAGATATTTACGAGAAATGTTGATGATTTGTCAGTGAAAGATATTTACGAGAAATGTTGATGATTTGTCAGTGAAAGATATTTACGAGAAATGTTGATGATTTGTCAGTGAATGATATTTACGAGAAATGTTGATGATTTGTCAGTGAAAGATATTTACGAGAAATGTTGATGATTTGTCAGTGAAAGATATTTACGAGAAATGTTGATGATTTGTCAGTGAAAGATATTTACGAGAAATGTTGATGATTTGTCAGTGAATGATATTTACGAGAAATGTTGACGATTTGTCAGTGAATGATATTTACGAGAAATGTTGATGATTTGTCAGTAAAAGATATTTGCGAGAAATGTTGATGATTTATCAGTGAAAGATATTTGCGAGAAATGTTGATGATTTATCAGTGAAAGATATTTGCGAGAAATGTTGATGATTTATCAGTGAAAGATATTTACGAGAAATGTTGATGATTTATCAGTGAAAGATATTTGCGAGAAATGTTGATGATTTGTCAGTGAGTGATATTTACGAGAAATATTGATGCTTTGTCAGTAAAAGATATTTACGAGAAATGTTGATGATTTGTCAGTAAAAGATATTTACGAGAAATGTTGATGATTTGTCAGTAAAAGATATTTTCGAGAAATGTTAATGATTTGTCAGTGAATGAAATTTACGAGAAATGTTGATGACTTGTCAGTGAAAGATATTTACGAGAAATGTTGATTACTAGTTAGTAAATGAGGTTTGCGTGATATATTGATGATTGGTCAGTGAAAGGATTTTACATTTTTTTTTTTTTAAAATACTGTAACATGGTTTAACATTGTATTCCATTAGTAGTCAGTGACATATCGTATTGTTCTATCATGTTCCTATTTCTATGACTTATTGCTGATGGTCAGTGATGAAGCTTAACGTTGAGTCATGCTGATGGTCAATGATAAAGATTAAACTTGAATCATGCTAATGTTCAGAGATTGAGCTTAAAGTTGAGTCATCTGGACGGTCAGTGATTGAGCTTAAAGTTGAGTCATACTGACGGTCAGTGATTGAGCTTAAAGTTGAGTCATACTGACGGTCAGTGATTGAGCTTAAAGTTGAGTCATACTGACGGTCAGTGATGAGCTTACCGTTGAAGTTGATTGTCTTGCTGATGTTCTAAATAAGAACAAAATTACTATAGATCAGAGGGGAACAACCTATTGGACTTGCCGATCTAAATTCAGTATTATTCCTCTACGACAAGGTTACCACTAACATTTAAAAAATACTCCACTGTCCTGAAAAAACCCCGAAAACCCCATCTTATTAGAAAAACCCCACCCTTATTTAAATTGAAAGCTAACAATGTATGCTTATTTATTCACTATAATTTAGTCTTATAGACAAAACAACTATATAAACATGGCTTTACTTAAGAACCCAATATCAATGAATAATTCTGACACTGTAACTCTTATGAAAACAATACAGAAAACAATAGACACATACGAAAAACAATGTATTCATGCCAATACTGGTGGGTCTGATTTCAAAGCTACCATCAGAGCAGGGCATTGTGTCTATATAGAATATCCAGACAAAACATCTGATGAGTTGATTGATGTCTGTGGGGAGATATGTTGTAACTAAGTTGCTGAAATATCAACCCTTTAATTTGACGTGTATCATCTCAAAATCAGCTTTGATGACTTTGCATCAAAATTCCAAAATATTATGATTTTTATAGATTCTCTGTCCGCTCTTCAAACTCTAGAATGTAATGGACATTGTATGCCTAAACTAATTCATATATAATATCATACCAACCAGCAGCTCATATCTCATCAAGTCAATATTGTTATGCAGTGGTTTCCTGGCCATTCAAACACACATGACAATGACAAGGTAAAAAAGGCTAGCAAATGATAGATCAATGCAAGAACAACCATATACACGAACAATCATGTAAACAGTTAAAAAGATGAAATCTGTGAATAAAGAGACGTGGATGAACAGATGGAAATACTGGGAGAGATCTATAAATATATGACAAGACAAAATTCGAAAGACAACATCAATCTCCTGGGTAGAAAAGACTAGAGTACCATCTTCCAAGACTGGTTACACAGCATGTTTAGCTTAACAGTAACCACAACAGAATACAACGACAACACACTACATGGTGCCAGATCTGCACTCATCCCTACGAAACTGTAGATCGCCACCTTTGTGAATGTCCGAATCTTCATGATATTCGAAAAATGCTTCTCCCATCAGGACCAGAGCTCCAGGGCCAGATAAATGGAACACATTATATGGAACAAAACAACAGCTCACAAACACATGCATATATCACACAATGGCATTTGGTCAAAGAGCTAATAAATATATGACAAGCCAAAATCCGAAAGACGACATCGACCTCCTGGACAACCAACCAACCAACCAACAATCCAATAACAGTGTATGAACTATTCAAAATGATATATTTTAATATGAACATGTTTCTAGTTACGAGCGAAATCTTCCTCAAATAATAGTTAATTTTATAGTCGTAACTTGCTATGTGTTACAGATGTCACTTATCAAAACCGTGACATGCATGTCGAAAACTTCTCGTGTGTTGAAATTGCATGAATTGACAAAGTAGGATCTAGATTGTGTGGTTCCAGAATGGTTGCATATATATGCAACTTACTGCAACCAAGGTTTGACAAATTCTAAAGGTGTGACCAACTCTATCTTTAGTAGCTGCTATGCGTGGCTAATATTGACGTCGAAACGTGTACACTCAAAATACTGTTTATTTAGCGTGAACTAAGTTTCTGTGTAATTTACGTGCGAATAAAGATGTTTATTCTATCTGTCTATTCGCTAAACATTTTATTGTCTTTCAGCGTCAGGGGTAGAAGAGTTTTCTGGAGATGGCCCCTGTGTGTGCTGAGTATATTGTGGAATTTGTCGCCTCTTTTAGTTCGTTGGTCCATAGTTTTCGTGGTCGCCCTCTATGTCTGCCTTCACTGTATCTGTGTAGCATAGCTCGCTGTGGTATACTATCTGGTGGTAGTCTGCTGATGTCTGCAAACCATTTGATCTGTTGGCTCTTAATATATTCCAATATTGGGTTGTGCCAGTTTTTTGTCTAATATCCTCATTTCTCACTCTTGTCTCTTAGCGATATTTCTAGGATTCTACGTAGGCATGCCATTTCAGATGCCACAAGTTTAAGTTTGTCTTGTGCTGCCGTTGTCCATGTTTGGCATTGGTAGCGCAGCGTTGGCATAATAATCGTTTTGAAGATGTTTATTGCCATTAGTCTATCTATCTATACGCTGTAGCCCTTGTTTGCCTTGCGGCGTCAGAGGTGGAAGAGTTCTCTGGAGATAACCTTCTTGTGCGCTGTTTGTAAGCTTGTTCCTATGGCTTCTTTGATTTCTGTGATTCCTCTTTTGCATGGTCTGCCTCTGGCTTTATAACCGTTATGTCTATGTGTCATGGCCATTTGTGGCATGCTACTTGTCGGTGGTCTGGAAGCGTGTGAAAACCACTTGATCTGTTGTCTTTTGATGTTCCAATACTGGTATTGTTTTGGTTATCTTTCTGATGTTATTGCCATTAGTAAATATATAAAAAGTTAACAGTACATATAACCAATGCAAGATTACATATTTATTCACTTTTTGGATAGCTATTTATAATCCTCACTGCAAGCTTTATATTGTTAATATTATAGCTTTACTGTTTACTCGGTATATCTGTTGTCATTCTGCTACTGTTAGCTGGTTCAATTAGCTTCAACAGAAGTAGAAGACTTACTTCATTGTACTACACGTTCCCCATAATCAGTTAGATCCTTTCAGCAAAGCAGCATACTGTTGGCCTAGAGTACCAGTCATAGAACGTAACGCCGTAACTTTCAGAGATAGGCCTTCAAAAATACACTTGTAAACACGAAGTCATAGCCTGCACGAATCTGCGGCATTTAGAACTTAAGGAAGATCGCTTAACCGTGATGTCTTCTTCTTCTTCTCGTTCGTAGTTTGACATGTCTACACAGCAAGTATTGTTTTCTTAATAAATGCTGCTGTATATGAAAGCTCCTCAGTGCTCCCATACATATTTCTGTGGACATCCATCTCTGTGGGCCAGTGTTCTTCCCTTAACTGGTTTAGTGTATTGCAGTCTTGCAGGATATGTTCAGTGGCCTGTGCTGCCTGCACACAAGGGCACAGTGGTGATGGGACCAATCTTAGCCTATTTAAGTGGCTGTTTAATCTGTTGTGTCCTGTTCTCAGGCTGAAGATAATAACATGTTCTACTCTGTCGAGATAGTGGTAATTGGCTTTTGGGTGGTCGACTTTCCTGATGGCTTTGATGAGGGTCTTCTTTTCTTGGTAGGTGATTTCTTGGTCTTTTTGTTCCTGTGTTGCTCCATCCTTTGCCAAGCTGTCTGCTTCTTCATTTCCTGGTATGTCACAGTGGGATGGTATCCACTGTAGTACTACCCTTCTTTGGATGCTCCTGATATATATATCTATCTATCTAGTTGAAGTTGCAGTAATATTATTAATTACAGAATTAACAATCCGACAGTGGGAACTCAAATTGCTCGCAGTAAAATGGAAAATTTTCCGAAGACGAATACCAACGTTAAAACGACCAATAGCAGACTGCTATCAGACAGCACACAACAGCAAGCAATGATAGCAGACTGCTATCAGACAGCATACCACAGCAAGCAATGCTACACAAATACAGTGAGGGTAGACATAGAGGTCGACCACGAAAACGATGGATCACCGAAATAAAAGAGGCGACAAATTCCACAATATACTCAGCACACATGGGGGGCCATCTCCAGAAACCTCTTCTACCCTTTACCCTACAGGCACCACCAAGTTTAGCTAATAGGTAGACAGATAGATTAATAAATAATAACGTTGTTATAAATCAGATAAATAATGTTATGTTTTATGATAAATGGTTTGTGGTTGCTGATTTCAAAATGGGATTCACCATAATTTTCCTCTTCTGCCAAGCTTGGAACATTGGTCAGATGTCATAGCTCTCCATGCCAGTTGTTCCAAATCGTTTATTTTCATACCAGCGTTTGTGATTTCTTTTTCGATAGTTCTTTTCAGTGTTGTTTTTGGTCTTCCTCATTTTCTCTTGCTATTCGGTGACTAGGTAAAGACTTGACGTGGTATTCTGTCTTCATTCATTCTGAGTGCGTGACCGATGTATGCCCAACTCCTTTTTCTAATAACGTTTGTGATGTATTCTTGTTTTGTCGTCTCTTAGTGTCTTGTTTGATCTAAACTAAAATGGGATCGCAAGAATCACAACTAGATTTTTGTATTTTGGACTTTGAAATTTTATAAAGGTCACATTCAATTTTTTGTTTAGAAGATTATGAGAAATGCACTGCTCCTCCTCCCACCCCCTCCAATTATTTTTGTGGCATTGATATTACTAGCTTCTTCTTCTTCTTCTTCAGCGTTCATTCTCAAACTCCCGCTGGATCTCTCTTGTAGCAGGACAATGGTCCAACTAGATTTCCAGCAGGATGTAGTTCTGAAAATGGAAATACGTTGTATGCCGTTTTATTTGCGCAAATGTCCCGACACATCCGTTTTCGGTGGATATATTACTAGCAAATATCGAAGTGTATAGATAGCGTTACTCGCTGGTTAAACAAATCCCTCATTTTTACCGTCAGATGTTTGGGTCCTATTCAAGCCAAATTTAATACCATATTTGTGAAATCTCATGCAAGGTGCTTCCCATACTGGTCGTTTCAAAAGTAGCGTAAAGCGTGGTTTTAATCTTTACAAATCAAGATTGGTTATAATAGGTCGAGAAAGATTACTTCCTTCTTTCCTTTGGCACATATGTGATTCACTTTTCTTTATCTTAGACCAGATTCTATTTCCTTCTTTCATCTCCATTAGTTTAAACTTGTATCAGTTTCCATGTGCTAATCTCCCGTTACAATTTTCTATCCCCCCGAGTTTATCTCATATTTGGGAAGCTCTCTTCCATTTCTTATTGTTTGGGACATTATATAAGCAATTGAGGTAATTCTTTCCGCGTTCAGTTTCCGCTGCATTGTTGAAAGCTTTCAACACTACGGTTACCATGTGAAAGGGCAATGTCTCAGATAACGTAAGCAAGTCGTTGCCCTAGTAATAAGTTTCCGGTGATGTATGTGGTCTATTTGGCTTTCACATTACCAGCATCTCAATATGGAAATGTGAATAATGTATTTTTGAGCAAAGATTCGCGATGTGAACATTCCAGAAACAGTTTATTGCTTTCAGCGCCTCCTGTTGAATGTGTTTTATCACATACTGACTTGCTTCATACCGCCATGTCGTAATGGCCAAGGCCATGTTCATTGTGAGTTTGTGGTTTATCTTTCGAAAGTGCGACATCAGTTCTTATCTATAAGTTTTCTTTCTGATCTTATTGGGATTATTGTTTTACAGTTGCGAAATTAGGGGCTATAAGAAACACGAAGATACAGGAGTTATGGTGGGTTCCTTAAAGGTGGCAATTTTATGAAGATAGGGGCAATAAGAAACACGTAGATACAGGAGTTATGGTGGGGTCCCTTAAAGGTGGCTATTTTGTTACGATAGGGGCTATAAAAACACGTACATACATGAGTTTTAGAGATGTATCTTACAGAGGTGGGGAGGGAGAAGGGGTGGAGTTCAATTACAAAATTAGGCGCTATAAGAAGCACGTAAATACATGAGTTATGGCCAAGTTCCATTATTTGAGAAACGATTTATTAAAGTTTGCATCTTCCTTAATCTGTGCGCTGATTATGCAATCCCGTGCGCGGCACATTCCTAGCAGTATTCTGGTCTAGCGAAGATTTTGTTATGACTTTATTATAATATTTAAGCATGTTGCAGATAAGGTTGACATGTTGTTCTCAGTGGTATATAAGTCAGTTAAGCAGGTAGCTAACTAAATGTTCAACATGGGGGCTATGGTATCACTAGAGTATGGTGATAGACAGGACATATATTCACAAGTCAAGCTAATTATGTAGCAAATAATATTCTAAAATCCCCAGGGAAAGGGAAAAAAACAACAGAAGTAGCAGAGAAAGTTGAAAAGAAGGTTGGTTTATTTTTTTAAAATTCTTCCAGTGTGTTCATTCTCAAACTCCTGCAGACATACAGGATGTAGTCAAGAGAACGAAATCGTTGTGCTATTGTTTACAGCTGCCCTGCGATATATGCAACTTTCGTTCGGTCTGACACGTAAGATTTCAGCACGACTTCTGGGTCACTTTGATCCTCTATGGGATTGCACAAAGCCAATTCCACCCCACAACTTCGTCTTCTTCTTCTTCTGCCGTCTCTCTCTCTCTCTCTCTCTCTCTCTCTCTCTCTCTCTGATAACCAAGACGAAAGTGCATGTCATTTCTTCCGGTGAGTGTGAAGCGCTGTGTGCTGCTGGTTTCACAGCGGAGACGTATTTTTTCTGAGCCTTTCGGCCCAACACATACGTTTTTATCATGCTTTTAATTCAGGTGAGCATTCCTAGTCTGTGACAGCCTTCCTATCTGTCGTCAGGCAAACGAGTGAGTATCTACTTTACACCCTCTGATTTTGCAGGCCAAAACGTGTCCCTTCAACACGCTGCTTAGACAGATCTTTTATTTCAATCTGAATTTAACACATTTTTTTTCTAAAAAAACATTATGTGATCGAAACGTCGACGTTTGTGTCTTGTATTTTGAAGAAGATATTTATTTCATTATCTTTATCTGTAGTGTTTTTTATGTATAGATATATTCGATGTATGTATATATATATATATATATATATATATATATATATATATATATATATATATATATATATATATATATATATATATATATATATATATATATATATATATATATGTATAGATATATAAATATGTATAGATATATAAATATGTATAGATATATTCGATGCGTACAGAGAAGTTTCAGTATGTGTCATCATAAAGAAAAAATGCAACTTGAAAATCGACCAACAAAATTAAGAATTTCAAAATATAATTTTTCTATGGAATGGACTCCTAAAAATGCTTTGATCTTCGCTCTCTAAATTCTTTTGCAGGAATTGGTCTTTCTGGCATTGTTCTACACAAGTGTTTGATATGCAGCTGGAAATGTTCTTTATCCGCGACAGCAGTTTCAACCTGAATTCCTGCTACCTGGATTCTATGAAGGGGCAATAACTAGGCTACGGACTTTGATTGAGGAGATGGAATGAGGAAACGTCACATAAAAATAAATAAACTCTCACACAGTGTGAACGTGACCGTCGGTTGCCTATAAGACCTTTCAACAGAATTAATAAGAAATAATTCGTTTCGTTTTTTATTATTGTTGAGATTTAGGTTGTTCGCTATTTATATACTTGAAGTCGCCTTGGCTATTTTTGGCGATTCCAAGTACCGAAACCTAACAATAACCATGAACGTCATGAATGGGGTCTTAATTAATTATGTTGGGTGGTCTTTACTGGTTGAGGTCATGATATGAAAATATGTAGGATGTGAGAAATCTTACCGAGATTGGGAGGAAATAACAACTAATATATAGAAATGTAAGGCATGCGGGTGGAAAAAAAAATCAAGGGAATAATGTTTATGTATGATTGGGCAGGGAGGTGTACTAACGCACGGACATACATACGTAAAGAGAGGCAGTAGGTGTATGGAGTTTTTATGGAGAGGCTTACACACCCACGGGCATACTCACAACACGCACAGACACACACACACACACAGTCACACACACACATAACCTAGAGATATACTGGGATAAACGATTGTTGATTTTCTGAATATTACTTCCACAGTATATATAAGTAAATTCATGTAGGAATTATGATGTTCCGTTTCCGCAACGAAGGTTGGTTGCAACAGACTTCCAACATCCCCTGTCTCTTATATTGGTGGTGCACTCTGCTAGACTGTATCATGTCCATCTTCTGATGTTACTCTCCAACTTGTATCTCTGCCTACCTCTTGCTCGCTTCCCTTTGACTTTACCCTCAAGTAAGGTCTTCAATAAGGTGCCATGACTTTTAATGTGTCCAAAATATTTTATTTGCCTGATCTTTATTTCTCTTAGTAATTCTTTCTTCATATTAAGTGTTTTAGCACCTCTTTATTTGTTTTCTTCTCTTTCCATGATGTTCTCCCTATTCTTCTATATACCCATATCCCAAAGGCATCAATTCTGTCTTCTAATTATTTATTTAGTGTCCATGTTTCGGATCCATACATTAAAATAGAATAGATGTAGAATTTTATAATTCTCATTTTTAACCTGTTAACATGTAGGAATCAAGAGGATAAATAAAAAATTCTTGAGACTAACGAGCACTGAACCAAGTCCGTTCTAACGGCACCGAATCGCCTTGCAACTCGAGTAAACGGGTTTTTCCGTACTTGACTACCTGCAATTCCCAAAAACTTCCACAGTATAGTGTATCTGCTCCTCCGCTGAAACATCTAGGTAAGGTAATTCTCAAGGCAGCAACTTGCCGTCGGGGATGAAGCTAACTCTCTATGTACTGTGCCGCAGCGACTATTAAGTAGGGTGGCCAGTTTCTTTCCTGCATGTGTTTACCTTCCCTAACTCACGCTTCGGGCACCCATTTACAGCTGGGTCCACTGGACGATCGGTAATTTCAGGCGAGAAGTCTTGACCAGGATGTTTGTTGTGTGTGTGTGAAATCTTTACCATCTTTTATTTTTCTATTTTAGTTCGACATAATGTACACGAGTCAATGAAACACAGCGCCGTTTTATTGATAAACGAATATGTATCTCAATCAATCAAGTGTCATGCCGAGTGGCGTAGGCGAGCATGCTTCTCCTCAACCCTCTGTCACTTCTGGTGCTCAGTGAAAATCCCACTTTAATATTAGTTGGTGACCTCTTTTTGTAGTACAGTGACAACCCATCCAGAAATGTCTTTCTTTGTCTTTTTCTGTCTCTTCTCCCCTAGGCCTGTCCGGTGGTTTAATATTTGCAGCCAAGCTGTAAACCATGACACAATGCACTTCGTTCTCTGGACTGCGTCCTGCTAATCTGCAGGAGTGTGAAAACCAAGGCAGAAGTAGGATAAGAAGTGACCTCTTGAAGGATAAGAGTTGAAGGATAAGACTTGTAGGTTAAGACTTGTAAGAAAGTTGGTGATATTGATATAGATGCCTCATATTGATGTGAATGTCCTATATTGATGTGAATGTCCTATATTGATGTGAATGTCCTATATTGATGTGAATGTCATATATTGATGTGGATGTCCTATATTGATGTGGATGTCCTATATTGATGTGGATGTCCTATATTGATGTGGATGTCCTATATTGATGTGAATGTCCTATATTGATGTGAATGTCCTATATTGATGTGAATGTCATATATTGATGTGAATGTCCTATATTGATGTGAATGTCATATATTGATGTGGATGTCCTATATTGATATGGATGTCCTATATTGATGTGGATGTCCTATATTGATGTGGATGTCCTATATTGATGTGAATGTCCTATATTGATGTGAATGTCCTATATTGATGTGAATGTCCTATATTGATGTGAATGTCCTATATTGATGTGAATGTCCCATATTGATGTGAATGTCCCATATTGATGTGAATGTCCTATATTGATGTGAATGTCCTATATTGATATGGATGTCCTATATTGATGTGGATGTCCTATATTGATGTGGATGTCCTATATTGATATGAATGTCCTATATTGATGTGAATGTCCTATATTGATGTGAATGTCCTATATTGATGAGGATGTCCTATATTGATGTGGATGTCTCATATTGATGTGGATACCCTATATTGATGTGGATGTCCTATATTGATGTGAATGTCCTATATTGATGTGAATGTCCTATATTGATGTGAATGTCCTATATTGATGTGAATGTCCTATATTGATGTGAATGTCCTATATTGATGTGGATGTCCTATATTGATGTGGATGTCCTATATTGATGTGGATGTCCTATATTGATGTGAATGTCCTATATTGATGTGGATGTCCTATATTGATGTGGGTGTCCTATATTGATGTACATGCCCCATATGTAGATGATTATCATGCGGCTGTGGAGAAGTGCCCAGTCATATAAGTAAGTATTATTGAAAACTTTTTTCTTGAAAGCGATTGCTACAATTTCATGATCATGGTTATTTCCCCAGCTAGAATTGTTTCGACAATTGTAATACATTTTCTGTGTCTGTACATTCGCTCTCGTTAGCGTCTGTATGTGAATTCTGTTTCTATTCTAAATCTCATGTTTTGTACACCTGTAACACATTCTATAATCCAGGTTATATATTGTACACCTGCAACACATTCTATAATCAAGGTTATGTTTTTTACACCTGGTACACCTGTAACACATTCTATAATCCAAGTCATGTTTGCTACACCTGGTACACCTGTAACTAATTCTATAATCCAGGTTATGTTTTGTACACCTGTAACACATTCTATATTCCAGGGTATGTTTTGTACACCTTGTACACCTGTAATACATTTTATAATCCAGGTCATGTTTTGTACACCTGGTACACCTGTAACACATTCTATAATCCAAGTCTTGTTTTGTACACCTGGTACACCTTTAACACATTCTATAATCCAGGTCATGTTTTTGTACACCTGGTACACCTGTAACACATTCTATAATCCAGGTCATGTTTTTGTACACCTGGTGCACCTGTAGCACATTCTATAATCCAGATCATGTTTTGTACACCTGGTACACCTGTAACACATTCTGTAATCCAGGTCATGTTTTGTACACCTGGTACACCTGTAACACATTCTGTAATTCAGGTTTTGTGTTGAATTTTGTCATTTACGGTATTGGGTCGCAACTAATTTTTCTTTTGGCCAATTGGAATCAACTATTCTTCATTGGGCCCCTGGTGTCGACTTTTGTTGTTTGCAAGTCATCAATGGTTTTTCAGCTTCACCGCTATAAATCTTGATGTTAGTCGTTAAAAACAATTATCTTCCTGTACCCCATCCGCTTTTAATGAATCTGTGGCCATCCAAATTCAATTTATTTTCCGTGGCACACCTCCAAGTCCCCGTACTCGTTTTGGGATTGTGTACATACGGCCTACGCTGAGAATCACTGATTTGCCGCTTACATTTTTCATGAAAGTAGCGCGTCATTTCCACTTCTCCAATTCTGATGACGCAGGTCACGTTTCGTGACCATGAAAATATTTACTACATGAATTGTTGTTGACATGAAATGAATGTTCTTACGTGATAAAGTTTTTAGTCTGAAGTCGCTCTGTTAAACTGGACAACCAGGATGTTAGTCTTAGTCTGGCACATCACCATTAACATTTCAATGGATTCCTGCATTATGGCTCACTATGTGCCATCAACCATCGACCATCTAATGGTATATAAACATAACCATATCACCATCTAAAAAAAAATTGGTAGCATATCATATCCAGGACGTAGCTATCAACCCAGCATTTGTTGGCTGTGGTGATTTTCTAGGCAATATAAATACGTTCAGTAGGTTGACATTTCTTTCTGAACGGTCCGGATGCACAATTGCCTCTGGTAAGGATCGAACTCGGTACCTTTGCCGTCACAGACGCGCTCTGTACCACTTCACCACAGAGCCGGACATCACCATCTAATCGTGTATAAATCGAACCATCGACCATCTAATGGTACATAAACCCAACCATTGACCATCTAATGGTATATAAACATAACCATATCACCATCTAATCGTGTATAAATCGAACCATCAACCATCTAATGGTATATAAACCCAACCATCGACCATCTATTGGTATATAAACCCAACCATCGACCATCTAATGGTATATAAACCCAACCATCGACCATCTAATGGTATATAAACCCAACCATCGACCATCTAATTGTGTATAAACCCAACCATATCACCATCTAATCTTGTATAAATCGAACCATCGACCATCTAACGGTATATAAACTCAGTGTATCAGACTGGGTTCTGAAAATTTACACCCATAGTGAACATTTTTGTCTAAAATGAACAAGGTGATAGAACTCTTTAGTGATCTTGATATTGCAGATGACTTGGCAGTACATTTAATGTGGTCGATATTTTCCATGATATCTTCATATTTTCGTATGTCCATTATTAATTACTTTGTTTGGTTGGCGACTATTTTCTCTCTTTGTTTTGGTTGACCCATTATGTGATCACTTTATGTGGTTGACCCTCATTTGATTACTTTTTTTCGTTGACCTATTCGTTTATCACTTCATTTGATAAGCTAATTTTTTGATTACTTGGTCGACGCATTCTTTGATTATTTTATGGGATTGACCCATTCTTTGATTATTTTATGTGATTGACCCATTCTTTGATTATTTTATGTGATTGACCCATTCTTTGATAATTTTATGTGATTGACCCATTCTTTGATTACTTTGTTTGGTCGACTCATTCTGTGATTATTTTATGTGATTGACCCATTCTTTGATTATTTTATTTTGGTGAAATAAAAAGCACTTAAGTCTTATGACAAGGTTCGCTCTATTTATCAGCAGATGTAAGTCCTTGTATGTTTTATTATCGCTACTAACCTTAAAAAAATGTGAAGATCGCGTTTCCAGTAATGCAGTCCCTACGACCTTCAACTGCTTGTGGAGGGTCAACCGTCCAACTGATTGGGTATGCTTTTGAGAGGATCAACCACTAAATCTCGCTCTGAAAACTGAGAGAAGTTTTCTAAAAAGCAATACTGTAACCTGTTAGTCATGTTATAGACGACTAAGGATGTTTAGGGGTAAACTTGACCACATGTTCCATCCCATAAGTCAAAGTGATTTTTCTTCTTCAGCGATCATTCTCAAGCTCCCGCTGGATCTCTCTTTTAGCAGGATCATTGCCATACTAGATTTCCAGCAGGATGTAATTCAGAGAATGGAAATGTGGTGTGTCGCCGTTTTATGGCCCGACACAACCGTCTTTGGCGAAAAAAAGTGATTCAACAGTTATTTCTGAAACCAATTGCAGATGGAGTGATATATATATATATATATATATAAGAGAAATGGACATGCCACAACATTTGTTTTCCGTAGTACATTATGCTTACCAAGAGAAGTTTCAGAAGGAGCGCAGAAGAGTAATCATTCTTTTTATTCCGCGTTCATCCTCAAACTCCTGCAGATTGTCAGGATGTAGTCCAGAGAACAGAATGCGTTGTGTCCCGATTTACAGATTGGCTGTGATATCTGCGAATTTCGGCATGACACTTCCGACTCATCATGACTTGTAGTTTGCTTCTTCGCTCTATGGATGAGCCAGCCAACTCTACATTCTTATCCGTCTCTTACATCTTGCATGACTGGCAACAGTGTCACTATTCTTGACTCCCCGTTCTGTCCCCAGCATCACGCGGGAATAAACATCTGAATCCTTATCCCATATAATTGTTTCTCATGGCCAAGCATTTATTGCGCTCATTGTTACAATGGAACATTGTCGTGTTCAATATACAGTGAAATCCCGTTATAACAACTTGGTTCGGATCAACAAAATATGTATGTAATAACAGAAATTCGAATATACAGAATAAACAATGAAAATTAAATATAATTGGGGATTTAAAAAAAGTATTGCTATGTAGAGAAATTCAGTCATTCTTCTTCTCCTTTTTCTGCGTTCGTTCTCAAACTCCTGCAGATTATCAGGATGTAGTCCGGAGAACGGAATGCGTTGTGTCATGGTTTACATCATTGCTTCGATATCTGCGCATTTCGGTCTGACACATCCGACTTCAGCATGGCTTTGGGTCACTGACCCTATATGGAATGGGACAGCCAACTCCATCTCATAACCTCCTTAGTCGCCTTTTACGACATGCGTGGAAGGTAAACAGTGTTGCTATTCTTTGCTCCCGTTTCGGACCCCGGCAACACACGGTCATTCAGTCACTGATGAAGCTAGCAATCTTTACTTTTTTGCGTTCTTACTTTTAACCACAGCTGATGACTCATGCTCTGTGCTGCAACCACTTGAAACGTATGACATAGATATAACGTGCGTGCGTTCATGAACATGATTACTGACGAAGATAATGGGTAAGGTGTCATCTTCATGGCAATTGTGGAAATGCCAAATAAAACTGTACAGAAATATAAAGGAAATATTTGTACATTTTGGTGTGACTTGTGCCGTAATCAATCTATCTACCTATTCGCTAAACCCTTTGTTGCCTTTCGGCGTCAGGGGTAGAATATTGTTCTGGAGACGGCCCGCTTGTGTGCTGAGTATATTGTGAAATTTGTCGCCTGTTTTATTTCAGTGGTGCATCGTTTTCGTGGTCGGCCTCTAGGTCTGCCTTCGCTGTATCTGTGTAGCATAGCTTGCTGTGGTATGCTGTCTGATGGTAGCCTGCTGAAATATGCAAACCATTTGATCTGTTGTCTCTTGATGTATTCTAAGATTGGGGTGGTGCCGTATTTTTTATCGGATGTCCTCATTCCTCACCCTATCTCTTAGCGATATTCCTAGGATTCTGCGTAAGCATACCATTTCAGCTGTCACAAGTTTACGTTTGTCTTGCGCTGTCGTTGTCCATATTTGACATGGTAGCACAGCGTTGGCATAATAATCGTTTTGAATAGTTTTATTTTGGTGTTTAAATGTACATTTTTGTTTCTGACGATTAATGTCATGTGCCTTAGGGCTTGGTCTGCTTTACTATATCTATTGTGTATTTCTTTGCTGCTCTTGCCGTCTGTCCTAGGTATGTGAATTCTGTCACTTGTTTAAGTCTGTTGTTTTCAATATATATATATTGGTGTTTCTTTCTTGTCTTCCTATCTTCATTACTTCGGTCTTTTCTATATTTATCTTCATGTTAAAGGTATGGCATATGCGATGTAATCTATCTGTTTGTCTTTGTAGTTCTTCTTCTGATGATGTCACTAGTGCTTGATCATCTGAAAATAGTAGTTCGTTTAAGTTATCATTGAGATTGTTTTCTTCTGTTGTCTTTGCTACTTTACAGATGTGGTCTATGTATGTTATGAACAGTAGGGGGAATAGTACACACCCCTACCTCACACATGAGTGAATTTGAAATTTATCGGATATACCTCGCTTGTTCTTACTGCGCATTGACTATTGGCGTATATGCTCTGACATAGGTTTATCAGATGTTAGGGAACTCCATATGTATGTAGTGTTATCCATAGTTGTGCGCTATCCACTCTGTGCCGCAATGTTGGTTAGAATTCATGTTTTAGTCTTACCTGTGGCCTGCAATAAAATGTAGCAGAAGTTTTGGTCTTACCAGTGGACTGTCAGACAAAGTAGCAGAAGTTTTGGTCTTACCAGTGGTCTGTCAGACAAAGTAGCAGAAGTTTTGGTCTTACCAGTGGTCTGTCAGATAAAGCAGCAGAAGTTTTGGTCTTACCAGTGGTCTGTCAGATAAAGTAGCAGAAGTTTTGGTCTTACCAGTGGTCTGTCAGACAAAGTAGCAGAAGTTTTTGTCTTACCAGTGGTCTGTCAGATAAAGCAGCTTATTACAATATATTTCTAGTAGATGATTTGACTTCTTCTGTCTTCATTTTCAAACTACTGCGCGTTTACGGGATGTAGTCTGGAGAACCGATACCTTTGTCATGGTTTACACAATGGTTGCGGTTTCACCGCTTTCCGTTCTAACACATCCGACTTCGGTATGGCTTCTGGTTCACTTTGTCCCTCTATGAGATGGAACAGTCTATTCAACCCATACCCCTTTAGTCACCTCTTACTAAATGCATTGACAGATAATAGTATTGCTATTCTCTGCTCCCATTTCAGGAAACGGAAAAACATGGGCGATAATATGACTATACATCGATGGTCTTCTTTCCGTTAAACTCTCTCTAACATACATCTATAAAGTTATACTTTCCACGTTGCAATTCATCTACACAGTTATACTTTCCATGTTGCACATTCATCTAAAGAGTTATACTTTCCATGTTGCACATTCATCTACACAGTTATACTTTCCATGTTGCACATTCATCTAAAGAGTTATACTTTCCATGTTGCACATTCATCTACACAGTTATTCTTTCCATGTTGCACATTCATCTATAAAGTTATACTTTCCATGTTGCACATTCATCTACACAGTTATACTTTCCATGTTGCAATT
The DNA here is from genome assembly GCA_034231615.1 of Meghimatium bilineatum. NCBI lineage: Eukaryota > Metazoa > Mollusca > Gastropoda > Stylommatophora > Philomycidae > Meghimatium > Meghimatium bilineatum. The sequence goes on from CM067317.1 coordinate 61,270,471, forward strand.
CATCTACACAGTTATACTTTCCATGTTGCACATTCATCTACACAGTTATACTTTCCATGTTGCACATTCATCTAAAGAGTTATACTTTCCATGTTGCACATTCATCTACACAGTTATTCTTTCCATGTTGCACATTCATCTATAAAGTTATACTTTCCATGTTGCACATTCATCTACACAGTTATACTTTCCATGTTGCAATTCATCTACACAGTTATACTTTCCATGTTGCACATTCATCTACACAGTTATACTTTCCACGTTGCAATTCATCTACACAGTTATACTTTCCATGTTGCACATTCATCTAAAGAGTTATACTTTCCATGTTGCACATTCATCTACAGAGTTATACTTTCCACGTTGCAATTCATCTACACAGTTATACTTTCCATGTTGCACATTCATCTACAAATTTATACTTTCCATGTCGCACATTTTTCTCCATCTCACCACTCATCGACTAAACGCCAGTTTTTTTTTTATCTCAGTTGCTCACTTTGGTCTTCTATTAACCACCCTTTCCCCCCACTATTTAATGTCCTTTTCAGGACAGACCAGCACCCAGGTCATTCGACCACAAGATACGCCCCGATATAACCAAAGAAAATTATTTCACGGTTGAAAAAGGCGTGACTTTCACAAGAAAGGCAAACCCAGTAATAAACAAACAAAGAAACAAGTCTTCTATTAATATTCCTCATTTATTTTATGTGTGATAAATGCATAGATGACGGTCAATAACAGATATAACATTAGCACTAATGGGTGCTTAAATCCATTTAAAAAATCCAAGAAAAAAATGATGAAATAGTTTCCAGAAACATATGTTGAGCTCCTAGCAAGACTTGATGATCCTGCTATATTAAGCTCCTAGCAAGACTTGATGATCCTGCTATATTAAGCTCCTAGCAAGACTTGATGATCCTGCTATATTAAGCTCTAAGCAAGACTTGATGAACCTGCTATACTAAGCTCCTAGCAAGACTTGATAATCCTGCTATACTATGCTCCTAGCAAGACTTGATAATCCTGCTATACTAAGCTCCTAGCAAGACTTGATGATCCTGCTATATTAAGCTCCTAGCAAGACTTGATGATCCTGCTATATTAAGCTCCTAGCAAGACTTGATGATCCTGCTATACTAAGCTCCTAGCAAGACTTGATGAACCTGACATACTAAGCTCCTAGCAAGACTTGATGAACCTGCTATACTAAGCTCCTAGCAAGACTTGATGAACCTGCTATACTAAGCTCCTAGCAAGACTTGATGATCCTGCTATACTAAGCTCCTAGCAAGACTTGATGAACCTGCTATACTAAGCTCCTAGCAAGACTTGATGAACCTGCTATACTAAGCTCCTAGCAAGACTTGATGAACCTGCTATACTAAGCTCCTAGCAAGACTTGATGAACCTGCTATACTAAGCTCATAGCAAGACTTGATGAACCTGCTATACTAAGCTCCTAGCAAGACTTGATGAACCTGACATACTAAGCTCCTAGCAAGACTTGATGAACCTGCTATACTAAGCTCCTAGCAAGACTTGATAAACCTGCTATACTAAGCTCCTAGCAAGACTTGATGAACCTGCTATACTAAGCTCCTAGCAAGACTTGATGAACCTGCTATACTAAGCTCATAGCAAGACTTGATGAACCTGCTATACTAAGCTCATAGCAAGACTTGATGAACCTGCTATACTAAGCTCCTAGCAAGACTTGATGAACTGACATACTAAGCTCCTAGCAAGACTTGATGATACTGCTATACTAATGTCCTAGCAAGACGTGATGATCCTGGTATATTGCTGCATCGGATTGCCTAACTTCTGAGACTAAACATGCAACGATGAACCCCCCCCCCCCCCCAAGAAAACTAGAACAACATTCATGCTTTTGTGTTAACAAACTTTATTGTCAGAGAATCTGTGGGCGTCATGTACCTGCTCACATCAAATCGAACTGCTTCTTCATCGCCGCCATCATCATCATCATTTATCTGGTTCTGAAACGTAGATACCTCTTTCTCAATGAGACAATTCAGATTTATAACAATAATACAATAATTAATCTCCAGATGTACAACAATATTATAATAATTAATCTCCAGATGTACAACAATAATATAATTATCTATTTATTTCCAGACGTACAACAATAATTAATCTCCAGATGTACAACAATAATACAATAATTAATCTCCAGATGTACAACAATAATACAATAATTAATCTCCAGATGTACAACAATAATACAATAATTAATCTCCAGATGTACAACAATAATACAATAATTAATCTCCAGATGTACAACAATAATACAATAATTAATCTCCAGATGTACAACAATAATACAATAATTAATCTCCAGATGTACAACAATAATACAATAATTAATCTCCAGATGTACAACAATAATACAATAATTAATCTCCAGATGTACAACAATAATACAATAATTAATCTCCAGATGTACAACAATAATACAATAATTAATCTCCAGATGTACAACAATAATACAATAATTAATTAATTTCCAGATGTACAACAATAATTAATCTCAATTAAGGACTATTTTATGTGCTAGAAAATCAGTTGAGTTTATTTATGCTCTAAAGTCTGAAATAACTTGATATGTTTATACATGGGATAAAAGGCACTAGTAGCCTGTTCACTTTAAGAATGAAGTTGGTCGAAACACCCCCCCCCCCCCCCATATTACTCTGCGACAACAGGTAATTTTTAACCAACCGTTGACATATTAAAACAATATTATTTAAACATTTAAAAGCAATTAAAAACAATTTGTAAACAACATGAAAAAACGAGATGTAAGAACAATATTATTCAGCATTTAATTGATTAATGTGTTCTGCGTTCAGCGACCAATCAGAAGCACCGATCCACTTCATTCTTAGAGTGAATAGAGTATAGTAGACTTCTACTTTCACCACAATAGACTCCAAAGTCTTAGGACAATTAATGTCATATTTTCTAAGTTGCGATGCAATTCTCAGTCGTCGCCGCGGCAACTCCTAAGTGATCTGTCGCTGACGAAGAAAATCATATTTTTTGTTCCTTTTTCAATATCCTTTTCTTGTTTCTTTCAATATTTCTGCTGTTGTCACAATTTATTACACAAATTCTTATGAAATTATTGAAAAATACCGTAAAATAATGTTTGTCTATATTTTTCAATTTAGGAATTGTCAAACTCGCTTGTTTTCCTTTCTCGACAATAAACCTAATTCATTCACAGGCGGGAGAAACAGGATGTGAAATCTTAACCTTACAGGGCGGGTAGTGTTGAACGTTGAACGCAGACAAGGATAGGATTTGCTTAAACATTAATATTTTCTGCAGTGTCTTCTTGTGGAAAGACGTTTTGTTAAGTCACAGCCTACAAGCAAACTTGCCAGTGGCGTAGTGGGCGCAGCTTGGCTGTCCTGTGTATGACCGTGAGAACGTGAATCGTTTCTATAAACGGTGTTCCTTCAATTAGAACACTTCTACACTGGTGTACCAGCAACAGGCCGGTGTTTGTTAACAACAATCAACCGTGACAAAATAACGCTTTAAACTGCGTTTATGGTGTATATAGAAGCTTACACTAAACTGTTTCAATTAGTCTATTACTTTGTGGGTTACTTGCCAGTTTATGTCAACATATTTTGTGATATATTTATTTATTTAGAAGTGAAATTCAATGTAGTGGCAACTGGCTTCGAAAAATAAGACGGACACACTGGACATTTTATTTTCACATGGTCATGTCAGCTGTAATATTGCATAAATTATGAAGCTGTTAATTTTTGATCGTTACTACATGTTTTCCTTTTAAAAAGTTGACGACGGATATAGTTGTGGTAATAAAGGTCAATTTGCGACATAAGTCGCCACGATATTCGCCACATCAGTCACGATATAAGTCGCCACGAAGTAGACAGGAGTGGATTTTAAAATGTTACATCCGAAACATACAAATTCTGTTCTTAATCTGATCTAAACCAGTGTCGCCAGGATTGTAAGGCTATTGTTCTTAACCAATAGGCCACACGATTACCATCTTCTGATTTTCAATATATTTTCATCAACAGTATATCCTGAAAATCCTTTGGTGCATTATTGCAATAAAGTACATTCAATCACATTACTTAGCCCGTTAAACAGATATAAACGTGTTTGTAGTAAACACTGGACGGTTCTCAGAGTTTTGATAGGTAGATTACTCCAATCAGTTACATATGTCTGTAACAATATTAACCAAGAACATTTAGTAGATTACTTGCATCAGTTACATAGGTCTGTAACAATATTAACCTAGAACATTTAGTAGATTACTTGCATAAGTTACATAGGTCTGTAACAATATTAACCTAGAACATTTAGTAGATTACTTGCATAAGTTACATAGGTATGTAACAATATTAACCAAGAACATTAAATAAAATACTGCCATTATTTACAATAGGGCCTATATAACAATATTAACATAGAACATTTAGTAGATTACTGCCATCAGTTACATGGGTATATAACAATATTAACCTAGAACATTTAGTAACATTTATCAGTGAGGTGACATCAAACAGTGACTAGAGTGAATTTGTTAAGTTTTATTTGTTGTGGAAGATATTCAAAGGTGACAAAATGGATAAATGTAAACAGAGGATGTCTAGAAGTTTCTCGCTGATCAGCAGGACACCGTCGTCTGTGGGTAAGTTATATTTTCTTGTTGGTGTGTTTACACGTAAGCTGGTTCATTGCGAAAGTCAACCTTGACCTTATAATTCTGTTTTTGTTTTGGAGCAAGAGTTGAACCGTGACCTTCGATAAGACCTGTGTACTTAAAACGTAAACATGAACTGGAAGGCCCATATTTTTTTTTCATTTCGTAGTCAGCCTTGGCTATTTTTGGAATGTGACTCGAAGTATATAAATAGTGACCAACAGAAACACGACAATAATCAAAAACTAACAAAAGAAGTAAATAATTATGTACCGAGTTCTTCTATTGACGAATGTCACGGTTGAACGAAATAGAGATGTGTTGGGCAACCTTGTTGGGTCAGATATTGCTTTCTAATATTCTCTAAAAACCGATAAAACCAATTGTGGACCCAGTGTGGGACAGTCTGAGTTTGCAAAAAAAGTATGAGGGTGTGCAGATTCAATATTTTCTCTACGACAAATTAGTTAAAAGACAATAAAATACAAAAAAGAAGAATGCATATTGCATTTATAGATCACTCAAAGAACAAGAGAGAAAGCTTACTACGTGTGAAATGAAATGTTCACGAAAAGCAGCAAACAGAACAAGAAAAGATCATGTGAGAAATTAAGAGATTACAAGAACTGTTGGAACAACACCTGTTATCAAAAATAAAATTCTATATATATATATATATATATATATATATATATATATATATATATATATATATATATATATATATATATATATATATATATATATATATATATATATATATATATATATATATATACATATATATATATATATATATATATATATATATATCTGTAATGGTTCAGCCTCTTAATGGGAATGAACACTTATTGCCAGCGGCAAGAGCATAAACATGAAAATAGAAACACCAAGATGCATAGTAAGATCAGGAAGAAGATGGATTGTAGGAGTTACTAACATTACAAGAGGTCATAATATTACTGCGTACCACGGGACCAAACGTGCCATTGCCCAAAACCTGATCGACATTCAATCCTGCTTTTCCTTACAGCAAAAACAGAAAGCAATACAAAGTGAAGTTTTTACTAACTTTTGGGGGTCGGATATAGTTTTGTGTTGGATGGGGTTCAAATAACTTTTGGGGGTCGGATATAGTTTTGTGTTGGATGGGGTTCAAATAACTTTTGGGGGTCGGATATAGTTTTGTGTTGGATGGGGTTCAAATAACTTTTGGGGTCGGATATAGTTTTGTGTTGGATGGGGTTCAAATAACTTTTGGGGGTCGGATATAGTTTTGTGTTGGATGGGGTTCAAATAACTTTTGGGGGTCGGATATAGTTTTGTGTTGGATGGGGTTCAAATAACTTTTGGGGTCGGATATAGTTTTGTGTTGGATGGGGTTCAAATAACTGTTGGGGTCGGATATAGTTTTGTGTTGGATGGGGTTCAAATAACTTTTGGGGTCGGATAGAGCTTTGTGTGGGATGGGGTTCAAATAAATTTTGGGGTCGGATAGAGCTTTGTGTGGGATGGGGTTCGACAAAACTTGTGGGTCGGATATAGTTGGATTTGTGTGGGATATGGTTCAACGAACAGTGTTGGTCGGATACATTTGTCATTGTGTGAGATAGGGTTCAACAGTATGGGTCGGATACATTTGTCATTGTGTGAGATAGGGTTCAACAAACAGTGTGGGTCCGATAAATTTGTCATTGTGTGAGATAGGGTTCAACAAACTGTAGGTGGGATAAATTTGTCATTGTGTGAGATAGGGTTCAACAAACATTGTGGGTCGGATAGAGTTTTGTGGTGGGATGTGGTTCAACAAACTTTCTTGGGTCGGATAGAGTTGATTTTGTGTAATGGGGTTCAGCAAATTTTCTTGGGTCGGATAGAGTTGCTTTTGTGTGGAATGGGGTTCAACAAACTTTCTTGGGTCGGATAGAGTTGATTTTGTGTGGAATGGGGTTCAGAAAAATTTCTTGGGTCGGATAGAGTTGATTTTGTGTAGAATGGGGTTTTAACAAACTTTCTTGGGTCCGATAGAGTTGATTTTGTGTAGAATAGGGTGGAACAAACATTCTTGGGTCGGATAGAGTTGATTATGTATGTAATGGGGTTCAACAACTTTTTTTGAGTAGGATGGAGTTGGCTTTGTTGTTCCCCTTGTTGAATTGGGGAGAACTATTTGCACTGTTACGGTTAAGAATACAAAATAGAGAATTGTTTACACGTTCATTAATTTGGAAATCCTTGATGATTGTAGCTTGTTACGGATGAGTTACGGAGTGGAGACAGAGTTCTGAGAGGGCGAGCACACACACATGAGCAAAGCAAATTATAATGTTATCCCCGAAGTCGGATGTATAGTGCTATTGACACAAATATAGCAACCACTACACATTCCGGACTATATGCTGTTGAAAATCTAGTAGAATTATTGTCTTGTTACAGGAGAAATCCATCGGGAGTTTGAGAATGTTAACTAACGAACGTAGCCATGTTAATTGTACACGACATCTGAACCATTTTATTCGTACTTTTTCCTTCTGGTAGTCAGCCTTGACCTTATAAATATTTGCATTCCACAGCAATTTTGAACTGAGTTGAGTGTCTGCTATTCCTGATCTTCATTTACTTTTCTCTCATTAAATTGTCTTTCATGTAAGTCTTCCTTAAAACATGGACACATGCGAACATGCATATATTCACACGTCTCTTCTTACACACAAATACACACACACACGTACACAACAGCAAACACACACAAATGCCAATAAAAAACACAAACTCAAGATGAATTGCCGTTTGAAATTGAAGATCCAGGAATCATTTTCCCGTGTGGAGTTTTATTATCACGGGAATACACGCACAAAAAAACCCCTAAAAAAAAAAAAGTTAGCCAACTCTCTTGAATGCCTGTTTATAACACACATTTGTCTCTGTCTATCTTCTCGCACAATTGTGTGTTTCAGATTTTGTTTTATACCTTTATTTATATCTATCGTGGCATTTTTATTTAGTATTCATTACTGGGTTATTTACGGGGTAATGTGTCCACACCCACGTGACATGTTTTACGAAACAAACTATGAAATCGTTAACAATATGTAACCTATTTATTTTACGGAACATGCTATTATGTAGGGGAGACAGATTATTTTAGTTTTTGGGAGGGAAAGCGGTATTTATGGTTATGGTAGTTTATGGTTGGGGTTAGAGTTGGTGGTAGATGTTTAGTTTTTTGGAGGTTGCGGCTGGGGTTAGGATTAGCAACAGTGTTGCCGATGTACCAGTTTTGGGCTAGGCCTGCTAGTTATCTGAGATTTATCTGATGATACGGAGCATGCGCGAACTAAAACAGAGATTTAAATATTCTGGGTATAACATTGAAAAAATGAACTGTGGTCACGTGGGTGTGGACACATTATTCCGTAAATGCCCATTACTTTTTCCTCTCGAGCTTTACACTATTGTAGCAGGATAATGACCCTACTAGATTTCCAGGGGTCAAGAGAACGTAAATGTGGTAAAACGCTGTTTTATTTGCGTCAATGGTCCGAAACATATGTCTTTGGCGGTGGTTGCTAACACGTTTAGTGTTGACACGCAAGTTCACAGTTCCACTGAACGGTGGACGTCTGTGTCAGTATCGTTAGTAGGTCAGCGGTACGAGAGAACTGGTGTCCCGTACTTACACGCTGGTCACCTTGAGTGAAATGGTGTCCCATACTTAGACGCTGGTCACCTCGAAGAAAATCAAAGGGGTTGTCTATAAATACTTCTTGTCTCTTTGAAACCATGTCTCATTGAAGCCATATCTCTATGCACCCCTGTCTCATTCAAAAACTCTTTGAAACCCTGTCTCACCAAAACTCTGTCTTTTTCCAACCTTATCAAATTGAAACCCTGTTTTATTGAACGCTCTCTCTTAGTTACACCATATTTTATTGAACCGAACACTCTTTCATATTGAAACCATATTTTGTTGAACTGAATATTCACTCTTTTAGAAATTCTGTCTTATTGAAGGCACATTATTATTGACAGCCACGTTTTACTGAAAACTAGCCTTATTGAAAAACGCTTATCTAATTGATACGGTCGTAATGAAATTGTTTTTGCAACCGCCTTATTGAAACCCAATTCCTATAGAGAAACTGGCATATTGAATGTATTCCTCTGTTAAGCCGTCTCCACGAATGACTGCTTATCGACACAGCAGATCCGTTTAGTTATAATAAGTTATCGCCCGTGCGTTGCCGGGGCCAGAATGGGGAGCAAAGAATAGCGACACTGTTTACCGTCCACGAATTTCGTAAAAGGCGACTAAGGAGGTTATGGAATGGAGTTGGCTGTCCCATCCCATATAGGGTCAGTGACCACAACCCATATTGAAGTCGGATGTGTCAGGCCGAAAGGCGCAGACATCGCAGCAATGCTGTAAACCATGACACAACGCATTCCGTTCTCCGGGCTACATCCTGGTAATCTGCAGGAGTTTGAGAACAAACGCAGAAGAAGAAGAACAACAAGTTATAATTCTACGTCTCAGAACAGGACACAACCGACTCCGCAGTCATATGTATACAAAGTTCAAGATTGGCAACACGGCCATGTGGACAGGCAGCACAGAGTGCCAAACATATACTTCAAGAGTGTTCTGAGCATGAAACGCTGAGGTAGACATATTGGCCAGAGGAAACAGCACTGGAATCAAAGCTCTATGGGACACTGTATGAACTACAAAAGACAGTGAGTTTTATTTAGGACACATAATTACAGATATAGACATGTTTCAAATGAACGAAAGAAGAAGAAGCAACCGTCTTATTGAAACCCAATTCCAATAAACTGGCATATTGAATGTACCCCTCTGTTAAGCCATGTCTCCACGAATGACAGCTTATCGACACAGCAGATCCGTTTAGTTTTCTAATTTTATATACCTGACGGCGTTTTAATAGATATTTTAGGTGATTACCGCACATACATACGGACATACACGAGGGCAAGCACACACGCTCTGAGTTAAAAACAAGAAAGAATACACATCCACTTTTTCATACTAATCAGAAATGGATGTCTAGTGCAACGGTTCTTGAACTGCTTTCTCCAACGTCTCTCTTCCAATGGACATTTTTTAAGGACTTTCACACCCTTCTCCCATATTTAGACTAAAATTTAATCCCACCCCCACTTTTTCTTCCACGTCGAATACAGAAAATTAACCTTCAAACCGGTGTTGAATATTTGATATAATTGTGTGTCTTGGTTTGTTTATATCAGAACATCTTCAATTATTTTATGATCACATAAAACGTTCATTACACTACAGATTGACATAAAATCTATCTATCTATTCGCTAAACCCTTTGTTACCCTTCAGGGTCAATGATAGAAGTGTTTTCTGGAGATAGCCCTCGTGTGGGCTGTTTCATTACTGCGTGTTTTCCTGTTGAGTGCAGGGAGGCTGTTAAGGCTGTGGAAATAAAGGCCGCTTTGCCAAAGCGATGTGTACAGGAAGAATTTTTATTGCACCTCCGAAAGACAAAAAATCCTTGTCCCAACCGCGGAATGAACCCGAGACCTCAGGAATCTGAGTCCGGCGTTCTAGCCGTACGGCCACGCTGAGTATATTGTGGAATTTGTTGCCTCTTTTATTTCGGTGGTCCATCGTTAGCGTGGTCAACCTCTAGGTCTGCTTTCACTGTACCTGTGTAGAATAGCTTGCTGTGGTATGCTGTCTGGTGGTAGTCTGCTTGTTTGTGCAAACCATTTGATCCGTTATCTGTTAATACAATTAATGAATCAGTTAATATTGGTTCGGGCAACAATTTAATTTGCATTTGAAATATTAGTCATTATTTCTTTTGCTTTTCATGAAATATATTTATTAAAAAAAGGTTAAATAGCAGCTTTACGTGTAAGAACAATACACGAAATCGACGTTTCGACAAAATGTCCTTTATCAATATAGGTACAAACAAACAGATTGAACCCACCATGTGAAACAGTTAACATGCACTAGCAGAATGAGATGGTATAGTAAGTCTATAATGTGACGCTGTAGCCGAAAAGAAATCATGCTTTGAATGTACACAATTCCCAAATCTTTCCGCGTCCATTTTTAGGGTGGCACGCTCTTTACTTTGGGAACTACTGGCCTAGTTTGCAGATTCTAGATGTGTGAATACCCTAGATATGTTAGCAGACTATTTAACCGTGATTACAGACAAGACACCATCACTTGCTCACATCACTCTCTCCAGCCGATCTAGGCTGGTGTTCAGTTTCCGCCACACATTGATAAGATTGTAAATCTTAGAACTATAGTTTTTGTTTTGGGAAGAAATCTAGATCATCATCATCAAGTGCCGTGCAGAATGGCGCTGGCGATCATATTTCTCCATGTACATCGATCTCTCATATATGTCATCATCTCTGTTGGTGTCGTCAATCGAACGAAGCCATTTAGTCCATCTGTCCAATATCTTGGCAGATTTTTCTCTGGGTCTTCACCTTGATCTTTTCCCTTCTATCTTTCCTGTTGTCACTATATTATCAATGCCCCGTCTTCTCATTATGTGCCTAATAAATGTTGACTGTCTTTTTCTTATATTATCAATAATGTATCTTTTCACATCCATCCTTCTAAGACATTCTTCATTAGTAATCTTTGCCGTCCAAGGAATGCATAACATTCTCCGGTTAAACCACATTTCCACTGCCTCCAATGAATTTTGCGATGTCGTATTTATTGTCCATGTTTTTCTTCCATAGAGTAGCACTGGTTCGATGTAGCATTTGAGGACACGTTTTCTATTATCAATCGATATGGAATTGTTGCATATGATATATTTATTTTATGGAATGTTGCTTACTAATGTAATCTAGATACATGTGGCCATATTTTTTAAAGAGTTATCACACCACTCCATTCTGCAAACACACCATGAGAAATTTTTCACGTGGTGCTTCATTCTGTTTGTTTGTTCCTATATTGATACAGATATTTTGGTCGAAACGTCTTCTTCTTTCTGTCCTCATGTACCTTTCGGTGTTGAGGGGGAGAGTGAGTGTACGGCCTTTTACCCTTCTATTTGCCTCTTCTGCTGTTATATTTCCGAGTGTCTCTAATACACTATCTATCCACCTTTTACGAGTGCGTCCAATAGGTCGCCTGTTTTCGTATCGTTTGTTAAGTGTTTTTTGGATAATAATTTTCTCTTTCTGTCTGGTTATGTGGCAGTACCATTTAACTTGTTGTTTCTGGATGTATTCTATTGTTGACTTGGTCCCTAATTGTTTCCTTAGTGCTTCATTCCTGATTTTGTCTCTCAAGCTAACTCCAATCATACGTCTCACACAATACGTCGAAACGTCGATTCCGTGTATTGTTTTCCCACGTAAAACTTCTATTTAACACTTTTTTGTTGCTATATTTCCCTACCAAAAGGTATCTAGCTGAGTCTGAGGACGAACACACGAAAGTATTCCAATTACTGTGCCCATTTGAATGTGTATAAAGCAAAACTCAAGATATTGGTATTCAGAGCCTCGCCTGACCTGTTGTTTGACCAGCTTATGTGAAACCAGTTCCCAGGGAATGAACAATAGGCTTACACAGTTGGCTACTGCGCTGTTTCTCACGGTATTATCTGTGTCCTGCCATCTGCCCTGTTCAATCGTCAAGGAGCACTGACCTCTACTTCAACATTATAGCGTTACCTCCCCCCCCCTTCCCTTTTGCTTCATGAATCTTTACGACAGTGCAATCGAACTGTAGTCGTGGCTCACCATCATCAAGTGCCGTCTCCGTAACGAAGGTTGGCTGCAAAAGATCTCCAACATCCCTGTCTCTTGCCTTGGCGGTGCTTTCTGCTAGACAAAACCTGTCCATCGTGTAATGTTACTCTCCCACTTGTATCTCTGCCTACCTCTTGCTCACCTCCCTTTGACTTTACCCTTAAGTATGGTCTTCAATAAGGTGTCATGTCTTTTAATGTGACCAAAATATTTTATTTGCCTGATCTTTATTTCTCTTAGTAGTTCTTTCTTCATATTAAGTGTCTTTAGCACCTCTTTGTTTGTTTTCTTCTCCTTCCATGATATTCTCCCTATTCTTCTATATACCCACATATCAAAGGCATCAATTCTGTCTTCTATTTGTTTAGTGTCCATGTTTCTGATCCATACATTAATATAGAATGGATGTAGCATTATGTAGTTCACATTTTTAACTTGTTTGTAATTTGTTTAGATGTTACTTATCATTGAAGGTACTTTTAGCCATTCCTATTCTCCTTTTAAATTCAGTTTAATTCTGTACTTCCGAGAAGTCGTGGCCATCACTTATATAATACACATGGACTAAATTGGGAATCATCTTTCTAAAGTGACGCATAACTGTTCCCTCGAGTTTCCTTGATGCTTGACACAGTATGCACATAAGCGACCAATGAAAATAACACGAACATTCAAATACGTCACTTTAGAAAGACGGCTCCAAATTTAGCTAACAGGTAGATCCAGGAAAAGGGTAATAAAGTTTTTCTGATACTAGATAACACACATAATGACACACACAAATCGACGTTTCGACCAAAAGGCCTTTATCAAGACTGACAATTAAAACAACATTAAAACATATAACAGAAAGCGAGCAGTAATTACATCGACGGTCACATTGATATAAGTAGTATGGATTGACCGGGCGAGTGTCTGTCTTTTTGAGTGTCTGAGTGTTTGATAAAGGCCTTTTGGTAGAAACGACTATATGTGTGTGTCATCATGTATGTTATTTAGTATCAGCAAAACTTTACCTTTTTCCTGGATCTACCTGTTGGATTTCAGTTTTGCGCAGTAAGTACAATTATTCGATTTTCCAAATTTAGCTAACAGGTTCAAAAAGTCGATCTCTATACCCTTGTGGTTAAGCTGTTCGCCTTGAGTTCAAGAGATCATGGGTTCGAGTCCGGCTCGTGACGTCTTGTGTACAAGGTGCATGTTTTGGAGATCCCTGTGGATTATCGTTTGAAGCTACGGAGTTACGTGCTATGAGCGGTACTCTCGATAATCGGCGTGCTGCTTTGTTGAGAGTGACGGAGTATATATGGGGAAACCGAGTACAGTGAAGTCAATCCTCTACGTATTTTGAACCAATTTTGATTTAGTTCACTGTAGTTCAGGTTATGTAATTATGTGTCGCCTGGCGAAGGCGATCATGGATCTCCACAAATCTCTGTTCCTAGTATATTGTATTATGCTCTTCTGTGTTCGTTCTTACACTCCTGCAGATCCACAGGATATAGCCTGGGGATCGGAATGCGTTATGTCATGGTTTACAGCTTGACTGCGATAAATATGCATTTCGGACTGACAGATCCGACTTCAGCATGACTAATTGCCTCTTATGACGTGCATGTCAGGTAACAGTGTCATTATTCTTTTCTCCATTTCGGGTCTCGGCAACACCGGCGATATTAGTATCGATATTTACCCTTTGTCATACCGCGATTTTAAACGATCTACTATTTTATGATTTTCTCACGTTGCAATCCTCGATCACTCTTGCCTTCAATCTTGCCTGTTGTAACTAGGTTCTCTAGACCTCCCTGTACTTCTCGAAAAATTGGTTTCGGGCAAAACATATTATCTTGAGTGGCCAGGTCAATATTTTCTATAATCATCTGCATCGTTGACTATATAAATCTCTGGATGACTGTATGATATCTTTCAATGTAGTACTCTATGACTCTGACGGAGTTACGGATTTATGGATTGATGAATTACTATGTCCCTAGTTTCGCCTGTCGGAATATTGATTTAGCTGTAGGTGCTACCTATAATGTAATGGACAGATGGTCGAACACAGAAGGTAATGGAAAATTGGAAACATGGACTGTGTATAGACGTCATGTGAAAAAACTCAATCTTTTTCATACAAATTGTCTCAGAAAAGTTATGAACATCAGATGGCAAGACAAGATTCAAGATACCACTGTCCTTGATAGAGCTGGTATCCCAAGCATTGACACGATCCTGATGCAGACACAGATTCGTTGGGCAGGTCATTTGGTGCGTATGCCAGACCATCGTCTGCCAAAGATACTTCTCTATGATGAGCTAGAGAAGGGTATACGATCTCAAGGTGGCCAAAGGAAGCGCTACAAGGACTCGTTAAAGAACTCACTGAAAGCCTTTGAAATAGACCACGATACATGGGAAGAACTTGCACAAAATAGATCTACATGGAGTTCTAGAATAAAAAAGAGCGCATCGTCTTGTGAAAAGAAGAGAAATGCAGCAGCTCAACAGCGGAGAGCAGCTAGAAAGTCACGGATAGACCAAGATCCGTCTACAGTCGTCATTCCATGTCCGAACTGTCCAAGGAAATTTACAGCTCGAATAGGGCTCATTAGCCATCTACGAAATCATAATCAAGGACATAACTAAAATTGAATTTTCAAAAGTGGATGTAACAAATGGTCATCATCACTTGTGATGGACGAACAACAACAAATGGACAGATGAAAGACATCGAGCAAGACACGGACAAAGAGACAAATGGGAGAGACACATCAAGCAATGGATATATTACGATGTTCAAGACAAGAGTCAGAGTGTTGGAGATCTATTGTCGTCAACCTTTGTTTCTGAGACCGCACACCATCTGATTCATGTTATTTTAGTAAACTGACATTTTTGATACACTGAAAAAAAAAATCTCAATTTAAAAAAAAATATCTACACAGGATTATAATACGTTTCTAAATTTCTTCTCAGGGTGTGTCCCTACCTGTCACATTCCCTGCTCGTTTTCATGAATAATACATGTATAGTAATGTTTTCCGATCTGAGACAGTTTTTATGTACTTGTTTTTTTCATGGTCTCTGGTGTAGAGATACAGCGCACGTCTCGGATGGCTAACTATACCAGGTTCAAATTCCACAGCAGGCAGTTTTGTTTCAGAAACTTTCAGAAAGTAAAGGCAACCTCTTGAGTGTATTTATATTGCCTAGAAAAAAATATAGCTAAAAATGTTTGATTGTTGGCTACGTTATGAATAGAATAAGATACCAACTAGTTTATTTAAACACGATGCAGACGACGTATTGGTGTCTGGAATCGGCAGACATTGTTGTAATCTTTGTTCAACTGTGAATTTCGTCAACAGAAAATATATCAAAAGAATTTAGCCACGCCTTTTCGGTAATGTTTTCGATTATTTCGGTGCATGTCTTTGGTCGGAAGTGGCAGGCAACACACAGACGACACACAGACGACACACATTATATAAACATTGATTAACTAAATGCACAGCAATAAAAACATGACGTAACGTTATGTTCATATATTAGGTCTTATTTGGTGATTGGTCGCGGCTTTTAATTCCAGCAATGTAATTGACAATTTAATCATCTGATATTGATGAATCATCTGATATTGATCAATACCACCATGATATTGATCCCTATCCATTCTCTTTCATTTAGCAGATGTGGGTGCTTCCATTCCAGTTGACACCTTTAATCATGATGACAGATGTGGGTGCTTCCATTCCAGTTGACACCTTTAATCATGATGACAGATGTGGGTGCTTCCATTCCAGTTGACACCTTTAATCATGGTGACAGTTGTGGGTGCTTCCATTCCAGTTGACACCTTTAATCATGGTGACAGTTGTGGGTGCTTCCATTCCAGTTGACACTTTTAATCATGGTGACAGATGTGGGTGCTTCCATTCCAGTTGACACCTTTAATCATGGTGACAGATGTGGGTGCTTCCATTTCAGTTGACACCTTTAATCATGGTGACAGTTGTGGGTGCTTCCATTTCAGTTGACACCTTTAATCATGGTGACAGATGTGGGTGCTTCCATTTCAGTTGACTAATCATGGTAACATATATGGGGCTTTGAGTCCAGTTACACCTTTAATTATGGTGGCAGATATGGGTGCTTTCAGTTCAGCTAACATCTTTAATCATGGAAGAGGTGTTCTCAAAGAAGCTAAGCACGAATGTGTCTTACTGACCCAATGTTTGTCCTACAAGCCCCTGACAGCCATACATATAACCTGCAAGACACGAAGGACGCCACACGATGCCATACAAGCCCTTGACAATGATACATATAATCTGTCAGAAATGTAGGAAAGCAGACGCGAAGTGAGTACTCAAAGAAGGGTAGTACAGTGGATACTCTTTAGTTTGTGAGAATTCGTCTGTGTGTATTCGTAGACTTACATAGATTGAATTAGGATGCAGTCAGAAGAAGGAAATGTCATCTGTCGTTGCTTAAATACGATGATGTCTTCTTCCGCGTTCATTCTCAAACTCCCACTGGATCTCTCTTGTAGCAGGACACATTCTCAAACTCCCACTGGATCTCTCTTGTAGCAGGACACATTCTCAAACTCCCACTTGATCTCTCTTGTAGCAAGACACATTCTCAAACTCCCACTGGATCTCTCTTGTAGCAGGACACATTCTCAAACTCCCACTGGATCTCTCTTGTAGCAGGACACATTCTCAAACTCCCACTGGATCTCTCTTGTAGCAGAACAATGGTTCTACTAGATTTCCAGCAGGATGTTTTCTAGAGAATGAAAATGCGCTGTATCGCCGTTTTATTTGTGTCAATGGCCCAGCGAAAAAAAACCCCAATTTTAAAACCAATAATTTATTGATATCTCATAGGGTGCTGGCTGTACACTCATCCCTATGAAACTGTTGACCACCACCTTTTTGAATGTCCAGCGCTGGATGAAATCAGGAAAATGCTTCTCCC
Source organism: Meghimatium bilineatum (assembly GCA_034231615.1). Lineage (NCBI taxonomy): Eukaryota > Metazoa > Mollusca > Gastropoda > Stylommatophora > Philomycidae > Meghimatium > Meghimatium bilineatum. The sequence goes on from CM067317.1 coordinate 61,287,980, forward strand.
TCCAGGTTCAGATAAATGGAACATATAAAAGGAACAAAACAACAGGTTACAAACACATGCATATATCACACAATGGCATTGGGTCAAAGCCCATGGACCGCTTGATCAGCAACCAACCAACCTTTGATGTCTCATAAGTCAAGTTACCGGTTTCTCTCAAATAAATTGAAGATTTATCTCAGGACTGCAGTGACAAAAAAAATATCATATAATAAAATATGTAACAGTATGTCATTCTGCCACTCTCTGAGTTTTACGGCATATTTACGGCATATTAACTTGGTCTTAACTATATACTTGCCCGATATCCTAGACACGCAGACTTATTTTTTGCAGGATCGTGTCAGACTTTTGTAACTTGATAATTCTGTTATTAATAGATGTTTGGACGATTTTACGACATGCTTGGACAACTTTCATGCTATACTTGACATATTTGTATTTCGTACTGAAGATACTTTTGTTAACATTCTTTATAAGCTTTAAGACATGTTTGAAAGACTTTAACGACTTGATTTATATAAATCATCATCAAGTGCCGTATCCGTAACGAAGATTGGCTCCAACCGATCTCCAACATCCCTGTCTCTTGTTTAGGTGGTGCACTCTGCTAGACTGTAACCTGTCCATCTTGTGATGTTATTCTCCCACTTGTATCTCTGCCTACCTCTTGCTCGCTTCCCTTTGACTTTACCCTCAAGTAAGGTCTTCAATAAGGTGTCATGTCTTTTAATGTGTCCAAAATATTTTATTTGCCTGATAGTTATTTCTCTTAGTAATTCTTTCTTCATATTAAATGTTTTTAGAATCTCTTTGTATCTTCTCTTTCCATGATGTTCTCCCTATTCTTCTATATACCCACATCACAAAGGCATCAATTTTGTCTTCTAATATATACATACAGCTAGACAGTTCATGAGAGGACGTACTACTAAATGTACATTTGTCTTTTGTGAAATGATTAAACTTGTATTTGATGAAATACTTTCTTCGCTATTGCGACATGACACATTTGGTAGCATATCCTATCCAGGACGTAGCTATCATCCCAGCATGTGTTGGCTGTGGTGATTTTCTAGGCAATATAAATACGTTCAGTAGGTTGCCATTGCTTTCTGAAGATCCGGATGCACAATTGCCTGTGGTGAGGATCGAACTCGGTACCTTTGCCGTCACAGACGCGCGCTGTACCACTTCGCCACAGAGCCGGACCGCGACATGATAACCTACCTACTTATCTTGATTCTAAATTCTTGATTAGAAACTAGCCTCACAGCACGTGGGGCATGGTAAAATGTATGGGTGCTTTCGATTCATCTGACACCTTTAATCATGGTAGAAGCTATGGGTGCCTCTTACATATACACTTACATGTAACTGCATGCATGATAGATTTTCATAAAATGCATGTATATTATATCCAAGCTAGCCTTCTAAATCATAATCTTCTTTTATAATGCGTAGACTAGTATGTCAAGCTTGATGGACCGTCACGACATGTTGCCTAGCCCTTTTGTATAATTACTTTTAAGAGATGCTTCATAGACTTGTAGAATTTGTTTGGGCTGAATTTTTACTAAATATTTAAAGCAGAGTTTCAATTTTTTTTTTCGAGTCACGAGATGAGATCAAATTTGATAGAAGAAAAGTGGTTTTCGAGTTCGTGTTATAGAAACATAACGACAAGCCACTCAGAAAAATGTGTAGAAAGTTTTTTAATAGTTAAAGAAAATGTGTTGAAAGTTTTTTAATAGTTAAAGAAAATGTGTTGAAAGTTTTTTTATTAGAGTTCAAGAAAATGTAAGAAAAATATATTAATCATATAATATACATCAATATAGTTTGATTCTTGATTAGAAACTAGAATCACAGCACGCAGGGTTCCCATAAGTGTTCCGCTCTCCTTTCCAGCAGAAATCCCAGTGTATGTAGGTTCAGAGACCCGGTCATGCGTTGATTATGCGATCTTCTGGTCTTTTAATAAAGACTACTTTTCCTCCCCTCACCTCTAGACACACCCATTTCTGATATTCTTTGTAAATATAAGTTCTCAGACTCATTGATTGACGTCATTTTAATTTTGCAATGAATTTATTACAGCCGTAATCAAGCCTGCTTTATCTTTTCTCAGCATTATTGCCAGAATGCCAGCCAATATGTCGGTTCTTTCGTTTCCTTCGACCCTAGCATGACGAAGGCAGTATATCTATGTAATGCTCTAGACAATTGGGTTATTGAATAAATCAAACCATTCCTTTCGCAGCATGCACTTTTTTTCTTCTCTTTCCATGATGTTCTCACTATTTTCCTATATACTCACATCTCAAAGGCATCAATTCTGTCCTCTAATTGATTATTTATTGTCCATGTTTCTGAGCCATACATTAAATAGAATATATCATATAATCTCAACTTCCCTCAACGAAGCGGCACGCCGCCTGTCAACAGTACCACTAGCAACACGTAACAGCATCTTTAAGTGATAATGCATAGGGAATCCCCGAAAATAATAATAACCTTTCGTAAACAAGACGTCACTATCCGTGATCCAACTGGGACCTTCGACGATACTTATTGCTGTTGTCTGCTGATCCATCGGTCCATCTGCTCATGCCCTTTGACCCAATGTCATTGTGTGATATATGCATGTGTCTGTGAGCTGTTGTTTTATTCCATATAATGTGTTCCATTTATCTGGCCTTGGAGGAAGAAGTATTTTCCTGAGAGGATCCATCGCTAGACATTATAAGACATCTATACAGAATTAATTAAGACTTCATTTATTAGTGACGTTATTTGTGTTGGTTGTTATTTTTGTATACGTGGAGTCGCCTTGGCTATTTTTTTTTACATGCGACTCGAAGTACATGACATAGTGACCAACGTAATCCACGACAATAATAAAAACGTAACGAATTAAGTCTTCATTAATTCTGTACAGAGGTCGTGTACTGTTGATGGCCTCGATAGAATCATTGACGTGAGCACGTGGTATATGACGTAACCACTATGCTAAGAACTTAAGAAAACATTCTGCCGTTGACACAAATTTGAATAAAATAATAATTACAGAAAATCTTCATCTTCTGCGCTCATTTTCAAACTGCTGCAGATTAGCAGGGTTTATTCTGGATAATGAAATACGCTGTGTCATGGTTTACAGAAAGTCTGCGATATCCTAGAATTTCGGCCTGCGCAAACTACATCAAAGTGGCGTCTTGTTTACTTTGACCCACTAAAGAATGGTAAAGCCAATTCCACCCCTCCCAAAAAAAACACTTAGTCGCTTCGTACGATATGCGTGGCAGGTGTCAATGTAGTTATTCTTTGCTCCCCTTTCGGAAAACACACGGAAGTAATAGCGATATATATTCAACCGTTTTAGCCTCCGAATTCGGATATATTAGGTCATTTCCGCAAATAAAATGGCGATTTCATATCCGTTCTCTGCTCAAACACACTGTTATAAATCTAAGCTAATATCACCATTGTTACACATACAAATCTAATATCACCATTGTTACACATACAAATCGAATATCACCATTGTTACACATACAAATCTAATATCACCATTGTTACACATACAAATCTAATATCACCATTGTTACACATACAAATCTAATATCACCATTGTTACACATACAAATCTAATATCACCATTGTTACACATACAAATCTAATATCACCATTGTTACACATACAAATCTAATATCACCATTGTTACACATACAAATCTAATATCACCATTGTTACACATACAAATCTAATATCACCATTGTTACACATACAAATCTAATATCACCATTGTTACATATACAAATCTAATATCACCATTGTTACACATACAAATCTAATATCACCATTGTTACACATACAAATCTAATATCACCATTGTTACACATACAATATATCTTCCGGGATTCTAAGAATGAACGCCAAGACACATACGAAACAATATCCCATCAACAAAGTCATGTTTTGTGTGTATATTAAATCTATTTTTAATCAAGTCAAAACGTAGATAAAAAGTCGAACTGCACAGGCAAAAACAGCATTCCAGAAGATGAGAAAGATATTGTGTAATAATTCATTATCAATAGAAGTAAAAAAGAACATACTAAAATGTTACATAGAACCCATACTGTTATATGGTAGTGAAGCATGGACAATTAACAATATTGCAAGTTAACATCTGAAGGTCACAGAGAAGTGGTTTTATAGAAGAATGTTGAAAATATCATGGACAGCTAAAAAGAGTAATGCTATAATTCTACAACTGGTCAACTCAAATAGAGAAGTTATTTACTGTATTAGAAGACGACAATCACAGTTCCTGGGTTATTTCATGAGAAGAGGTGGTATGGAGAACATTGTAACAACTGGAAAGATCGAGGGTAAGAGAGACAGAGGAAGACAGCGTGAGAAAATGTTGGATGGCTTGAAAACCTGACATGATGTAGAATCATCAGAAACTATATTCACATGTATAGCAAACAGAGAAATGTGGAGAGACATGATCGCCTACGCAGGAAGACATGGTACCAATGAATGAATACTGTTTTCATCACTCAATGCCTTGGCAAGTTTCCAGAGTTTGTTTCCATCTTTGTCCATGTTAAGACTCTCGGTTTTTCGATCCATCTCCTCCTTGCTGATGTTTTTACCTCTCTCTTGTATTTAGCTGAGGCTGCATTGAGAGCAATATTGCTTTCTGTACTCTGCTCTGTTTCTGCTAATTCTCTGGCCATATTCAGGTCTTCTTCAAGCTTTTGTATTTCTTTGGACCAGTACGGTTTGTAGTTTTTTCTTGCCCCTCTTGGTATTGCGTCTTTTGCTGCCCTAAGTATTGCCTCAGTTAGTTTTTCCGTCATGTTCTTAATTTTTTTTTGATGGGTTTTGATAGGCTCACTATATGCGTCTGAGAGTTTTGCAAATTTGTCCCAGTCTGCTCTCTTATAGTTCCAGCGGGGAAGAGGTTTCTGCTCTTCCTGTGTGTAGTTAAGGTTGATAGTGAGTTTTATTGGTTTGTGGTCACTGTCCCCTAGTTGGTTCATAACTATTCTACATATTTTATGGGATAAATCTCCAGTGGCAAACGCTAAATCTGGGGTTGATGTTGATTTCCATCTCCTTGAGCAGAAAGTTGGGGGATCATCCTGTGCATTCAACAGAAATAGATTGTTATCGATTTCCCATTCTTCCACTTCTTCTTATCTTGAGTCAGTTTGCTGGTAACCCCACCTTTCAGACTGGCTGTTAAAGTCACCCACTACAATACAGTGTGTGTCTGTAATATCCATTGTTTCTAATTTAAGGGCTCTTCCTACTGGGCTGTATATGTTATACATTCTGATGGGCTGGTTTTCTATGTACACATCTGTTCCTATAATCTCTGATTCTCCCATTGTATTTATTTCTATCTGCTCAATGAATGAATGAAATCTATTACCAACAGCAGGTATACTCACACAATGAAAACTGACACACTTGTTTAGAAGAATTATAGTTAAAGAAGATAAAATCACGATATTCTCATGTAACGTTAAGGCCAAGAAAAGATAAATCTTGAGTTCCTGCATAACACAGTAGATTACAAGAAAGTTACTTCCCTTCGATTCACCAAAGACAGATGATTACACAAAATGTCAAAATGTGTATACACAAATTAATACTTCAGAAAAACAACGCAAAATTGAAATTAAAAACGCTCTAATTTGTATGTATACATTACGATAAGTTAATTTGAATGCTTTTGATAAAATTTTTCAGGAAGTTTAATCGTTTTTAATAATATATTTGGAAAGCACTAAACACGTGAGCCCAGTAGAACAGACTAAAACGTTAGAATTCTCATCACACATATAGGATATATAAATATATGGTTCTTGTTTGAAACCCGTGTCCCCCTATGTGATTATTTCCCTTGGTTATGTTTATCAGTGTATGTTTATTATTTATTAATTTAAATATAACATAATTTTTGGTTATGGTTAGTTATAGTTAGCTATAGTTGTTTTCATAACTAACCCTAACCCCTAACCCTATAAAATGAATATTTAAATTAATTATTCATCTTCTTCTTCTTCTTTCGTTCGCTAATAATGTCTATATCTGCAGTGTTGTTTCTTGTATAAATTGAACAGTGTTTTCCATTTCTTGTTTTGTACCATAAAGTTTAACATTCATTGGTGTATCAGAAGGCCAGTATGTGCATCTTAATGTGTCATAGTTTGCACATTCTTGAAGGATATGTTCTGAAGTCTGGTTGACTTGTCCACAATTACACTTTGCTGTTGTGCCAATTTTAAATTTTGTATACATATGGCTGTTTAGTCTATTGTGTCCAGTTCTCAGTCGAAATATGATGACCTGTTCTTGTCTGTTAAGTAGGTGGTAGTCATCCCGTGGAGGTAAGTTAGGCTTTCGTTGTGCCTTTATCATGGATTTCTTTTGGTGATAGCTGATTGGTATATCCGGTTGCTGCATGTTAGCACCTTCCTTGGCGAGTTGATCAGCTCTCTCATTTCCTGCTATTCCACAGTGTGATGGAATCCATTGCAGTATAACTCTACACCTATTTTGTACTATGGACAATACCTCTTTTAACTCTGGAAGTTTATTGGATTGTAATGCCTCTAGTACTGACCTTGCATCTGTAAGTATTACAATAGGGTGTGAGGTCCTGTCCAATGTTAACAGTTTCTCTGCAGCTGTATAAATAGCTTTGACTTCGGAGTCATAGTTGTTGCAGTAATTCCCTGTTGGTATACAAGTGGTATCAGTGGTGCCATCTGGGTATTCTACATATACACCACTTCCTCCATTTTTTACTGCATTCTGTGCTGATCCATCTGTATATACTCTGGTCCATAGATCACTTGGGTAAACATCATCAAGGAAACTTAGAGCTGCTACTCTTTTCTGCAGATTATTCTGATGTTCATCCCCATGCACACCTGCTACTGTTGTTTGGATGGTAACTGGTAGGCATGTCCGTTTTTCCCATGGGGTGTGTTCTGGTTGAGATGTCAGTGGTATTGTTACCTCTGGTAGATCCGATACCTGTCTACGTAGACGCTTGGCCTGGTGTATGAAGCTGCTTCTTTTAAGCCGTCCTTGTGATAGATTCTGGAATCTTTCCTTCATTGGGTGACTATGGTGGGAAAGAAACTTTTCTCCATGAATTATAATTTTAGTATCTCTACGCTCTTTCAATGACTGCATCCCTTCGATATTCTGCATTTCTATGATTGGTGTGGATCTCATTGCGCCTGTAATGATTCTAAGTGCTTGGTTCTGTACTCTATCTAGGTTTTGTAGTGTAGTGTTTGATGATGAACTCCATGCTGTAGAACCATATTCCAAGTGTGGTCGAATGGCTTGTTGGTATACATTTTTTAGAATTCTTTCATTAGCTCCCCAAGTTGTCCCACTCAGTTTTCTTAGTATAGCTATCTTCCTTCTAGCCTTTGTTTCTGCTTTGCTGATATGATGTTTCCATGTCATTTTGGCATCAAATGTTACACCAAGATATGTGGGTTGGTCATCTAGCTTTAAGATAGTTTTATTTACATAGATGTTTCCTGCTCTTTGTTTTGGTGAAAGTGTAAAAAGGGTTGTTGCTGACTTCTCTATATTGATACTTACACACCATTTGTCAGCCCAATTAGTCAAAATGTCCATGGCTCTCTGAAGCATTTTTGTGGTAACCATGGCGCTCTCATGTGTGCACCAGAGAACCAAGTCATCTGCATATAGTGCTGCCTTAGTTCCACAGGGTATTTCTTCAATTAGATCATTGATAAATATGAGAAAAAGAGTGGGTGATAGAACTCCTCCCTGAGGCACTCCATGGCGTAGTAATACTTTCCTACTTTTTTTGCCATTTACTTGTACTCTGGCTCTTCTATTGTGAAGAAAGGCTTTCGTCCATCTATACATATTTCCACATATCTTGTAGTTTCTCATTTTTTGAAGCAATCCTTCTTTCCATACTTTATCAAAGGCCTTCTGTAAATCAATCCATGCCACTAAAACTGATTTTTTGTCTTGGAAAGCATCCTCAATTTCCTGTGAGAGGTATGTGGTTTGATCCTCTGTGGAGTAGCATTGCCTGAAACCTGCCTGCTGTGGTGCAAGGAATTTTCTACTTTCCAGGTGAAATTTTAGTCTTAGGTTTATGATGCGCTCCATTGTTTTGCACAGGCAACTTGTAAGACTAATTGGTCTGTAGCTAGTTGGTGTTGTTCCATCTTTTCCAGGTTTAAGCAGAGGGACCATAATTGATTCTCTCCAGATTTGTGGTATTTTCCCAGTAGACCAGCTAATATTTAGGATGTCCAATAGTTTCCTTCTGGCTGTTGTTCCTAGATTCTTTATCATTTCATTTGATATTTCATCAATTCCTGGAGACTTATTTAGCTTTAGTTTAGAGACTGCTAATTCCAATTCACTATATGTGAACAATGTATCCATAATTTCATCTGCACTGTTTTCATCACTGATTCTAGTCTGAGCATGTTCCAATTTACTTTTTTGGTCGCTCCGCACTGTATGCTGTTTCTCTGGACTAATTTCAATATTGCAGTCTTGAGCAAATATCCTAGCGAAATTATCTACTGCTTGCTTTCCTGTAATCATTTTGCCATTCTGTACGAGTGTTATGTTTGTGCTTCTTCCTGTTCCCTCATCATTTAGTTGTTTGACCAGTTTCCACAGTTTTCTTCCATCCTTTTCAAAATTTAAGGATTCTGTTTTCTCTTTCCAGCTCTTTCTTCTAGCTTCTAGTTTGGCTCTTTGGAATTTAGCTTTTGCGTGTTGATGTTTGTTGTGATGTTCCTGGCTTGGGTTATTTTCCACTTCCGTCCGTGCTTTTTCTAATTCCTCTTGCAGCAGTTCTAGTTGTTCACTCCAGTATGGCTTGTATTGTTTGCGTGCTCCTCTTGGTATTGCTTCCTTAGCAGCTTGATGAATACATTTATTGAACTCTTTGACTATGGCGTTTATGTCTTTTCCTTCCATGTCTATTTGTCCAGCTAAAACACTACTGCGGTGTTTAAATAGTCCCCAATTTGCTTTTTTATAATTCCATCTTGGAAGGCTAGATGCATTTCCTGTGAGTTCATTTTTAATACTAAGGAGGACTGGTCGATGGTCGCTACCTCCAAGTTGCTTCCCCACTGTTCTATTGATTTCCCAGTTTAGGTCTGCTGAGTACAATGCCAAGTCTGGCGTGGAAGTGGTTTGCCATGCTCTTGAGTAGTATGTTGGAGGATCTTTTGGCTTATTAAGCAATAGAAGACATTTATCGTCTTGCCAGCTTTCAAGTTCTTCTCCTCTTTTATCCATGTGGTCATAACCCCAGCTTTGTGAGTGACCATTAAAATCTCCACATACTATCAGTCTTCCTCTGTACGGTATTGTGTCCAGGGAAAGGGACTGGTCATTTGGACAATAATAATTTAATAGGTTGAAGTCTGTGTTCTTGGTCTTTAGTTGAAGGACCTGATATTCTGCTCCTTCCATGTATAGCTCAGTTTGATGTGCGCTGATATTATTTTTGACTAGAGTTAGTATACCTCCTTTTCTTCTGTCTACTCGATCAGCTCTAAAGCACTGATAACCTGCAATTTTAAAGGCTACATCTTTGCTGAGGTGTGTCTCTTGTATGCAACAAATGCTGACCTGTTCCTTGTGAAGGGTGTTTTCTAATTCTAATTTCTTGCTAAAGCCATCTTTTTTGCTATTTACACCCTCAGCATTCCAGTGCATTATTGTAAGTGATGTCTCATTGGTTGGTAATATTTGTTGGTCAGTGATATTACTCTTGTGCCTCCTGGCTCCACAAGGCAATCGAAGAGGACCTCCAGTCGTATGGGGTGGGCCCTTTCGAGGTATAGGGCCCGGTGCTACTCCTGCCTGGTGAGTCGTCACAGGGTTAGCACCATAACGGGGTAATGCAGATATAGACATTCATGTGCGATAATGCATGACATTCTGATTGTTGTGGTGCGCCTTCTGGCCAAATGTCGCTGACTTCAGCACCTTTACTTGCTAGGCAAGACTGTGGTCCTGCCCGAATGTGGGAGGGCCCGGCCAGTCTTAGTTTCCAGCCTCTGCTGGCTGGACTAAGCCCCATCTCCACGCCAAGGAGCTGGCCTCGATGGGGAATTATTCATCAATTATGTATATCATATTTACATTAATTAACCCTAAAATAAGCAGGGGGATAAGGGTTCCAAACAAGGAACAAATCTATCATTAATCCACGGAGGTCATGGTGATTAGATTCACAGAGTAATGACATCCACTAATTTTTCATGGCTTTAAAGTGGTACATTTTATAATGAGGTACATTTTACTTAAATAAAGTTACGTACAGGATGATGCTGCCAATTATATTAATTGACATATACGAGGTCGTGCTGACTCGATTACCTGAACTGCCAGCTCCACTATATTTTTTTGATGGTTGTTAAGCTCTGATGTTGTTTTTCGTCCATCACATGATGATGATGAACATTTGTTACATTCACTTTTGAAAATTCAATTTTAGTTATGTCCTTGATTATAAGTTCGTAGATGGCTAATGATGTAACAGTAACAAGCTCTGCAATTGGTGTGACAGAAACAACTTGTTACCGAAAACCTATAGTTGACTGTCTATCCTGGACAAACTAGTGTGACAGAAAGAAGATCTGCATCGTCACAATAATTTGCGACGGGAGTAAATGCCTTTTAGGACTGAAATACTGGTGCTGTGACCAGGTCTAAATCTGTGTAATACTGCTCGACATCAATCAGTTAACCAAAGCACTCCTTCACAAGAATATGAGGTTTATTTACACAAGTTGAAATACATCAATTAATAGCATCATACTCATAAGAGAGGCAAATAAACACAAGGCACAAGCCACAATCTAGTTTTATTCGAGTTCGTCCTCACTTTTGCAGACCAATTCTAAATTGTCTGCAATTGGGCAATAATATAATAATCGCCGATTACAAATTACGGTAGCACATCCAGGAATTGTTTCACTCGGGTTATAAGCTAAGTCTTAGAGAGTATACACCGACTGACTATCTGGCTCTGAATATTGCACATTAATATTTCACTGAAATATTCTGTTCACAGGATGACCATATTTTTACATATAATATTACCTTCCTCAAACCTACTATTACTTCAACCATTTTTCAAAGTGCAGTTATATGTAATGTGATTGTATCAATTCGATTTACTTCACGTTCATTTAAACAGTAGTTCTCAACCTATTTTGACCTGTGACCCCCTATTTGGGACACATTTATTCCTTGGCCCCCGTGACGTCTGAAAAAGAATCAGCTAATTTCTGTTGCAAGTCACCAAGACTTTTTCTGTTTTTCTGCTATAACTCTAGTTGTTTATTGTTCTAGTAGTTACCTTAGTGTTGCCCCCTGAACAGGTGTGTACTACTCCCCTGTCAAAAAAGTCCTCCGTGGTCTCCAAGGCGCCATATTGCTTACTTTGAGAACCACTTCTTTTATACATCAGTCGTTGTTCACGATACTATTAATGATTATAAAGTTTAGTTCAACTAATGATATTGATTTCTATGAAGGAAGATACGCATTTTGATAACGTTCAAAAAATCAGGGTTGCCAGAATACGGTCACTTATGAACATTTGAACAAATTTATAAATGTCACTGGTAATGAAATTTATGTTTGGTAATTTTTTGTATATATGGTCAGTGTGCAAATGAATTAAAACTGTAGATTTGTGCTTTTAAAAAAAAAATTTTTCCTGAAATTTTACTACGAAAAATGACAGCTATCTGGCAACCCTGCAATATAATTAACGTACACAGATGGTTTGTGGTGGAGTTAGCTGTCCCAAATCATAGGATGTTGCGGGAACCTGGAAGAGAAGTAAAAACTAAATAAATATTTTACTTCCCATGCATGTCGTAAAAGGTAACTAAGGAAGTTGTGCGGTGGAATTAACTTTCCTATCGCATATAGGTTAAAAAGTGAATAAGAAGTCATGCTGAAATCGGATGTCTCAGGCCGAAAGGGGCAGTAATTGCAGTTAAGATGTAGAACATGACACCATATTACTTCGGACTACATCCCGTGAATGTGCAAGGATATGAGAACGAACGCAGAAGAAGAAGAGTGGACTAAATAGGCACATATGCCATAATGAACTCGGATGTGTCTGGTTGAAAAGTGCAGGTACGCTGTAAACATTAGCACAAGCCACTCTCCGGACTCATCATCATCAAGTGACCTCATCTTGGCAACGAAAGTCCATCCTGCTATTCTGCAGGAATATGAGGAAGTTCGAGGAAGAAGCGCGATTATTGCAGGAAAAAAAGATAAACATGTAAATATACGCAAAACGTACCAAATATGGATTCTCTGACAGAAAGGCGCAAATATCGCAGCTCTAGTCTAGAAATGCTGAACACTATATTCTTTCTTTCCCCTTTCCTCACCCAAATACAAAATAGTACACGTTGAACTTCTTCTCGCTTCCCCCAAAAAACAACAACAATTACTGAAGTAGCAGACTCAACTTGTAAGAGTTAATCCACCGAGGACAGATGTGTCGGGCCAGTGACGCAAAAAAACAAACTGCGACACAACGCATGTCCATTCTCTGGACTACATCCTGCTGGAAATCTAACAGGAAAGTTGTTCCGCTTCAAGAGAAATCTAGTGGGAGTTTGAGAATGTACGCTGTAGAATGAGAAGTAAGAGTGAACGCATAGCAAGCGTTTATGCTGTGTTCGATACATCAAGTTATACTTACACAAATTTCACAGGATGTATCGGGAAACTTAATCGATTTGATCAACTTTCTTCTCGAATGTGTCATCTGTAGAAGTATGTTTCTGTCGCATACCTTATTCTGGTGTGTTAATAGTAGGTTTGTGGTCTGTGCAATGGGGAAATTTGAAAGAACGTATCTGAAGTATTCGTGTCAAGTGTGTAGAATAATAGTAGGTTTGTGGTCTGTGTAATGTGGGAGTTTGACATAATATATATGTAAAGTATTCGCGTCATGTATGTACTATAATAGTAGGTTTGTGGTCTGTGTAATGTGGGAGTTTGAAAGAACGACACAGTACATGTAGATATCATCACGTAGTCAAGTTATTTCCCTTTTCTATGATTTTAAATTTCATGTTTATCATTTAATAATTTAAAAATTAATTTTTTTACAGTTAGGGTTAGAATAGTTGTGTTTTACATACCTAACACTAACCCCAACCCTAAATAAATAAATATTTCAATTATTAAATAATAAACATGAAATTTACAAACATATACAAGGGAAATAATTCAACATGTGATGTCGTCTACTTGTACTGTACCGAAAGAACATATATCTGAAATATTCGTGTCATGTATGTAGAAGACTAATTTCCTATAGGATATTGTTTTCAAAAGGAGACATACGTAGGTACTGTCCATAGAAAACTACCGAGCTACCTGTTGTGATTGGTACTCTCGGCAAACCAGTGTCTTTTCATTGTGATTGGTACTCTCGGCAAACCAGTGTCTTTTCATTGTGATTGGTACTCTTGGCAAGCCAGTGTCATTTACTTTAGACGGACGAAATATATATATGTACTCAGGACAAGCGAGTGTCATTTCGTTGAGACGGACAAAGTGCATATGTACTCTCTGCAAGTGAGTGTCATTTTGTTGAGACGGACAGCATTTCAACCTTTTTTTCAATTTCAACCATTTCCAATTGACATAAAGTAAACCTAATTTTTTCCCCAATTCAACACACACATATATATATATATATTTTTGCTTATTTTATTCTGTTTGCAAACATCAGGTATCACCTGATAGCTCCTTTTAGGAGCTAGAATTTCAAATGTTTGGTAGCAGAAATGGTAATTGGGTGGGAACTCAATACAACACTAGAACTGTTGCGTTGGATCGATATAAATCTAATGAAAGATCTAGATGACATCAACGGTATTAGACCGACAGTAAATGAATATAACGCTGTTCTCAACAAGTTTCGGAATTGTAGTATTTGACTTGTAGAAACTTAGCAGGCATATGTTTTTCTTTAACTGTCAAATACTGTATGTTCTCCGTTAAGGAGTTGGAGGGAGGGATTGTGTAGCTGTGTGATAAAGGCCGCATGCTCTTGCTGTCGCCACGTCATGTACAGGGTGAGTTTTGTAAAATTTACCAGTCAATAGTTACCAGAAAAATCCAGGGGATTAAAAACCTTACAGGGGCTCGAATTCTAGATCTCACTAGTGTGAGACCAATGCTCTAACCCAGTGTTTCCGAACGTGGGGCGCACGCCACACAGGGAGGCAATTTGATTGTTCAGGGGGGCAATTTCGAAAACATTTTGGGGAATAATTCAATTTTTGAATATAAAAAAATATTTATGTGTTACATAGGGGGCCATCAGAATTTTAAAAAGACTTAGGTGGGGCATTGTAGATAAAAGGATGAGAAACACTGCTCTAACCTCTCACCCATGCGCCATTCTGCTTTTCTTTAACATTTATAAATATTTATGATCTTCTCTGGCCAGTCAATGACTAATATGTACAGTAAATAAACAGATAACAGTATGAATGAGTATCTGTACTCATATATTCCTTTAGTATTCAACACTACAGCCAAAATAAATTTAGATTATGAATCTAGGAGTACAATCTGGCATGGTGGAAATCCTCGGAGAATTATCACCTGAAATTTATGTGCCGGATGAAGTGCGACTGGGTTTTTTGTTTTATGCGCGTGAGTCAATATCAGGTTTGAGTACTGGAATGTGTCATCGGAATTTCTGCTTCACAAGCTGTGCATTTACTGGGAGACTAGTTCACTAATTGATTGAGTTGTGTAGATTATTTCATTGTAACTTTTTTCTGTGGCTTAATAGTACAATATACTGTAATAATTAATCTTTCTATCGGTTTATAATACAATAGCCGGAGTCAAATGCAGATAATGCTAGCTGTATACGCATCTATCGAAATCGAATAATTTATGGTTATTCTATTCCACGTTGACACTACCCGCTCGTAATGATAATTTAATTATAAATGTATTAGAACGCTTTGTAAGGAATTGAACCCCGGATAGATTAGTTGCAGGATATTTTTTAGGATCTGTTAATTCTAGGACATCGGGTCGTTTGTTGTGATTGTCACTTCTGATATACGTTTTCCTCAAAAATCAGTTAGTTTACGATCGAGTTTCGCTGTGATTGTTACTTCTAATAGAGTTTTAGCTTTCTCAGTAATCAGCTAGTTTAAAATGTTAACATTCACATATCGCTGGAAATATTTAATCATATTTCAGACTTAATAATTTTTTAATATTGTTTTAGTTATCTTTCTAACGCTGTCAGTCTGTGCTATTGAAAATATTTTGTTTCACAACAATTAATATTGTTTTAGTTATCTGCTAAATCAGTCTATTTATTTCACAACAGTTAATATTGCTATGAATGTTATTTCACAACAGTTAATATTGCTATGGATGTTGTTTCACAACAGTTAATATTGCTATGGATGTTGTTTCACAACAGTTAATATTGCTATGGATGTTATTTCACAACAGTTAATATTGCTATGAATGTTATTTCACAACAGTTAATATTGCTATGGATGTTATTTCACAACAGTTAATATTCCTATCAATGTTATTTCACAACAGTTAATATTGGCTATGGATGTTATTTCACAACAGTTAATATTGCTATGGATGTTATTTCACAACAGTTAATATTGCTATTGATGTTATTTCACAACAGTTAAAATTGGCTATGGATATGTTGTATTGACCTTAAGGATACAGAAGCTGATATGAAGGATAACAATGCAAGAGATGCAAAATTAGGGATATATTTAATGATCTTAGTGATACGGTCATATTCTCATGTTATTTTACGGATTTGAGGGATACATTTAGAGATTTCAAGTGTGATACCAACATTTGCTTGCAGTCATTGGATTAGTAGGACTTATCTATTTACAAATTATATTAGTATTTTAGTTAATATATTTTGAGCTTATTTTTCTTCTGTGTTCGGTTTAAAACTCGTGAAAATCAGCAAGATGTAGTCCGGAGAACGAAATGTGTTGTCAGATTTCAGCTTATTCAGACAGTAGTTCTCAGTTTAATATTTAGTGGATACAATATAAAAAATAATATTGAACGAATAGTGTGATTCACTCGGTTAATTTGCGTTACAATTTAATAAACATCATGTGCTTCACTCGGTCAATTTTGCGTTACAATATATTTACATTGAGTTTACCGGTTGTCTCTGACATGAAAATCGCTTTAGATTTATTGGCCGTCCCTTGGGAGTAAATTGTAGCAACCATTAAACCTTTTTATTCCATATAAGACAACTGACATCAGATGTGGCTTTATTAGTAAATATAATTTTCATATGATTCTTATATGCGTCAGTGTTGTGATTATTGTGTTTTGGAATTGTTCCCGTTAATGAATTATATCTTGTTAAAAGTATACACGTTCTCTTATGGATATAATTAGACGTTTCAAATTGAGAAATGTAGAATAGGACCAAACTCAATAATGTAGCTTGTATAAAGTAGTTGATTTATACAAATAGGCCAGATTGTGAAATGTAGTGATACAGTAAGTCTCCTCTTGAATTATGTTTTCGATTGAATGTTTTCGTTTTGAGAACTCAAGTTTAAAGCAAATCTTTAACTAGTTATATGGCATGAACCAATTCCTCATAATAAAAAAAAATATGCCTGTAATTTAACATGTCTTATTTAAATTGGAGTAAAATTAACGAATATTTCACAGTAGATGTGAGAATTTGTTCATTTGTCCAAGTTTGGTTGTGTTTTTGATATCGGAACATGAGTTAGAAAAAAAATCTTTGTCATTGATAGTCTGTTTCTGACATCAGATGAGTTACAAAAAACATATATTTATCATTGATAGTCTGTTTCTGACATAAGAATTGATAGTTGTCTACGTTCTCGTAGAGTTAAAGATAATATAACAAATATCTATTATGGTAATATATAATGGGTGAAAGATATTTTAGGACAGGGGTCGGCAACCTATGGCACGCATGCAACACTTGGCACCCCAAGCAATTTCAAATGGCACGCAGACTCTTCACGTTTACTGTATAAAGTTGATTATAAATTGATTAGCGCGGTTTCCTCGCTCATTTCGGCACTCCAAATAATTTGAAACCTTAAGTTGGCACACAGTTAGCAAAAGGTTGCCGACCCCTGTTTTAGTATAGAACGCCTATTGATGACAATGAATGAATTCATTTAGCTCTGAGCAGGGAGCCCTTGAGAACCTTTTTTTTTATAAACTGCATGTTCTCTATTGAATAGCCAAGGCCACGACTATCTTAATGGATGTAGTCTTATATGTATACAGTGTTAAGTTACTTTGTAGATTTATTCTTTGTCCCCTGATGCATTCCAGTACGGCAGTATCACAGGATCATCATACCCTTTCAAAAGTGTAGCAAACAGGGCTTGCCCAGATATTTCATCATTCTTTTATCAGATTACTGACAGTGCATATTTTAAAAGACACATTACTGTCTTTCAGTTTTCCAACAAAAGTAAAGAATACTTTAAAAATAATGGCTGTGTGAACGGTTATTCGACATTGGTTACCAATATATATTAATTTATGCATGTGTGTTGGAGTACTAACACTGTACTCCCATCACCCGCTAGGAAATGCTAAGACACATCACTTTCGATGTGATGGTTCTATCGAAACTCCCCGTATCTGATAAAGATTACATATAACCCAGACTTTGTGTCTTTCGGTGTAATAGCAATCGATTTACTTGGTTTCTGCTGGAGTATCTTTGTGTAAACGTGTTCCCCACTGTAATTTAAGACACCATTTATGTAACATTAGGGAATTGTGTATGAGTGTTCCTCACTGTAATTAAAGACACTATTATGTAAGATTAGTCTTCTTCTTCTTCTGCGTTCGTTCTCAAACTCCTGCAGATCAGCAGGATGTAGTCCGGAGAACGGAATGCGTTGTGTCATGGTTTACAGCATTGCTGTGATATCTGCGCCTTTCGGCCTGACACATCCGACTTCAGCATCGCTTTGGGTCACTGACCCTATAGGGGATGGCGCAGCCAACTCCATCTCATAACCTCCTTAGTTGCCTCGTACGACATGCATGTAAACAGTGTTGCTATTCTTTGCTCCCCGTTTGGGCCTCGACAACACACGGGCAGTAACATTAGTGAATTGTGTAGGCGTGTTCCTCACTGTTATTTAAAACACCTTTTATGTAACATTAGTGGATTGTACAAAAATATACATATATAGAGGGAGTTCTACATTAATCAATATTTCATTCATCGATATATTCGTCCATCGATCCAACCGTTCATCCAATCATCCATACATTGATTTATCTACTTACCTACCTTCCCATACCTACATATCTACCTACCTACCTGTCCACTTACCTACCTGCCCACATATCTATCTATCTGTCTATCTATCTATCTATCTATCTATCTATCTATCTATCTATCTATCTATCTATCTATCTATCTATCTATCTGTCTGTCTGTCTGTCTGTCTGTCTGTCTGTCTGTCTGTCTGTCTGTCTGTCTGTCTGTCTGTCTGTCTTGTCTTGTCTTGTCTTGTCTTGTCTTGTCTTGTCTTGTCTTGTCTTGTCTTGCCTTGCCTTGCCTTGCCTTGCCTTGCCTTGCCTTGCCTTGCCTTGCCTTGCCTTGCCTTGCCTTGCCTTGCCTTGCCTTGCCTTGCCTTGCCTTGCCTTGCCTTGCCTTGCCTTGCCTTGCCTTGCCTTGCCTGCCTGCCTGCCTGTCTGTCTGTCTGTCGTCTATATAATAACCGCTTTTTTGTCATTCCCTCTTTCTATCTGTGCCTACCTATTTCTCCATTTATTGTTTTCCGTAGTCAATCGTGTCTATCTACACAAGGTGTGTTTGTCTGTAATAATTTTTTTTATATAATCTCCAATGTCCAGCCATGTATTTATTTCATATAAATCAACAAGTGGATTATCTATGTGTTCTGAAAATCATGACATCAACAGAATCGTTCACGTCTTGACTTGAAAAATATTCATGTTAGCCACAAAGGAAAAAAAAAACACCACCAAGAATATTGACTATTTTTGTCTCCGCTTAGAGCTATTAAATTAAGGCACATTTGGAAATGCCCTCTTGTCTGCCGGACCCCGAAGCCGTGATGAACTTTAGCTCAAGGCGAAAGACAACCATGCCAAATATTGATTAGACTAGCTGTTTCTTGTCATTTAACGCAATGATTCTCAAATATTTTCACATATGGTCTTTTTGAGACACACATTTATTCGTGGCCCACTGGAACCTAAAAATAAGCTTCCCATATTAGTTTTATATTTTGTTCGTTGCTGATTTTCATGTCTCATTAGATATCATCCAAGTTGTTACTCCTCCTTTTCAAGTCTCCTCTTGACGAGTTCGTGGGTACCCCAATTTCCAATTATTGTCCTCGTGGCCCCCATCACAGTGGCACTCTTTTCAATGGCTAGGATTAAAGATCAGGGATTGAGATGCAGTGTTGCTAGAGGTGAACATTTTGGAGGGCACAGAAGAATGATGGTCAACCAGCATAGGACCGGTACTGTCAGCAGAAGTGTGATGGCGGATACACTCAAGGAGAGATCGGAGCAACTATGGATGTGTCCAGTTTGCAGTGATGATGATCCGACGACTAACTAACTAACAGTGGCACTCTGTAAACTACATAGTCCACGTTGGGGGTTCAATGATTTTGGGTATAATCTGATCTGTCTTCTCATCAACGTTATAATCTGAGCTCAGGCAATGATCTCACTAGAACATCATTAAGCGAGTGTCCGTCCGCAACCTTTATTGTGTCTTGTTTCGGTCTATCTCTTTCTCACTAAATCTCTGTCTCTCTGTTGTTTATTTTCTCTTGCATATTTTTACTGTACTCAACAATTTGTTAATTTGTGAAATCATCCTAGATTCAGATGATTTTTCTTATCATCATCATCATCATAATCATCATCATCACCACCACCACCACCACCACCACCATCATCACCATCATCATCATCATCACCATCATCATTAGTATCATCACCACCAGCATCCATCACTATCAGATGCCATGACGACTAGCGTAGACGTTCATGAATATCCACAGCTCTATATCTCCAGTATTATGCATCAGGATAGTTGTAAACGTGTGCCATCTGTCAAAATAGCGATGGGGTGGGAGGGTGGTTTAAAAAAAAGTGGGCGTCAACTTATAATGTTTTTTATGCACCCATTAAATTAAAAAAAATGTTTAAATTAAATTAACCAATTAAATTTGAAAAGGCTCTGGACAATATGAAATATAACTGATAAATATATTATCGATCGAAAATCATAAACCAATAATGTAGCGATTGGTCATGTAGAGCTTTAATACAGAGCCGTTGTATCGTGGATTGGCCCAGAATGAGTTAATTTGAAGATAATAAAAACCACAGATTTGTTGTATATTACTTTCTAAGCGAAAAGAATGTTTTGGGTTTGGGATGAAGGTTATATTTTGGACATAATTAATTAGTGGGATCCCTGAAGGTTATATTTTGGACATAATTAATTAGTGGGATCCCTGAAGGTTATATTTTGGACATAATTAATTAGTGGGATCCCTGAAGGTTATATTTTGGACATAATTAATTAGTGGGATCCCTGAAGGTTATATTTTGGACATAATTAATTAGTGGGATCCCTGAAGGTTATATTTTGGACATAATTAATTAGTGGGATCCCTGAAGGTTATATTTTGGACATAATTAATTAGTGGGATCCCTGAAGGTTATATTTTGGACATAATTAATTAGTGGGATCCCTGAAGGTTATATTTTGGACATAATTAATTAGTGGGATCCCTGAAGGTTATATTTTGGACATAATTAATTAGTGGGATCCCTGAATTCTGGACATCTGATATCTATAACAAGGGTGGAAAGAGGGAGTAAACAAGTTAGCAAAATAATTGCTGACAATTAATAGACAGCTTCTTAGATGGATCAAAAACATTCATGAAAACTGGCAGAGCTTCTTGCACTTTCGCAAATATTTCTTCCTAAAATTCTTATGTGTTTGTGTATTTTTTTTTAAGTAAAGAAGACAATGTGTTGTCTTGACAGAAATTACATCCTCATCAATTTCAGTTATGAATTTAACTTAATCAAAAAGGAAGAATAATGAATTTATGTAATAGCATGAAGCAGCAACTAAATTATTTTTCAATTATTAACGGAATTAGAACTTTAAATTATTCTCGGAATTAGAACTTTAAATTATTCTCGGAATTATAACTTTTAATTATTCTCGGAATGAGAACTTTCAATTATTCTCGGAATGAGAATTTTCAATTATTCACGGAATTAGAACTTTCAAATATTCACGGAACTATAACTTGTACTTTCTTAGAAATCGAATATCGTTTCTCATCGATCTTATGAGTTCAATTATTTTTCTCTGTTGGACATTTTTAATTCCTAAGCTTGATTGATGAATTTTGTTCTGGTGAATGGGGTTACGTTAGGAAATAGCAGTAGGATTACGCTTTCAGTAATCACCCGAAAGCCAGATTTGTGTGTGATATAAGCCAGCAAGCCGTGAGTGAGACAGATTTGTGTGTGATATAAGCCAGCAAGCCGTGAGTGAGACAGACATCACGTGAATACATGTCGAAGGGCGTGAATTATTGATAAGATCTAAGGAGAAGGATGATTTCATAATATGAATTTTTAATAGATTTTTTCATATTTACAACCAAGCGACAGAGACACTCTCTTCCTCTCTCGTACCATCCATCCATCCATCCATCCATCAATCCATCCATCCATCAATCCATCCATCCTCCATCCATCCATCCATCCATTCATACATCCATCCATACATCCATCCATCAATCAATCCATTTATATATATATATATATTGTCTGTCTCCGAGTGAATGATGGTTGATCGTATTCACACTTGCCGTTAAGAGTAGGGGTGGGAGCTTAAGCTGTCGTTCCAAGGCCAGATGTGTCGCCGTCGGTGCATTTGGTCCATGTTTGTTCAGGACTATCTTTAGCTTTACCCCGGATATTCTTTTATTATATGTACTTATTGGTCATTATCATACTTATTATCATTATCATACTTATTATCATTATCATACTTATTATCATTATCATACTTATTATCATTATCATACTTATTATCATTATCATACTTATTATCATTATCATACTTATTATCATGTTTCTTCCTTTGCCTTTCCCTATCTTATAGTGTTTCCATTCTCATGTTGTATGCTCTTGCCTATAATCAACTGTGCCGTTAAATGATTTCAGTTTACGTTGTCTAACACATTGAATAACAGATATCGTTGTTTCAATAATTCTTGTAACATTTTCTCACTCGTGTAGTGAGATTTTCTCTTATACTTTAGTTAGTGTCCATGTTTGACTTATGGCTGTCCTTAAATTTACGTCAACAATTAGGGGAAGGGGGGAAGTATGAATAAGTTTGACAGTTTTTGAAAAGGGTGACTGAGGGTTTGACCAAATTGTCAAAAAACCACGTTTTTAAACACCAATTAAATTTAGCGAATTAGAATTTTTTAAATTACCAAATTAGATAATTTTTCTCAAATTTTCGACAAAATCATTTTTAGGAGTGGGCACTGTGAATAGTTTTGACATAATTAAACATAATAGTTGACAAGTTGCACAACAGTAATCGAGACCATGACGTAAGAAGGCCTGTTTTGATTCTACTGGTAGGTCTGATATTAGTTATTGGTCACAAAACATCCTAGCTAATCAGGTGTTTTTTGTCACATCGGATTGCTAGCACTGATTGCCTGTAGAGAGAGTTTTTGGTCTCTTGTAAAAAGCTTCTGGATCGGCATAGCAGCGGTAAATTGTTACTGAAAGTAATGGCAACCATTGTGATGCTGACCAGCTACACTCGTTTGTTTATATGTTTATGTAAAGTAAGGTTCCAACTATGTAAATAACTTGCATAATTTTATCAGATGTATAGAATAATGAATAGTATGTATTATGTCTTCGTATTTATATTGTTATTACTCGTGGTACTTGAGAGTTGCCAAGGTGTTCTTAATGGAAATAGTTGAGGCCAGAAGGAGAAGAGATGGTAAATATACACTAGGTTTGATAACATCAATGAACTGTCGGAGGGGGGGGGGGGGCTAGAATATTTATACACTCATGCGTACGCTTGTGCATAGGAATGTCTGGTGGGCTTTCTGTGTTGATATGGTCCATTGTGGGATTTCAGTGTCCCTAAGGGGTGTGAGCTTTATTATTATTATTATTATTATTATTATTAAAATTTATAGGGAACTGTTGGTCAATGACATAAGTCAATTTATATATATCATTTCTTTAATATAAGACATTTAAATTTTATAACTAATAAAGGTTCTTGTTTGCAATTAGTGCCTACCGACAAGGGAAATAATTACATAGGTAGGCACTAATTTCAAGCCACTTCCACAAGTGTTAAACATATATATATATTTAGTTAGGGTTACGAATAGTTATATATAACATAACAAACCCTAACCCTAAAAATGAATATTTAAATTAATTATTGATTAATTATTGATACAATATTTAGATTAATTAACTAAAAAATACGTCGGTAGGCGATAATTGGAAACAAGAACCCAAATCAATATCAAATAGGCTTCCATTTATTAGATTATATTTCGAGATTCAGGGATAAAAGTGTGGTGAAAATATCCAAATAAATTATGATTCAAATTGCAAGAATATCTTTAAAGAGACACGTAGATAATTATGCAATGCTCGCCTGGAACTGACCTTACAGATTGAGTATGTGTTCTGTTTTACGTGGTGTAGAGAGAGCGTTCTGCCCTCGTTCATCTTGGAACGCTGCTTCTCAAGAAGCTTACCCTTTACAAGATGATCATGCAACAGGGAATCGACTGTATGAACTGACCGGTGAGCATATATGACACAATCACAAGATTGTTCACTCATGAATCCTCTTTTTATTTAAATTTGTATCATTGTTTTTCTACATATGTCTATATTTTTGTTAGTTCATATAATGACGTACATAGTGGAGCGCATGGACTCTTGAGGTCTCGTGTTCAATCCACGGTTGGGACATAATTTTTTTCTTTCGGAGGTACAGTCAAAATCCTTCCTGTACATGTCGCGGCGTCTGCTATGGTAAAGCGGCCTTTATTAAAGGTTTAAAAACCGTAGAAGATTGACCTCACTGTACTCGGTTTCCCATATGTACTCCGTCCCTCTCAATGAAGCGGAACGCCGCCTGCCGAGAGTACCACTCCGTAGTAACTCCGTAGCTTCAAGTGATAATCCACAGGGATAACCCACGAAAGTTGTTATATAATAACACGCGATTGTTGTTTGTATAAAAAAAAAATCCTGCTTCAAGTATAGACAGGTCATGCGCACTATTAAGAAACAGCTTCACTAATCTTAGCTGACTCGACTTTTCATTGGCTTGTGGCGACACAGACTATACACAATGAACGTGTAGATAGGAAGTAATAAATCTACACCCGTAGATTAAGGGGGTGGGAGTGTTAGGGGATTCAACCCCTGCTACCTTAGCAATATGGAAGCCGCGTAGCGCAGTGGTTAGAAATATTAGATCACACCCCTACGCCATTAATAAATGCTATGGGTTACATTACTTTATTACCTTAGCAAAAGATAGTAATAGGTCCTGGGTTCATTCCCCAGTTCAGGCGGAAATGTTGTTCAGATCGCAAAGACTCCCGGGTCGACCCAGTCTTAAATGGGTACCGTATTAATCCAGAAAGTAAAGACTGCGAGGGAGAGGCTACGGCCTCATCTGACTACCGCTCTCATTTACAGAGACACTGAAATGTGAGATTGCTAACATCTCACACCCCCATGCATTAATAAATGATATGGGTTACTTTATTTACTTTTTACTTTTACCTTACACACGACATTTAGTAATATAAACAAACAAAACGCAGAGGGGGGGGGGACACGTCCTCTAAAGTGTATTTATTTGACAAAAAAATGGTCATTAACATATTATCAGTCATCTCTTCCCCCATTTTATCAAAGCATTATCTACGTACCTGCGTGTATCAATCGCATTAACCAAGTCGTGTTGACGCAACTTTATATCTTGATGCTCCGCCGAAGACGGATGTGTCGGGCCATTGGCGCAAATAAAACAACGACACGACGCATTTTTATTCTCTGGACTACATCTTGCTGGGAATCTAGAATGTATCATGGTCCTGCTGCAAGAGAGATCCAGCGGGAGTTTGAGAATGAACGATGAAGGAGAAGAATATTTTGATGCCATTACTTACATATCTTCACCGTCATAACTCAAATAACTTGATTGGCCTTATTTATACATATGGTTGGTCATTATTCGTATATCTTTCTTGTTATTATTCATATGCATTGATGGTCATTACTCGTATATCTTTCTTGTTATTATATGTGTTACCAAGGAGTAGCGAAACTTCATTACTCTGTTCCAAGTTAGTTAGTCGTTGGATCATCGTCACTGCACTCCGAACAAATCCATAGGTGCTCAGATCTCTCCTTGAGTGTAGCCGCCATTACACGCTGACTGGCGGTACCAGTACGCAGTTGATTGACCATCAGTCTTTCTTCCCCACGAAACCACTCCTTTCTAGTGACCACATTTCAAACCAAATGTCTTTATTCTAGTCATAGAACAAGAGTCATCGTCGTTGATACAGTCATTTGCTCGTGTGTTTTTTGGTAGGGCATTCAAAATGTCTGCTCGATCCATCGTTCTACCAACAGCCGTAGTAGCAGCGTGTGGGGCCAACCTGTCCACTCTCTCATTACCCCGGACTCCCGCATGTTCCGACACAAAAATGAGTCACTTTACGCATACATAAATTCTTCACTGCATCCAGCCACTGTTCCTGAATGTATCCCTCCTGAACTTTCACAATCATGCTCATCGAATCACTGAGTATGCACTCTGTTCCACGTTTCGCCGCAACGAAAGGCAAGAGCTGCTCAATAATATTACATCTTCTTCACGCACATGTTCAGAGTGTGCAAAAACATTTCCAGGCGCGTAGAGAGACTCCTTATTCACAGTCGAACACACCAAAGTAATCTTCATCATCAACATCCCCATTTGAGCCCAAATACTTATCATCGATTCCCCGACTCTGTTTCTTATCTTCATAAATAATATAATTTGTGAATTGTCACAAGGTGTAAGAGCTGCAATGTACGCTGAGGACTTGGTGGTGTGTAGAAGAACATCTAAAGATAGCTAACAAAAAAATACAAAAGACAGCGGACAACATAACAGCATGGGCAGATAAATGGATGATAAAAATCAATGCTGAAGATCCTCAACAACACTCTTCACACTCTCACAAAAGGACAAAGTAGGAGAGATAAAACTTGGAAATGTACATCTCCAAACAGAAGACGAGCCGGTGTACTTGGACACTACACTAGATAAGGAGACTGACATGGAGGGCCAACACATATTCAGTAATTAGTTTATCCTTCTTCCTTGTAGATTTGAAAATTCTACCACTATTTAATCAT
This sequence comes from Meghimatium bilineatum, assembly GCA_034231615.1. Lineage (NCBI taxonomy): Eukaryota > Metazoa > Mollusca > Gastropoda > Stylommatophora > Philomycidae > Meghimatium > Meghimatium bilineatum. Next base: position 61,314,653 of record CM067317.1, read on the forward strand.
CAAAATACATAAAATCGTAAAAGTACATCAAATCAATAATCAAGACCGCAGATAAGATGGTCCAAGCAAACGTGAATATGACATTTCTTTTAGTACTAGGAACAACCAAAAGGTCGGAAAAACACTTACCCCCCCCCCCACCAGTAATTTCTTTTGCAAAAATGTTTTCAAATGTTCCTTCAAATAGTGATATTTAGACACGAAATCGGACCAATGACCTATTTTTATATTTATAAAAAAGTAAAACTCTCTCCTTAAGGTAATCATATTTACGGTACTGTTAACAGTACCAAATCAAGTACATAAAAGTACATCAAAGAATAGATTACAAATATTATTTAAATACACCTCGCCGAAGACAGATGTGTCGGGATATTGGCGCAAATAAAACCGCGACACGACATATTTCAATTCTCTGGACTACATCCTGCTAGAATATAGTAGGACCATGGTCCTGCTACAAAGGAGATCCAGCGGGAGTTTGAGAATGAACGCTGAAGAAGAAGAATTTAAATACATAGTATAAACATTTTCTCGTGTAAATCTAACAGAATCTCAACATTCTGACCCGAGTTCCTCATCGTGGAAGTTCTGGCGTCGACGTTTGTCAACAAGGAACCGACACGACAGCAAGATATTCAAACTAAAGGAAAAATCAGAGACAGCTCTTCTAGAAAAATCAGAAGAATTAGAGGTAAGTTATTGCTGTTTTTTTGTTTGTTTTTAAATTTAAAAATCAGCTTCTTGTAGTGAGATAAGTAAGTTCAGTAAAGTAACCCATAACATTTATTAATGCCGTAGGGGTGTGAGATGTTAGCGATCTCACATTTCAGAGGCTCTGCAAATGAGGGCGGTAGCCATCTCCTCTCCCTCGCAGTCTTTACTTCCCGGATTAATCCAGTACCCATTTAAGGCTGGGTCGACCTGGGAGCCGTTGCGATCTGAAAAACATTTCCACCTCAACTGGGGAATGAACCCAGGACCACTCACATGCGAAGCCAGTGCGCTAACCACTACGCTAGTGAGATACAGCTCTTTCAACCTTTCTCTCCATGTGACATATTCTTTCCTGCACGTTGTCTTTGCAATTTATGTTCTGAACCCGACTCTATTCTGTGACAATCTGCTTGCCTCCTCCAATGATAAATTCGTAAATATCATCTGTCCATCTCCTTTTAGGTTTACCTCTTCTTCTACTTCCCGAAACTCTGCAATCGAAGATGCGTCTTTTTATATGTCCGAAATATTTCAGTTTCCTATGTAAAATTGTCGCCATGACTTTCATCTTGGGAGAATAATGTGGTAGTTTCCCGTTGCTTTCCACAGCCATATGGGGGATATCCATTTATATCCGCTCCCTTTGACAATATTTTATGTCGGGACAAATGGGTGCCCCGCCCTGCCCAGTTGCAGAGCTACCACTTATACCGGTGGCTATCGGTCGCTTCCTTGTTCGCGCCTAGCGAACATCATTGACGGCACGATCAACGACTAAACTCCAGACATCCCTCCAGGAAAATTCAACTTTCCAAAATAGAAAACACACAAGGAATTTTCTGCACCTTACAGTTATTAGTCATTCACTTAAAATAACACATAATACAATCAAAATAATCCTCAAGTGACGACTGAGAGAATAACGTTAAAACTTGCGCCATGTTGACACCGAAAGTCATAAAAATATACTGTGTAATAAGACATTGTCATTAGAGGTGAGAAAGAGAGTTCTGTAGTGTTATATAACCCCTATACTAACATATGGGTGCGAGTCTTGGACAATAAACAAACTAGAAAGTGGGAGATTAGAGGCAACAGAGGTGTGATTCTACAGAAGAATGCTGAGAACACCATGGACTGCCAGAAAAACTAATGTAGAGGTGTTGAAAGAGTTAAATGCGAAACAGACCTTAATCAACAATATAAGAAAAAGGCAATCTTCTTTTTTTTGGCCACTTCATGAGAGAGGCAGGTTTAGAAAACATAATCACAACAGGCAAGATTGAAGGCACCAGAGACAGAGGGCGACAACGGTGTGAAAATATTAGACAGTTTGACAAACTGGCACGGCAAGGAAACAACAACGACTTTGATACATAATTCTGTGGACAGAGAGCTGTGGAGAGCTATGACCGTCTACGCCACCCGGCATGGCACCTAATGATGATGATGTAGAATTGTATTCAGCACCAATTCTTCCTCTATACTCATCATACTCAAAACCTCATTGTTCATAATTTTTGCTTCAACCGCAGACGTAAATCCAGTTTATTACTCAAGTGTACATAAAAGTAAACATTAACAGATAGCGGGTTTAGATAATTTGTCACCACGACACCATCATAAATATATTTGGTTGGCCAATCTAATATTTTTTTTCAATACAAATTGAAATCGTAATATATTTATGAAACAAGCGTAGACTAACAAGGCCAGAATAAAAATTCTATGGAAGACTAACCAGGCCTGAGTCAGAATTATATGGGTATAACTAATTATTTGTGTGTTGTTTTAGAGATAAACTGATTACTCCTTATTTTGGCTTTATACCCTTTCATGCATTGTAGCTCGGATTTGAACCATTGTCCGCTTAAGCACAAAGCGAACGGGTTATTCACTACTTCATGGAAATCTCTACATCAAGGAAATCTCTACTTTATGAGAATCTCTATTTCATGGAAATCTCTACTTCATGAAAATCTCTACTTTATGGAAATATCTACTTATGGAAATCTCTACTTTATGGAAATATCTACTTATGGAAATCTCTACTTTATGGAAATATCTACTTATGGAAATCTCTACTTTATGGAAATATCTACTTATGGAAATCTCTAATTTATGGAAATATCTACTTATGGAAATCTATACTTTATGGAAATATCTACTTATGGAAATCTCTACTTTATGAGAATCTCTATTTCATGGAAATCTCTACTTCATGAAAAGCTCTACTTTATGGAAATATCTACTTTATGGAAATCTATACTTTATGGAAATATCTACTTATGGAAATCTCTACTTTATGGAAATATCTACTTATGGAAATCTCTACTTCATGGAAATGCTCTACTTTATGGAAATATCTACTTATGGAAATCTCTACTTTATGGAAATATCTACTTATGGAAATCTCTACTTCATGGAAATCTCTACTTTATGGAAATATTACTTATGGAAATCTCTACTTCATGGAAATCTCTAATTTATGGAAATATCTACTTATGGAAATCTCTACTTTATGGAAATATCTACTTATGGAAATCTCTACTTTATGGAAATATCTACTCATGGAAATCTCTACTTCATGGAAATCTCAACCTAATGGAAATATCTACTTATGGAAATCTCTACTTTATGGAAATATCTACTAATGGAAATCTCTACTTTATGGAAATCTCTACTTTATGGAAATCTATACTTTATGAAAATCTCTACTTTATGAAAATCTCTATTTCATGGAAATCTCTACTTTATGAAAATCTCTATTTCATGGAAATCTCTACTTTATGAAAATCTCTATTTCATGGAAATATCTACTTATGAAAATCTCTATTTGATAGAAGTCTCTATTTGATATCTAATAAGAAAGAATATTAGCAAAACATTCTTCAAAATGTACCACGGACATATACAGATATTAGCAATGAACAAACTGCGTTGCCACAATTAGGGTGTATTTCGGGATTTTCCGTTTTGAAATAATTATCACAGGAACTATGAACATATATATACATATCAACATGTGTGGGAGCGACTGAGCATCAATGTGTTGGAGCGACTGAGCATCAATGTGTTGGAGCGACTGAGCATCAATGTGTTGGACTGACTGAGCATCAATGTGTTGGACCGACTGAGCATCAATGTGTTTGCCTGGAAATGAGATGATGTCAATTCATAATTAGCAATAAAGAACATTATATAGAACTCTTTTGGTATTTTGTTTTCTTTTTTTTTTTTTTTACAGCGGACATCTAGAAATATTAGCGAATGTCAAACTGTGACGTCAAAGTTAGGATGTATTTTCTTCGGGATTTCCCATTTAGAACCAATTATCACTAGTTTAGTTTGAAAACAAATACTTCTTTGTAATAATTTTTCTCACTGGTCGAAGGAGCGTCAGTAATATTGACATTTCCGATTAATCCGTTATTTTCATTGGCTCACAACATATCTACAACGGAACCAATGATCCGTTGTATTAGCCATGATGAGTGGCGCTCTGTGAGAACAGCACGCAAGATTATTTTGGAGGACTGTAAATTTTGCATGTTTGATTCAGACTATTTTTGGTATCAACTGACCCTGTCTGTGACATCCATAGTTTGGTCATTTTATAATATAGATGTCTGTGTATGTAGTCCAGGCTGCATTTAAGTTGCTGAATCTGTTCCAAAAATGGACTGAAAATAACCATGCATTGAGCATCGCTGAGATTTGCTTTTTCAGAACAAATAGTTAGAATAGCATGTGGGTACTAGCCCCGCGATCTGCCGGCCCACATGGACCTTCCCTGAGGTGATAAACATCTAATCCCTAAAAGGGAGTTAACCGTTTAAAATATTTGACACCAAACCTTCTAACCTTTTATAGGGTTATTGTTATTTGTTTGTTAAGTAGGGGTTTATACCTCGAGGCCCGCGCTTTTCAACCTAGGACTGGTGTCCATATTGGTTATATCGAGGCGGTAGTTTTATAGGGTAAACTCCCTTTTAATATTTATATAAAAAATCGCCCATTGGATTGGTTATAACCAACATACAAGCTTAGGCTGATAGGGTTATCCAAACCACGGCTTTCATTGTTGTTGTTTTTTTAAAGTTCTAATATCACCGAACTGGACTAACGCCCACGGTTGAAAGAAACGTGCTCCACAATAAGAGGTACGTCTTACTGACGATATAGCCAAAATTGGACCCATGTTTTAGGTTGAAAAAGTCGTGCCTCGGCAGGAGGCTGTAATTCCATAGTTAACAAATAAAGAGGTACATATTATAGTAAACCAAAAATCTAGCAACAGTCAAGTCCATGTTGAATGGGTATAGGACCATGTGCAACTCCTTTGAAAAAAAAAATTACTTGACTATGAACGCTGCACAGAATGGTTGGTAGAAATGGACTAAGATCCTTACGGGGACATGTGAAAAATGTTCACATAAATTGTGAACATCCATTTTCTGGGTTGGTGGTCCGGTTTTAGTTAGTTTCCTTGCGGGAATGAACAGTAGTTGTTTTTTCCCTTGGTGTTTCAAGTAGTATTTTCTGGGGCTCAGACATAACTGTATATTATACGTTGCTTGGAGGGCCACTAAAAGTGGATTTGTGGGTCTTATTTGACACTCGGGCCGTAATTTTCTCACTTCTGGTCTACAACTATCCATCAACTGAAACTATAATCACGCATATGATAAGTCATACAATAAGTATGTCATAAGTCATACAATAAGTATGTCATAAGTCATACAATAAGTATGTCATAAGTCATACAATAAGTATGTCATAAGTCATACAATAAGTATGTCATAAGTCATACAATAAGTATGTCATAAGTCATACAATAAGTATGTCATAAGTCATACAATAAGTATGTCATAAGTCATACAATAAGTATGTCATAAGTCATACAATAAGTATGTCATAAGTCATACAATAAGTATGTCATAAGTCATACAATAAGTATGTCATAAGTCATACAATAAGTATGTCATAAGTCATACAATATGTATATTGTAAGTTGTACTATAGGCACCGGTATGTCATAAGTCATACAATAAGTATGTCATAAGTCATACAATATGTATATTGTAAGTTGTACTATAGACACCGGTATGTCATAAGTCATACTATAGGTATGTCATAAGTCATACAATATGTATATTGTAAGTTGTACTATAGGCACCGGTATGTCATAAGTCATACAATATGTATATTGTAAGTTGTACTATGGGCACCGGTATGTCATAAGTCATACTATAGGTATGTCATAAGTCATACAATAAGTATGTCATAAGTCATACAATATGTATATTGTAAGTTGTACTATGGGCACCGGTATGTCATAAGTCATACAATATGTATATTGTAAGTTGTACTATGGGCACCGGTATGTCATAAGTCATACTATAGGTATGTCATAAGAATACATGTTGGTGATGTTAAATTAAACAATCAATAAACAGATAAATCAATTACTCCAATAACTAATTAATCAAAGCAACTAAAACTTCTATCGATTGTATATTGATCCGTTGTCGTGTTAACTTTTTTTAAAATTGTATACATAATTAGAAGCAATTTTATCTACATGGTTACTATTTTTTCCTTCTTTCTAGACATCAGATGCCCCAAAAACACCTGTCTCTCCAATGCCCTCATCGGGACCCTTGCCAGACGTTGTAGAAAAAACTCCAGGAATTCCAAGATTTACCAGTAATGCAGTTCCACCGCCGAAGCCCCCAAGACTGTTTTTGCTCAGGTCTGGATATATACTATATAGTTAGACGATTTGACATAAATATGAACATAACGCTTTTACGTTCTGCTTCTAAAACAATACTATGAAAAGCCACTTTAGGTTAATTTTGGTGTAAATATAACCCACTAAAATTGTTATTTGCTACTGTTTTAATACTAAGATGCCAAAATGACTGTGAGGTTTGACACTGGCTCTTCGCCCCATAGGTCCTGATTTCGTTTCGGTGATGTGGTGATTCCAGGACCCCAAAAAATCGACTTTTCAGCGCAAGAATGTGTGACCAAGATGGCAATCATCCCCACCTCTTCTACCTCTTACAGTGATGCTAAATATATGCAGATAATAAAGGAATTATATTGCCAACAAAGAATTGCCAACAGTCTTAAGAATTGACAACCAAACGGGGGAGTTTTTCAGCACATTAAACAGGGAGTTAGACAGGGTTGCGTAATGTCACCCGCTATGTTAAATTTATATATTGAAATAATAATGGTTTGACCACTTAATGATACTGAACCAATATTGGTCAGCAACAAGAGCATACCAAACACTGTCGGCATAGAAACAGCAAGAGGCAGAGGGAAACTAGGAAGATGGAGAATTGAAGACGTTATTGACGTCCCGAGGCTGCACAATATTGCTACATATCAAGCGATCAAAGGTGTCGTAGCTGGAAACAGATAAACAGGTCGTCATCCAATCATGCAACATCTAACTGCAAAACCAGAAAAAATACAATCTCATAGAAATAATAATGGAAAGCAGAGAAAATACAATCTCATAGAAATAGTATTGGAAAGCAGAGAAAATACAATCTCATAGAAATAGTAATGGAAACCAGAGAAAATACAATCTCATAGAAATAGTATTGGAAAGCAGAGAAAATACAATCTCATAGAAATAGTATTGGAAAGCAGAGAAAATACAATCTCATAGAAATAGTAATGGAAACCAGAGAAAATACAATCTCATAGAAATAGTATTGGAAACCAGAGAAAATACAATCCCATAGAAATAGTATTGAGAAGTATATGAAATGGTTTAACAAAAGTTTAATAACAGTAGAGAATGGACTTCATCGTATTCGGGTTATCCCGTATATACTAAATTCCACTCAACGAAGTGGAACGGAACATGTGGATAGCACCACACATAGTACATAACTCCGTAGCTCCATGCGATAATCTCCAAGGATCTCTGAAATTATTAACTTTGTAAGCAAGACGTCGCGAGTGAGGTTAGTACCCGTGACATCTTGAGCACCAAGGAACGACTATTTTGAGCAACGGAAAAGGACTGAGTACATGTTAGATGTACCTTAAGTGAATCGAGTTTTAACATTAATTTTCTGTTTTTTGTTTTTTTTCAGAACTCCGTCAAGAATTGGAAAGTTACCTACGAATAAAGATAACATTAGTGACCCAATTTACATCAACAGTGAGGAAGCAGTGGACCTGAAGTCTTTGGGTCGCGAAATGTCTATTAATAATTCCAGACCTGAAGGCCTATTAAATGACTGTATTAAAGGAGTTTCAGGTCTTGATCTGGGACAGAGCAACAACCTGACAGGCCAGATCTCAACGAATAATATCTTTGGGAAAGGGAATATTAATAGTTCAATTATTGCATCTAGAGAAGATCCTGCTGTGAATTGTCAAACAGAAACACATGAAATTCCAATAAAAAACATGAGCAGTATACCCCAAATTAATCATGTGAATTCTATTGCTAGGAAACCAAAAATAAGAACACCCGAGCTCATGGCTAAAAGAGGAGGGAGATCTCGCAGGCGTTCAAATGAAAAAGGAGAGATAACAAGGCAAAAAAATATAATGAACAGCGTTTCGGAGCTTCTTCGGCAGCGGTTAGACCCATATCCATTGCTCGATCAGTTGAAGAGGGCAAGAATTCTGACTAATGTGGATGTCCAGTCTTTTCTTGGTCATCATGATCGGAAATCTGTTTGTGAAAGTATTGTAGATCTTATAGGAAATGCAGCTCCAGATGTGCTGCCTGTGTTCTGTGATGTGCTGTCATCCGCGGGAAATAGCACGGAAATATTAGAGGTAAGAATAATGTTTGTTGTTTATTGCGGTGTTGGCCTCCTAGTCTAGTCTGTGTTTTTCCCAGTGTCATTTGGGCTACTGTTTTCAAAGTGTGTGTTAATATCATAGTCGTTGGATAACATCAAGTGTGTTTTTTATTTAGAACAGACTAGCTGACGCCCGTGTGTTGTCGAGGCCCGAAAGGGCAGCAAAGAATAGCAACACTGTTTACCTTCCATGCATGTCGTAGGAGAGGCGACTAAGGAGGTTATGGGATGGAGTTAGCTGTCCCATCCCATATAGGGTCAGTGACCCAAATCATTGCTGAAGTCGGATGTGTAAACCATGACACAACGCATTCTGTTCTCCAGACTACATCCTGTTGATCTGCAGGAGTTTGAGAACGAACGCAGAAGAAGAAGAAGACTAGCTGAGACTGTCAAATGGATGTATTTGTTTGATTATAAAGAGTGATTCTATATAATAATTTTGAAGTTTATGTGGTCAGATAATTTACTTCAGTATCAACAACACATTGCATCTCTCACTATGTAGCTACATCAGTCTAAAAGCGTCGTGTGAACACAGCACCAGTGGACTGTCTGAGATGTGTTCCGGCTCCACGCTCGACTGACAGCCTGTTAGGCAGTCATAAAGTAGGTATGTCATTCTGAGACTATCTAAAAAAAATATTAAAAAAAACATGCCGGTCTTGTCTAACGACTACAGGTAAAGTTTGATATTCGGCGAATTTACGCGTATGAGGTACGATAGTTTATCGGCCCACGGGGTTCTATAGGCGTACTCCATCAACGCGGTGTGGACCGTATCGGGCATAGTGAGACATATAGAAAACCATGGTCATTCACTGCATCGAACTTCACTTCTGTCATCTCGATTCATCTTGCCACATGAGTTAATATATGATTAGCCAACCTCACTCCCAACCGTTCTTTAACATGAGTTAATATATTTTTTCTTTTTTTATCCTTGTTTGGTTCACATTAACACGCGGGCAATGCGTTGTACTCCGGTTACCCAATACATATTCCACTCCTCACAACACAACATCACGATGATTGTCGAGAGTACCACTAATAGCACGTAGTTCCGTAGCTTCAAGTGAAAATGACCAGAAATTTGAAAACAGGGTAATGACGTTATGGTAATAACTTGAAGTTCGTTCATATGATAACTCACAATTCGACGTTTCGATCACAAATTATTTATGCCATTTATCCCTTTTAGCTGTTACGATGCATTCTTGGACAGTTCCATACCCTACTAATTTTAGATTTGTGTTTTGATAATGGCATTTTAGTGAAAACATTAATATTTGTGTGTTATCTTATGTGATTCTGCAATTAGTAAAACTTGTTTAAGCTGTTTCCAAAATTTAACGCCCGGATTACAGTTTTTCTGAAGTCATTAGCTTTTTATAGATCATTACTATTATTCGTTTCTTATATAAAGATTGCTGATTCGTTTGTATTTTTACCCATTCTTTATCTAGAAAGGTTGCTAAAACAACTAATTAACATACCCTTTTCTGTCGTTACACCACTGAAACCTCAATTGTATAGTTAGCTCTAAGTACACAAATTCTGATAGAGAAATTGTACGGCGATAAAGAGTTAATACAAAAAAGCTATATGATATATTTGTGAATTTAATATCATCCATCTATTAACAGGTGCTTCAAGTTGTAAGAGAAATTGACAGAATCATACACGATGTGTCATATAACACTAACATCGAGAGCACTGTACTAAGCGAAGAAAAGAACCTCAACTACGATGTCGGTTATTTGGCCCCTGACTACACCCTGAAACCGCTGGTAGAGCTGGAGAGAGTCAGGGCTTGCGGTGATAAAAGACTCAGTAAAGCATATTCTAGAAATTCTGCCTATTCACTCCTGGAGGGTGGGGGATTTGACCACAGTGCAAATGGTGATTGCGGCATCTTTCCCGGATTAATTATGATGAGTATATGTGTCACGGGCCACAATTTATCCGGGCAAAGATCTGAAGCATTAGCCGGTGTGATAAGAAACCATAACTGCATATGTCAGCTTCACATGGGTAAGACACAGTTATGTGGTGAAGACATTGCTGTTATTGCAAAATCTTTAGAAGAGAATAGGACAATTCATTCATTAGATCTTCGCCTTAATAACATCGACATTAAAGGTGCGACGGCTCTTTCAGATTTATTACGGAGAACTAAATCTATACGATTTCTAAACGTATCTTCTAGTAGCATGGATTTAACCAGTATAAGAACAGTACTGGCTGCGACTGCTGGTAATAGAACATTAACAGATCTTGATCTGAGTTTTCTCGAAATCGGTGATGACTGCTGTAAGTCTATACAAGATATGCTGAGAGAGAACACAAGCCTTCAAAAACTTCGGTTAAGGAGCAATAATATAACATCGACTGGGTGCGCTGTACTTGCAGAAGGTCTGGTGCACAATATAAGCCTCAATGTTTTGGATTTAAGCAGGAATTCAATAGAAGATAATGGAGTAGAGGTATGTAGTTCTTGAAGTTTGTACAGTGTACTGTGTGTATGTAGTTCTTTAAGTTTGTACCGTGTACTGTGTGTATGCAGTTCTTGAAGTTTGTACCGTGTACTGTGTGTATGTAGTTCTTGAAGTTTGTACCGTGTACTGTGTGTATGCAGTTCTTGAAGTTTGCACCGTGTACTGTGTGTAAGCAGTTCTTGAAGTTTGTACTGTGTGTAAGCAGTTCTTGAAGTTTGTATCGTGTACTGTGTGTATGCAGTTCTTGAAGTTTGTACCGTGTACTGTGTGCATGTAGTTCTTGAAGTTTGTACCGTGTACTGTGTGCATGCAGTTCTATAAGTTTGTACCGTGTACTGTGTGTATGCAGTTCTTGAAGTTTTTACCGTGTACTGTGTGTAAGCAGTTCTTGAAGTTTGTACCGTGTACTGTGTGTATGCAGTTCTTGAAGTTTGTACCGTGTACTGTGTATGTAAAAAAAAATAGTAGTACGTTTAGTAAATATGTATGCAGACGTTACAAAAACGTGTAAGTTGGCATATATTTGATGATATAAATGTTGGCCCCATGCTACCACGCATGACTTAACTACGGCCAGTTTTTTTAGTAAAATAAAAAAGAGATAACACTTGAATTAAAAACCAGCGTCAAAATCAGTATTGGGCCATTGCAGCATAAACCGCGACATAAATCATTTCCATTCTCAGGACTTCATCCTGCTAGAAAACCAGTAGCACGATTGTCCCGCTACAAGAAAGATCTCGTGGGAGTTTGAAAACGAAAAAAAAAAATAGCACCGTTAAAACAACACTGGAAGTTAAAGCAGAATTTCTACAAGGAATAGGAAATCAAGTTGCTAGACATCAGATGTAGACAAACTGCAGCTTGTTAGAGATGTACCATGGAGTCACAGGTAGACACAGTTGGAGATCCATTGCAGCCAACATTTGATATGAAGATTATCCTGTATTTGATATGATAAAACATGAGCATTAGACCTATGTAAATAACAATTACTGTCACATACGGCATGATTCCCGTAAGGGAGAGTTGGATACATAGATTTTATAGTAAGATTTAAACCAACGTATCATGTCGAAAATGAATGTACTGAAAGAAGAGGTTCACAATAATAACTCTGTTGTACACTAGCAGCAGAACTTATCTACAATGTTTGGTTGAAATCACACGGAAAATCGTGTTTTGGTTTATCGAGTAAATATAGAAGATATTATTGTTATAACTGCGAAGAATTGTGTTCGTTCTCAAACTCCTGCTAGATCACTATATACTCTCCATTCACAAATTCAACAAAATCACACCATCCAAAAATTCAACAAAATCTCTCCACCCAAAAATTCAACAATATCTCTCCATCCAAAAATTCAACAATATCTCTCCATCCAAAAATTCAACAATATCTCTCCATCCAAAAATTCAACAATATCTCTCCATCCAAAAATTCAACAATATCTCTCCATCCAAAAATTCAAAAAAATCACCCCATCCAAAAATTCAACAAAATCACCCCATCCAAAAATTCAACACAAATCTGGAGACGAAGGCAAGATTCCACATCCTGGCGGAAGTAATAAAAGTGATAGGCTCATACTTCCTTGGAGTGTCATCGTCATGATTATGATATTAGGTGTAATTATATTTTTACTAAATTATAAACCTGAATAATGTTGACAAATTTTAAACCTTTAAATGTTGAGAATCATCATCATCAGGTGCCAATGCCTGCTGGTGTAGGCTTGCGACTATGTTTTCCAAATATTTTGACATTCATAGTTATTGATAACAATTCATAATATAACAATGCATTGTGTTTGTTTGTGTATTTTATATTATAGGCTTTAGTCAAATTTCTTCCAAAGTCAAGTGTAAGACAACTGTGCCTAGACAACTGTGGAATAACTTCAGTCGGATGTGATGCCCTAGCCGAACTTCTTATCAATTGTAAACATATCAATCATCTGGATATTAGTACCAATGTTGTACTGGATGTTGGAGTATCTAAGCTTGTGACAGCTTTAGAACGGACATCTTCTTTACAGGTACAATTGAGTCATTTAAATGTACTTGTCCTACAGATGCACAAATATATTGAGCAGTATTATTATTAGTGGTAGTGGTAGTGGGAGTAGTAGTGGTAGTGGGAGTGGCAGCAGCAGCATCAGCATCCTTCAGTGATGATTGCTCACAGGATAATGCACTCCAAATAAGTGCTGACACTAACGGGAATTGATCCAGTCTGTTCTAACAGCACCGAATCGTTTGGCAACTATGTATATTCGGTGCCGTTAGAATGGACAGGTTCAATTCCCGTTAGTGTCAAGAATTTTTAATTTATCGTCTTGCTTCCTACTTGAATTTTATAATAAGTGAGAATGAGTATGACTGTCTACACTATAAGACCTACTGGATAATGGAAAATCCAACCTTCTTTATGATTCAATTGACTATTCCCGTGATTTTCATTGGACACTGTGATTATACTTTGTGTGACAGCCAATGAATATCAAGGGGATAATCACATGAGTCATTTTAGAATACTGGATTTCCCATTAGGCAACAGATGGTGTATTGTAGACCGCCATGGCTAGAGAGTTAACAAAACGGAGGGGTATATCAATATATAGTGAGGTTTTGAGTATGCTGAATATAGAGGAAGGATGGCTGATGAATACAATTTTACATAGAAAACAGAAATATTTCAGATATATAAAAATACACAATGGCATGGAAAGATGCATATTAGAGGGCAGAATTCCGGATAGTAGGAGAAGGGGTAGACCTAGAAGGAGATGGACAGATGACATCAAAGACTTATGCAGATATGATTAAAGGAGGCAGGCAGGCACAGGACAAAGTCGTGTTCAGGGCATCCGTTGTAAAGACAGCGTTCTGGAAAGGATATGTCACATGATGATGATGATGATATTGATATATCATATATAGGGCTTAATCGTTCTCTTTCAGCATATATGGGTCTAGAACAGAGTTGGTAAACATTTACGGTCGATGTGATAATGGGCTTATTTCCTGAGATACGTGACTAAAACATTGTTTGGCTTTCCATTGGAGCTCCAAGTAGTTCTTAGTGATCTCTCGAGCCAATTCATATCAATCAATCTCTCAATAAACCCGTAACCCTTCAGGGTCGTAGGGGTACCACATTGGATACATCAGCACACAGAGTCCTTCAACGAATTCTATCCTCAGCGATGCGGATTAGTGTGGAAATATCTTGCCCTGTCCATTCCTTGATGTTGTCTGTCCATGCCTTTATTTGGCCACCTCTGCTACTTCCACCCTCGACAGTACCCTGCAGTATTATTTTGGACAAGGAATTGTGCCTGCATACATGTCCGAACCATGCTAGTTTTCGTCGTTTCACTATTGAAAGAAATGGATCCTGAACACCTGCACACAATTCATATAGTACATTTTTAATAAGTATAACTTGTCTTTGTCATTGCAACCTGGCTAATATGACTGGACCATATTGTACAAGGCTGTCTCCAGTATGCAGAACTGAGATGAAAGACATGGTCCACCCCGAGCAGAATCGAAGAGAAACTGTATGGCAAAGCGGAAACCCTAAAACTACAAGTATAGTACAGAACTCTGAATCCCAACCTGACTGAGTGATGATTGTCACGAGTATATCAGGGAATCCTGAATCCCAACCTGACTGAATGATGATTGTCCCGAGTATATCAGGGAATCCTGAATCCCAACCTGACTGGGTGATGATTGTCACAAGTATATCATGGAATCCTGAATCCAAAACCAGACTGAGAGATAATTGTTGTTGAACAAGAAGGCGACATAGTACACTTTCAAGCCATCATAACAGGCCAGAAGAAATAACACGGTGTGCTGAATGTGACCCTGATTGTGACAGTTACCTACCATGCATGTTATATGATGCGACTAAGGTGGAAGGGGTTTGGAGATGGATGTCTCGTCCATTATAGTAGTAATGTAAACCAGAAGCCATTCTGAAGTCGGATTTGTTAGTCCGGAAGGTTAATATATTGCACCCAATCTGTAATCCATGACAACGCATTTCGGTTCACTGGAACACATGCTCCTAATCTACAGGATATATTAGATAACCATAGTACAGTGAAGACAATCTTCTGTCCTTTCTCAGCCTTTCATAATTAGAGCAGGTTACCAGAAAATGAATGACCGTAATATTGTACAGGGGAGTCCCTCTATAACGCATCATTTTATAACAACTTTTCCTATGAAACAAGTTTTTAAAAATCCCCATTTATATTTCCTTATTGTGTGTAATGTTTATAGCGAATTTTCGTTATAACAAATGTAAACAGTACGTCTATCTGGACAAAGTCGTTATAATGAGATTTGACAATATTCCTCATTTGTGAACCTTTTGTGACAAGACTCCTTACCCAATTAATTTTCAGAGCCTTTGCTTGAACATGTGCGGTATTACAAATGATGGTCTCTCTAAGCTCTTGGATGTACTGGAGAAAAACACCTCAATTGTCCACGTGAAGCTGTGCTACAATAGGCTTGGCCGACAACATTCTATACCTTCAGCTACATCAGAAATCTTGAGGTTAGTAAAAACCAAAAAAATTGTTTGAACAAACTAACGTTCGTTAATTACCAATTAACGAAAAGATCTTCCGAAAAGATCTTCCGAAGAGAAATATCATTTTCTTTCATTTCCTTGTATAAAAGATATCTTTTGTTACATTGTTTTGTTAATTTATGCCTGTAAAAACATGTTATTCAAATATTTTCATTGTCGTTGCGTAATGAAATCATATAGCCAATTGTAAAACGCATTGCTATATTGTCCAGCTCTGTGGCGAAGTGGTACAGAGCGGGCCTGTGACGGCCAAGGTACCGAGTTCGATCCCAGGCACAGAAATTTGAGCATCCGGACCATTCAGAAAGCAATGGCAAACTACTGAACGTATTTATATTGCCTAGAAAATCACAACAGCCAAAAAAGGCTTGGTTGATAGCTACGTCCTCAATTTTTTTATTGCGATATTATTTGTTTCTGTAGAAACCCATTTCAATCACTTTATATTAGTAGTGAGCAAAATACGGGCTGCGGACTATACCCGGTCCGATAAACCATTTTTGTTTGCCCACGAAGCTGATCTAAATGTTGTATAAGCGCTAGTTTCAGGGCGCAGATAAATTACTTGGAAATAGAAGGGTAAATAACAAATTTCTTTAAAGATTCCCCTTATCACACAAATAAGCTCAATTCTGACCGCCGACCCACAACGGTTGTAGAAATATTTTCTATGTCTTCTGTTGTTCTTCATTTTCTTCAATCTTCCATTGAATCTTCTATACTAAGAGGGATCCAAGCGTACCACACAAATAAAATCAATTCTGACCGCCGACCCTCAAAGGTCGCACTGCTGTTTTTTTTATATATGTCTTCTATTGTTCTTTATTCTCTACAATCTTCTATTGAATCTTCTAAAATAAGAGGGGTACCTGATTTCTTGACATTTGTTGATAATGAGGCCTTGACTTTTGGATATACAAAGAAATGATAGCGGTATACTAAGAAATGATAGTTATACAAAGAAATGATAGCGGTATACTAAGAAATGATAGTTATACAAAGAAATGATAGCGGTATACTAAGAAATGATAGTTATACAAAGAAATGATAGTGGTATACTAAGAAATGATAGTTATACAAAGAAATGATAGCGGTATACTAAGAAATGATAGTTATACAAAGAAATGATAGCGGTATACTAAGAAATGATAGTTATACAAAGAAATGATAGCGGTATACTAAGAAATGATAGTTATACAAAGAAATGATAGCGGTATACTAAGAAATGATAGTTATACAAAGAAATGATAGCGGTATACTAAGAAATGATAGTTATACAAAGAAATGATAGCGGTATACTAAGAAATGATAGTTATACAAAGAAATGATAGCGGTATACTAAGACATGATAGGTATACAAAGAAATGATAGAGGTATAAAAAGAAATGATAAAAGTATACAAAGAAATGATAGATGCATACAAGAAAGAATCATTATGGATATAAGATTTTTTGTGTATAAACTGAGAAAGATAACTTTTTCTCTTCTACAGATATCGTCTTCACAATATCACATCTTCGAAACCAAAGCTGAGGATATTGCTGTGGGGAAATTCACTTGAGGAGTCTTAGAGTCAATACAATCTTCATCACTTGAATCACTTGATGAGTCTTAGAGTGAATACAATCTTCATCACTTGAGGAGTCTTAGAGTGAATACAATCTTCATCACTTGAATCACTTGATGAGTCTTAGAGTGAATACAATCTTCATCACTTGAATCACTTGATGAGTCTTAGAGTGAATACAATCTTCATCACTTGAGGAGTCTTAGAGTCAATACAATCTTCATCACTTGAGGAGTCTTAGAGTGAATACAATCTTCATCACTTGAGGAGTCTTAGAGTCAATACAATCTTCATCACTTGAGGAGTCTTAGAGTGAATACAATCTTCATCACTTGTGGAGTCTTAGAGTTAATACAATCTTCATCACTTGAGGAGTCTTAGAGTGAATACAATCTTCATCACTTGTGGAGTCTTAGAGTTAATACAATCTTCATCACTTGAGGAGTCTTAGAGTGAATACAATCTTCATCACTTGAGGAGTCTTAGAGTCAATACAATCTTCATCACTTGAGGAGTCTTAGAGTCAATACAATCTTCATCACTTGAGGAGTCTTAGAGTGAATACAATCTTCATCACTTGAGGAGTCTTAGAGTCAATACAATCTTCATCACTTGAGGAGTCTTAGAGTCAATACAATCTTCATCACTTGAGGAGTCTTAGAGTGAATACAATCTTCATCACTTGAGGAGTCTTAGAGTCAATACAATCTTCATCACTTGAGGAGTCTTACAAACTTCATCACTTGATGAGTCTTAGAGTCAATACAATCTTCATCACTTGAGGAGTCTTAGAGTCAATACAATCTTCATCACTTGAATCAGCTGATGTCCGCATTAATATAAAAAATCTTTGAAATAATTGTTTGTGTGTATATGTGATCTTACAGAGCTTACAGACAACATCAAGAAATGGACAGGGCAAGATATCTCCACACTCATCTGCATCGCTGAGGATAGAATTCGCTGGAGGGCTCTGTGTGCTGAGGCATCCAATGTGGTACCTCTACAAGCCTGAAGGGTTACGGGTTTATTGATTGATTTATATGTGATTCTTCTAAATGAATATGTATGCAGTTATCTGATATATATCTAATTGTGTCGCGACCAACACAGTATAAACGGAATAAATGTGGTTTGTGTGCTACCTGCGCGCATGTATGTTACTGTACCGTTTCTAACAAAACGACTTCGTGTGATGAAAATTGTTTTAAACGAACAGTTGAACTCTTGAATACTTTCGTCCATTGGAGATATTTCGCTTGATCAAGGCTATAGAACCCTATCCCTAGCGGTATGCAATGCTTCGAGTAGAAGCTTGATACTCATAAGTGGTGAAGACATGATTGTAGAGATAATGTGATGTAGGGTTTCCACTCGAGAAGAGTACCGCTAAGACAGGGATATTCAACTATATTTACTCGGGGGGGGGGGGGCATAATGATCCGCGGGCCACTTACTAGGGCTCTGCGGGCCGGATTTGGCCCGCGGGCCGCCTATTGTTAACCCTGCACTAAGACATATCATTTACTAGTATTTTACTGGTACATTGGAATTTAAATTATGGACCACTATTGAGACCTTCCATATACAGTGTAATTACGAAACACACAAGGTCAATCAGCTTTTAATGCAAGCACTATCAAAATAATACAGATATCAGCAGTTTATACACGGCAGTTTCAACGTTTCAACATTAAGGTCTTTTTCAAGAAAATACGAGGCAAACAGTGAATAAACAGTAAAAATAAAGGCACTATCACAAATGTATAAGATGGCATAAATTATAGTGGTTATAAGATTATCATATACAGATTAACGTGCAGTAAGCTAGCAGTCTGAAAGTCTGTTTATTTTGTCTTCTGAAAGTCTGCTCATTTTGTCTTCTGAAGTCTGTTCATTTTGTCTTCTGAAAGTCTGTTCATTTTGTCTTCTGAAAGTCTGCTCATTTTGTCTTCTGAAGTCTGTTCATTTTGTCTTCTGAAAGTCTGTTCATTTTGTCTTCTGAAAGTCTGTTCATTTTGTCTTCTGAAAGTCTGTTCATTTTGTCTTCTGAAAGTCTGCTCATTTTGTCTTCTGAAAGTCTGTTCATTTTGTCTTCTGAAAGTCTGTTCATTTTGTCTTCTGAAAGTCTGTTCATTTTGTCTTCTGAAAGTCTGTTCATTTTGTCTTCTGAAAGTCTGTTCATTTTGTCTTCTCAAAGTCTGTTCATTTTGTCTTCTGAAAGTCTGCTCATTTTGTCTTCTGAAAGTCACGTTAAAATCCTATCAGAGTCCCATAGCAGGATAACATGAGGCGTAAAGTAGAGCAGTAAATAGTAAAGAAAGAGTCGGTCTTCTCAATAACATCAAAAGTATGATATGGACCTATTGTTAATGTCATGTAAGGCGTTATAGACGATGAAGGAGCCGATACATTATTAGGTAGTGCTAAAGTACTGAAGTTGATGAATTAATTAGATAATGCTGAAGTTGATAAATTAGTTGATAATTAGTGCCGATATGTATACACTACACATTGACAAAGGTGAGGCTGAAAACACATAATGTAGGGGCGTACATGTTCGAAGAATGATAGAAATAGGATTGACCAATGACACAGTTCGTCCCTTCTGGAGAGATAAAAACAGCCAACAGTTAAACAGTTTTGACAATGCTAGTTTTCAGAATTTACAAACCTATCATTTCTGTACGCATTTCTAGAATTACTTTTGTATACTTCAATCATTTCTTTGCATATCTTAATCATTTCTGTGTATACTTTTATCATTTCTTTGTAAAACTATTATCCTTTCTTTGTTATTAGTCAAAATCTATATCTTCTGTTCTAGTATATCAATTAAATTTAGTGGCTGCTTTCCCCTTATGTGTTCTCAACCTCTCGACGATGTAATTCTGTTTTATATTCAAGAAAGATCATATTTTTCTAGTGTAAATCCTAATAATCTGGACTTTATCTGTAGAAATTGCCTCATGCTGTTTCTTTTTCTCTTTATATTAAATTCAATATCTTATTAGTTGTAAAATGTGCTTGTTTGATCGTTATTACTAAGTTTCTACTCTACATAAGAAACTCGAAAAAAAAAAAACTGTGTGTAATGATTCAATATATTGTCAACTGTGACATGTTTTCGTTAGGGAGTTTCAAGGACGGACTTTCTAGCTGCGTCATCAAGGCCGCTTGCCCTTTCTACGTCATGTACAGGGGGAGGTTTCACATTTACTATCTGACAGGAAAAAAACCCCAGTCATTACCAGAAGATTAACACTGGACCTCACGGATGGAACACCAACACCCTATCCTCCCGGCCATGCGCCACACATAAGTACTATAAACTATAATCAATTGTCAGTAAAGTATAATTATTTGGAACATTATTTATGAACCGCCGGACCGCGGCAACATTTGTACCGGGCCGCGAGAACCGTTTCTATTATAAAGTTACTTTTGAGTACATATATACATAGACCTTATTTGGACCGGGCCCTGATATTATAAATATGTTTTTGACATGGCCACGGTCTTACAAAGGTTGAGAATCACTGGTTGCTTGTTCAGAATCACTGATCTATAACAATATTATATATTTTGAAATTTATTTATCATAATTTAGAGTACAACAATTAATCAAATAGATTTCATAATTAGGAGATTAAGGTTGCTCAGTGGTTAGTGCACTCGCTTCCTAGTCTTATAATTCGTGGTTCAATTTCTAGTTTAACCAGAAATATTATTTAAAAAAACCAGAGGCTTCTAGGTGAACCCAGCCTAAGGAAAAGGCAACCACGTCTTTTGGGAAAGTAAAAGCGCAGGTGTGATTACCTCATCCCTGGTAATTGCAGACACCTGATATATTTGGGGATATAATTGAGTTATTACATATCAATACACATATATGTATTGTAACATAATAAATACATACAAATGTTTAACATATTCGTGAAGCGCATGTTGAGTACATTTTCTTGTATACTTTATGTGAATGTTAACAAGTCATCGATGTTCAGTGTATGTTGATGTCTGGGTCACCTTGTCAATGAGGTTTAGTGTATGTATGTTGTTTTAGCTTTTGAAATAGACCACGATACATGGGAAGAACTTGCACAAAATAGATCTGCATGGCGTTCTACAATAAAAAAGAGCGCATCATCTTGTGAGAAGAGGACAAATGCAGCAGCTCAACAGCGGAGAGCAGATAGAAAGTCACGGACAGACCAAGATCTGTCTACTGTCGTCATTCCATGTCAGAACTGTCAAATGACATTTACAGCTCGAATAAGGCTCATTAGCCATCTAGGAACTCATAATCAAGGACATAACTAAAATTGAATGTTCAAAAGAGAATTTAACAAATGGTCATCATCACTTGTGATGGACGAACAACAAAAACAATCTTGTTGGTGCGTGGGCCACCTTATCGTGAGGTTTAGCATATGTTGGTGTGGTGTAATGATGACCGATTTTTCTAAGGGTTGTCCATATAAAATAAAAAATACAACAAATAATTGTTTTAGTTATATATAAATGTTTCAAATTTAGACAATTCAAATTCAGAAAATTCAAATTCATATTTCAAATGCTGGATAAATACAGTATTGTTAATTAGAACTATTATCAACTCCCTTCTCATCCACCGTTAAACTTTTTCATATATACCATCCCTCCCACCTCCATAAGTGTGGACAGCCCAAAAGGCGCCAGACTCAATGTTGGTAACAGTCCCAGTGTTATGTGACAGGTTGTCACTAAACACATACAAAGAGCAATTGATGACTTAACTCTAAGGACAAATAGATATCTTTAACACAGTCAGCATTAACACAGATATCTGCATCACTGCACTCTCTACCCTCTCACCACAACACAGACCGGTGTTAACAAGATAGATGGAGAGCTCTTGAAAGAAAACAAACAACCGACATACCTCGTAGTTACTTCTGATGATAAGCTGATATGGAAGCAGAACAAACAAAGCAACAACAAAAGCCAGGAGGAGGTTAGCTATCCTGAGAAAACTAAGTGGAACCACATTGGGAGGCAGTGGGAATATACTCCGTAAAGATTACCAGCAAGGCATAAGACCACACCTGGAATATGGTTCAGCTGCGTGGTGTCTTGCATCAAACACCACATTACAAGATCTAGATAAAGTGCAAAACCAGGCGCTTAGGATAATGTTTGGAACAATGAAATCAACACCCATAGCAGAGATGCAGAAAATGGGAAGAATGCAAACACTTTGCGAACGCAGAGACACAAAAGTACTAATTCAAGCAGAAAAGTTTCAGTTTATGCCAAGTCATCCAATGAAGGAAACATTCCAAAATCTAGCAATCGGGTGACTGAAAGAAACAGCTTTATCCACCAGGCTAAACAACTCCGTAGGCAACTTACAGACCTGCCTGAAGTTGACAGCCCCTTATGGTCTGTACCAGAACAAACCCCGTGGAGTGTAGGCATGGAATGTCAATATACATTCAGACCCATGTGCCAGGAATACTAAGCTGGAAGGGGCAGAACAGTGTGCAGCGACGGACAGTCATCCTCAGTTTCCTGGACGATGAATAGCCACAAGACATAAGAGTTAGAGTATACACAGATGGGTCAGGATAGAATGCAGTGAGGAATGGAGGTGCAGGTGTATATATAGAATATCCACTCAAGTCTAGAGATTTGATTAGAATACCAACAGGAAATTTCTGTAATAATTATGATGCAGAAATCAAAGCAATTATGGTGGCAACTGAAAAACTGTTGAACTCCAACCCTGACCCACACACCATGTTATTCCTGACAGATGCAAGGTCAGTGCTTCAAGCTCTCCAGTCTGGAAAACTATCATAATTACATAAACTACTTAATGAACTGTCTTACCAGTATAAGATAACCATCCAGTGGATACCCTCTCACTGTGGAATAAAAAGTAAAAAGAAAATAAAGTAACCCATAGCATTTATTAATGCCGTAGGGGTGTGAGATGTTAGCGATCTCACATTTCAGAGGCTCTGCAAATGAGGGCGGTAGCCATCTCATCTCCCTCGCAGTCTTTACTTCCCGTATTAATGCGGTACCCATTTAAGGCTGGGTCGACCCGGGAGCCGTTACGATCTGAAAAATTTTTCTGTCTCAACTGGGTAATGAACCCAGGACCACTCATGCGAAGCCAGTGCACTAACTACTGCGCTACGTGGCTCCTACGAAATGAAAATGCAGACCAACTGGCTAAGGAAGGTGCTGCCGAAGACCAACCAGATGTACCAATCACCTAACATCAGAAAAAAACAGATGATCAAGTCAATAAGAAAACCACAAACACCAACACAAGATGACTATCACATTATGAACAGATCAGAACAAGTTATAATTCTACGTCTCAGAACGGGACACAATCGACTCCTGGCAACACGGCCATGTGTACATGTGGACAGGCAGCACAGAGTGCCAAACATATACTTCAAGAGTGTTCTGAGCATGAAACGCAAAGGCAGACATATTGACCAGAGAAAACAACACCGGAATCAAAGCTCTATGGGACACTGTATGAACTACAAAAGACTGAGTTTTATTAAGGAGACAGAATTACAGATATAGACATGTTTCAAGTGAACGAAAGAAGAAGAAGAAGGAGAAACAGAGAAATGCAGCAGCTTAACAACGGATAGTGAGAAAGACACGGGAAAATCACAACGCGTCTAATGTCATCATACCATGCCCGGCTTGTCAATGGTCCTTTGTGGCCAGCATAGAGCGTAGCCATTTACCACCTCATAAACAAGTGGGTAAATCTCACTGAAATTAATTGGACATCATCAATTGTGATGGACGAACATTTTCTCAACAAAAAAAAAGTTGGTGAGTGGGTCAGTCTGTTATTGAAGTTGAGTGTATGTTAGCCTGTTGGTCACTGCCATTGTGGCCCAGTAAATTAGGTATTTAGATATGTTGATTATCTTCTTCGCACACCGGGCACGTCCATAGGTGCTCAGTTCTCCGGTTCAGTAAATATTTCAGGGTATAACGGCTGATGGTTCCTGTTCTTCGACACCTTGTTGAAGACCTTACTAAAAGGTAGAGTTGAGAGGGGACGAGCAAGAGGTAGGCAGAGATATAAGTGAGAAGCAAAAATTACGAGGTGGATAGGTTAAAGTCTAGCAGAGTGCACCACGAAGACAAGGGACAGAAGATGTTGGGGGTCTGTTGCAGCCAACCTATGATGCGGCGACATCATCTGAATTGTGGTAAGAATTTTATGGGACCAATCCCAGGTCTTATAAAATATTGTTTGTTGCTTCAGGGCCGCGAGCTAAAAAAAAAATTGATTAGTCTTGATGTTCACACACCTGTAACTAGACGGACTTTAAGTTTTTAAGGAGATATCAATAAACCAGAGGTGGTCGTGTTCACTGTTCACGCCCACTGTCAATTCAATTGTAATTAGAAAATTCAAGGGAAATAAGAGAAACCCTTCAATTGTCCCCTGGTGAAATCAGGGGAGGCAAGCCAGAAACTTGGCAGGTAGACATCATCTAGTACCATTTCTGCAACAAAGGTTGGCTGCAACAGATCTCAACATCCCCTGCCTCTTGTTTTGGTGATGCACTCTGCTAGACTGTACCCTGTCCATCTTGTGATGTTATTCTCACACATGTATCGCGTATCTCATGCAATATGTTTCCGTACACTGCATAGCAAATTAGTTCTTCTTCTTTTTGTTGGTGTGCCAATTAGATTTGTTTGTTTTCGTGGAACTATTATTCTTTGAAACACTAAAGGTTGTCCTCCTGTTTTGCACCGTAAAAGTTTATTAGGGTTGTTGTAAAGCTTCCTTCTAATTAGATGTGTGAGTAATAATTCCTCCTTATTTGTCAATGGTTCTGATATAGGTTTGCTGATAGATTTTTTAAAACTAAAGTCATGTTTCATCATGGGAGAAGTGGCGCTGTCTGATGTTAACTTTCTGAATTCAGAAACTGTACATGTTGTAACTGCAGGTTATATGCTAGATATAGCAGAATCGTGTATGTTATTGGGCGTTGAAGGTCTAAAATATGTGGAGGGTGTGCTGGTATAACTACATTGTGGATATGCAGGTGTTGTAAATGTGGAAGGTGTGCTGTTATAGTGAAGATGTGCAAATGCAGGTGTAAATATGGAAGGTGTGCTGGTATAGCTACATTGTGGATATGCAGTTGTTGCAAATGTGGAAAATATTCCATTATTATATTGAAGACAACGGCGAGCTGTGGGTACTGTTAAATTTGTTGGATTGTTATTACTATTGGTGAGTTGTGGAGACAATCTTGCTGTCACTGGCATTAGAATATCTTCCTCTGTTTCTGTAGCAGGAAATAACACAGACACAGATACATCATGATCATTATCAGAATTATCAAAAACTCTCTTTCTTTTTATG
The DNA here is from genome assembly GCA_034231615.1 of Meghimatium bilineatum. NCBI lineage: Eukaryota > Metazoa > Mollusca > Gastropoda > Stylommatophora > Philomycidae > Meghimatium > Meghimatium bilineatum. The sequence goes on from CM067317.1 coordinate 61,340,307, forward strand.
CTGCCACAGTTCATACTTTGATGATGACTACACACGGAACATTCTAAAACAGTTAGGTTAGGATTAAAATCCATCCAGATGTGGGCACTGTTAGTAGCTATCAATTTGGCTCGAGCTAGAGATTTACTATCCTTGTTGATTTTGAGTTTATGATTTCGCATTACACACTTGACACACAATGTGGTTGAATGTTTTGTTTCACTATCGTCCATGATATGTATCCCATAAATACTAGCCAGGTCACTTTGATATAAGCTACAGGACCGTGGTTTCTTCTGCATCCTTTTATCTTTCTTAGATAATGTTCTTCCTACACAAATTCTGCACAAATCATTCAAAAATCGCATGTTTAGTGAACTGCAGTGATTCATCCTGTTTTGAAATAAATTTAAAAATATTATTAACACATTTTCACAAAAGAAACGTATAACATATACTTATTACAATAGTAAATTACTTTTCTGTGTATGTGTAGCATGCAACGAACTTATTCGAACGGTTATGGGGAAACAACCGCGATTGATAACTATCACACAGAACAAGTTCGTAGCGTTAAGGCTACACAAAGAATGAATCTTTTACATGATCTAATTGCGCAATGTAACTAATTTCGATCATATTTGCACAAGTAAAATGAGATCTAACTAGATATACATGCTAAACTAGTGTTTGATGGTGGCATAATAGGTTTATTTTGGACTTAATATTTGCCGACAACCAATTGAAAAATTATCATGAAGACAAGTTCGTAGCGTTAATGCTACACAAAGAATGAATCTTTTACATGATCTAATTGAGCAATGTAACTAATTTTGATCATATTTGCACAAGTAAAATGAGATCTAACTAGATATACAAGCTAAACTAGTATTTGATGGTGGCATAATAGGTTTATTTTGGACTTATATTTGCCGACCACGAATAGAAAAATTATCATGAAGACAAGTTCGTAACGTTAATGCTACACAAAGAATGAATCTTTTACATGATCTAATTGCGCAATGTAACTAATTTCGATCATATTTGCACAAGTAAAATGAGATCTAACTAGATATACATGCTAAACTAGTGTTTGATGGTGGCATAATAGGTTTATTTTGGACTTATATTTGCCGACCACGAATAGAAAAATTATCATGAAGACAAGTTCGTAACGTTAATGCTAAACAAAGAATGAATCTTTTACATGATCTAATTGCGCAATGTAACTAATTTCGATCATATTTGCACAAGTAAAATGAGATCTAACTAGATATACATGCTAAACTAGTGTTTGATGGTGGCATAATAGGTTTATTTTGGACTTAATATTTGCCGACAACCAATTGAAAAATTATCATGAAGACAAGTTCGTAGTGTTAATGCTACACAAAGAATGAATCTTTTACATGATCTAATTGAGCAATGTAACTAATTTTGATCATATTTGCACAAGTAAAATGAGATCTAACTAGATATACAAGCTAAACTAGTATTTGATGGTGGCATAATAGGTTTATTTTGGACTTATATTTGCCGACCACGAATAGAAAAATTATCATGAAGACAAGTTCGTAACGTTAATGCTACACAAAGAATGAATCTTTTACATGATCTAATTGAGCAATGTAACTAATTTTGATCATATTTGCACAAGTAAAATGAGATCTAACTAGATATACATGCTAAACTAGTGTTTGATCGTGGCATAATAGGTTTATTTTGCACATTCTTATGGTAAACGATGATCTAACAAATTTGACACTGTATGTAACGTAATGATATTAGGCCTACTAAATTAACATGAAGAATAACGAAATTTTCTTACCTGTATAAATATTGAATGTGCACTGGTCAAAAACAATGACAACCTAATAGGACTTGTACAAAAATATGAGGATGGAAAATGTTGAGTTGTGCTTGCAAATGCACACACTCTGGCTGCTGTATAAAATTCGCAAAATTGAGAAACGGTATCTTTGAACCAGAAGCGAAATCCAAGCCTCCACGCGAATTATTTCATTCAGCGCTGGGTAATAAATATGTCAGGTCTGTTACACCCCTTCAGGACTACAATAGCTGAAATGCCTCGTGTGTGGCCGAACTAAATGTTAACATTTTTAGAAAGGAAAAACAGGTGTGTTCAATGTAAAATAATAATTCTTCTTGTGTTCATTCTCAAACTCCCCCTGGTTCTCGCTTATAGCATGACCATGGTCCTACAAGATTTCCAGCGGGATGTAGTCAAGAGAATGGAAAAGCGTTGTGTCGCCTTTTTTTGGAGACAATGACCCGACACATATGTCTTAGGCGGTGTTTATAATTAAAAAATCAGATGTGTTACATGGACAGTACTGGTGTGAGATTTAAAAAAGAAATTATTTTACAGAGTTGTCTCCTATGAAATGTTTCTCAGCTTTTACTAGTGTATTGATGCGTTCAGCTGGGTGATTGTGCAGTGTTTTAAATAAAATATTCATTAGTAAATGTTCTTTAAGAATATTATATTTGAACTATTGATATATTTTAAGAACAAATTTAAAAGTTCAACAACATGGCCAAAGCAACATGAACAGCGAGACTTCTAGTGCCGGTGAACCTCAATTTAGACTTCGTACAGTTGTAAGATCAATTTAGAATTTACACAGCTACCGGAATAGTATGCCTAGATATTTGTAACATATAGTAGAACAACGGCAAAAAAGAATATCAGCATTCGAACTGAAGTTTTATAAGGCAATATTAAGAATTTACTGAAAAGAGAAGATGAAAAGAAAAGAAATAGTGAGGCGCTGAGTATGCTGAATATACTTTTATTTTCATTCATGTGAGTTTATATGAGAGTAGATACATTCATGAAGTCTCTATTTTACTGTTGCTATATTCTTTGTTTATTTTTCCCTATCCTGACAAAGACGCATTGCTCGAAACGTTGACCTCTTCTGGTGTCTCTCTAAAACTTATTCAGCAAATTATATAGATTATAAAAATGCTTACCTACATGAATATATCACATCACTGAAATGTGGGTAGTTTCTATCACTTTCCAGATGTAGTGCAAAGAGATACGTTTTATTCTCCTGCAATCTCAGGATTAGCAAATCATCAAGATATGTATTACCCTCCTGCAATCTCAGGATTAGCAAACCGTCAAGATCCTAAAAGAATCCACTAGCCGTATACTAGCAAGTCGAAAGTGAAAGTAATGTTTATGCACGAGAACAAGTTTATCATCTGTTTTCCGACACCATGTTCCGTGGAAAGGTAAAGACATGATACCCATACCGACCAGGTACGAAGATAATATTGGTAGAAACTCAAATTTTGTGAGTTTCTACTGTTTCCAAAACAGTGGGTGAGAAACCGTCACGGCTTAGAACAGATACTCACTTGTTTTTCCTGCTGATGGCAGTGATAGGAACGTTAACACAAGCTAGGGAAGCTTACCTGAAATAAGAGCATGGTGAAATCGAAAGAGTTGAACAGGAAGTCACTAAATAACGCCTCTTCACAGTAAACCAGCAGCAAGCACAACGTACCTCACGGCAGAAATCACACAAAATTCCGAGTTAGTTATCAGAGAGTCAATGTTGAAAAAAAGTAAGCAGCCCCGGTTTATGTCTTTGCATTATTTACGCTATTTCTAAGTCTGACGTTGATTATCGTGAATTCTATTTAGTTCCTCTATCTGTCTCCAGGACGTTTCCATGTATATAATCTATTTTCATGTTCAAAGAATTTCTTGCGTATTTTGATTGCATTCCGCCGAAGACGGATGTGTCGGGTCATTGGCGCAAATAAAACGGCGACACAACGCATTTCCATTCTCTGGACTATATTCTGCTGGAAATCTAGTACGTCCATTGTCCTGCTGTAAGAGAGATCCAATGGGAGTTTGAGAATGAACGCTGAAGAAGAAGAAGAAGATTGAATTCTCCTCACAAAATCGTAGGTCTTTCTTCTGTGTCATTTCTTGTCTCTCTGTTCATTGTTCTCTTCTGATTATGTAAGGCATCTCAGGATTGACTGAGGCTCGACTACTTGTACCTGTACAAATTTCCATAAAGTGTTCTTGTGTCTTCTCTAGTTGTGCGTTTTTATTTTCCAAGACTATCAGAATGCCCATACGTTTGGCAATCGGGGCATGATCTTCTAGTTCAGGACGAAAATAATAGGGTGACCCGCTTTAAGCAACCTTAAGATCTCACGTTGTGCCCTCTGCAAGCAACCCTGAGATCTCACTTGCGCCCTCTGCAAGCAAACCTGAGATCTCAAGTTTGCCCTCAGCAAGGAACAATGTGGTCTCAATAAACAAAAACAGCCACATGTGTGTTTCTGATGCCCAAAATGAAAGCAAAGAATAGCATCACTGTTCCTGTCATCATTGTCGTAAAAGGCAACTACGGATATTAGGGGTGGAGTTGGCTTACCTATTCCATAGAAGGTTAACCTGATACAGGAACCATGCTGAAATCGGATGTATCATGCCGAAAGGTACGGATACCGCAGCTAAGCTGCAAACCATGACACGACGCATTCCGTTCTCAAGACTAGATGCTGCTAATTTCCAGGAATTTGAGAACACACGCAGAAGAGGACGAATAAGTCTTTGATGATTGTACATAACACAATCAGTACCGATTATCAAGTGATTGAAACAGACTGTATGCATAGTCCGAGCCGGTGTGTTACAGAGCGCGTCTGTGACGGTAATGGTAACGAGTTCGAAACCCGCCTTAGGCAATTGTGCATCTAGACTGCCAAGAAAGCAATGGAAAATAATGAACGAATTTATATTTCCTATACAATCACTACAGCCAAAAAATGCTGAGTTGATGACTACATCTTGCATAGGCTATGCTACCATTTTGCTTTCTTCTGCTTAGAAGTCATCAGCAACTGTGACGTCATATACATGGACAATGATAATGTACTATGCCTACATCGCAAGTCTTATGTTGAACAAACCAACTAGAACATACATCGCAAGTCTTATGTTGAACAAACCAACTAGAACCTACATCGCAAGTCTTATGTTGAACAAACCAACTAGAACATACATCGCAAGTCTTATGTTGAACAAACCAACTAGAACCAGGCAATCTATTTATGTTATATCAAACATCTGCCTGACCTTTCCCTTGTTTCATGTCACTGGTTGGATATTAATAAAGTCAGATTTCCTATATTTCCTGTTACTTTTATGTGACATGAATCTATCGCCTAGTTTGTACTTGTTGGTTCTGTGTGTATTTTTTCCTCGCACAGACATGGCATGCATTTATTTAAATTTACTTGCGCGTAGAAATTCTGGCGTGTTTCACTAGTAGCTTACCAAACACAACAACCCGTAGTCGTAACCTTCAATATGTTACCATGTTGTTCTGACAGGCCGACGTTGTGCTTGAACTAGTTATGGGCACGGCGTGGGTGGGCGGAACAACAAAGAAACATGTCGCAGTGGTCAGAGTTGTGCCCTGATGTCGACGTCTATTTCCGGCAGCATTAGACTCGAAACACCATTGAGTCGAATGGCTGCTGGAACAGAGGGCGAAGCACTTATGGGAATGCCCCACGTGCTGTGAGGCCAGTTTCTAATCAAGAAACAATAAACACAACATCATGTTACAGTGTATTTTCAGTCGATATAACTTACCAGTAATCTACTAATATAATCAGAAACAAGTTAAATGGTTCGACCACATAACCAGACAGAAAGAGAAAAGTATTATCCAAGAAACCCTTAACAAACGATACGAAAACAGGAGACCTATTGGATGCCCTCGTAAAAGGTGGATAGATAGTGTATTAGTTAGTTATTCCTCTAAGGCTAAAGACGGCACATAGTGCGGATGTCATAGATTTCCATGTCTCTCGCTTCATTGCAATTTGCTTTAGATCGTCTTTGTTTCAGATACCGATAGTGAAGCGTCCTCTTGTAATATTTCTACGTGAAGTTTCTTTTGGTGTTCCTCGTAACAATCTTTTTTAACAAAAATTTTCAAAATCTACATTTAGTTGTGTTTCTTTAGTGTATATAATTTAATATAGCACATTTTGGTCATTACATAAATACTTCGTCGACCCAGACCAACGTATTAATAAGGTTCCACTGTATTTAGTGCTGTGATAACTTGTCATAACGAGGTTCCACTGTATTTAGTGATGTGATAACTTGTCATAACGAGGTTCCACTGTATTTAGTGATGTGATAACTTGTAACGAGGTTCCACTGTATTTAGTGCTCTGATAACTTGTCATAACGAGGCTCCACTGTATTTAGTGATGTGATAATTTATCGTAACGAGGCTCCACTGTATTTAGTGATGTGATAACTTGTCATAACGAGGTTCCACTGTATTTAGTGATGTGATAACTTGTCGTAACGAGGCTCCACTGTATTTAGTGCTGTGATAACTTGTAACGAGGTTCCACTGTATTTAGTGCTGTGATAACTTGTAACGAGGTTCCACTGTATTTAGTGCTGTGATAACTTGTCATAACGAGGTTCCACTGTATTTAGTGCTGTGATAACTTATCGTAACGAGGCTCCACTGTATTTAGTGATGTGATAACTTGTAACGAGGTTCCACTGTATTTAGTGCTGTGATAACTTGTAACGAGGTTCCACTGTATTTAGTGCTGTGATCAATTGTCATAACGAGGCTCCACTGTATTTAGTGCTGTGATAACTTGTAACGAGGTTCCACTGTATTTAGTGCTGTGATCAATTGTCATAACGAGGCTCCACTGTATTTAGTGCTGTGATAACTTGTAACGAGGTTCCACTGTATTTAGTGCTGTGATAACTTGTAACGAGGTTCCACTGTATTTAGTGCTGTGATAACTTGTAACGAGGTTCCACTGTATTTAGTGCTGTGATCAATTGTCATATCGAAGTTCTAATGTATTTAGTGCTGTTAAAAAACATGTACAATCAAAACAATAAAGAAAACAACCTCCCTTTGATCTGCGCTGCATTATAATCAAATTTAATTAGTATTGTTCTATTTATTTTTTCTTAAAACTAATAAATGCATGTACATTAATATTGACATAAATGAAGATTGCCTTCACAAAATACATACAGACAAGCTAACATACTTTTGGACATATGTGTATTAAGCGATAGCTAGAAATATTAATCACGCATGGAATGGTTTCGAAATAAGAAAGGAGGCCGTTCATGACATCAATGGATACGAGACATGGGTTGATACAAGACATGGATGGATACACGACATGGGTTGATACAATATATGGGTGGATACAAGACATGGATGGATACACGACATGGGTTGATACAAGACATGGATGGATACACGACATGGGTTGATACAAGACATGGGTTGATACAAGACATGGATGGATACAAGACATGGGTTGAAACAAGACATGGATGGATACATGACATCTATGGATACAAGACATAAATTGATACAAGCAATCGATGGATACAAAACATTAGTGGATACAAGACATGGATGGATACAAGACATGGATGGATACAAGACATAGATGGATATATGACATGGATGGATGCAAGACATAGATGGCTACAAGACATGGATGGATGCAAGGCATGGATTGATACAACACATGGATGGATAAAAGAAATGGATGGATACAAAACATGGATGATATAAGACATGGATGGATACAAAACATGGATGGATACAAGACTGTGAAGAGAAATATGACACTAACAGAAACGAGGCAGCTTGCACAGAACTGAGATGCGTAAAAAGTGTTAGGGAGAACATCATCGTCATGATCGCCTTTCCTGCAGCGAAGATGTGCTACAACTGACCTCCAAACAGCCTCTTTCTCTTGGTTTGGTGGTCATCATCATCATCATCATCAACAAGTGCCGTCTCCGCAACGAATGTTGGCTGCAACAGATCTCCAACATCCCCTATCTCTTGTCTTGGTGCTGACTCTGCTAGACTATAACATGTCCATCGTGTGATGTTACTCTCCCACTTGTATCTCTGTCTTACTTTTCTGGATCTCTCACTTTCTCTATCTCTCTCTCTATCTCTCTCTTTCAAAAGGAAACCAGTTTAAAATGTTTGCTTTTTGTGACTCGTTGGAAATTGTGGTGTTTCCTGGGTGTTATATGATATACGACGAGAACCGTTGCGCTACAAGATTCTGTATCATTCTAGAAACGGGTAACTTCAGAAACAAAAAAACCACTCTCATTAAAAAACCACTCTCATTACAGAAAAACGACTCTCATTTAAGAAAACCACTCTCATTACAGAAAAACGACTCTCATATAAGAAAAAACCACTCTTTTAGAAAAAAACCATTCTCATTACAGAAAAACCACTCTCATTACAGAAAACGACTCTCATTTCAGCAAAAAAACCACTCATTACTAAAAACACTCTCATTACAGAAAAAACTCACTCTCATTACAGAAAAAAACCATTATGTTTACAGAAAAAAAACTACTCTCATTACAGAAAAAACTACTCTCATTACAGAAAACACCACTCTCATTACAGAAAACACCACTCTCATTACCACTTTACTGCATTATTTCCTGTCAAGTAATTCAGGGTGACTTTGTATTCGTAATAACAATAAAGACTTTTTTTATCCAGCGAAGTATTTTTATTTTATCTATTTTTATTATGATGATTTGGAAAGATAAAATTCAATCCAAATCATGGTTTGAACCAGAGACCTCGTTGTTACGAGACCGGTTTTATTGTAATTCGGCCACACTATACATATAATTCCAGCAAATAAATTTGCAAACACTGGCCTGCTGGGTGGTGGATGGTAAAACGACTTTTGGCGGTGGTGAAACGTGATAAACGTGTTTGGTTTGGACATCTAACGAGACAAGACTCGATTCTAAAATTATATTTGCAAGTAACAGTCGAAGGTATAAAGAGAAGAGGCGGATAAAGAAAATACTGACTTAGGATAGAGGTGTTTAGATGGCGTTTTGATATCTCCATTGTAGTATCCAAGCAACAGTGAAGGAAATGGATCGTATTTGTAAACATTATGATTAATATTGTTATTATCCATATATTACACGCTTGCGGTTGGGTCTGTGTGTCTCACTAATGACCCACTATACAAACCACCCACACAACAGAAAACCTTAGTAGATGACATGCCGTTATATTTAAGCTTTCTTAAGGAAGCTTTATAGCATGTCATCTATAAAATTATATACCCCCTCTGACTAGAATGTCCCTTCAATAGGGATTGTACTAAACTGAAAGCTGAAGTCTCCTCGGTATGAAAGAAAGCTCAGAAAAACTACTTCACTGCTTATAGGAAACAAGAGTTAATCGCTTGCAATTTCTGGGGGTTCTCATAACATACAATTCATATATTACCTATTTTATCATACATTTGCGCTACTCGGTCTGAAAAGGTAACAGCTTAAAAAAACAATTCACAATTCATATAAATAAGGCATATTACGAAAGAAATTGCAAATTTTCTGTCATGTTTTCCATATTCATGATGATATTGTTTTCCATATTCTTGGAAATAATGTTTTCCATATTCATGGAGATAATGTTGTAGATTTGTTATCATTATTGTGGTTTTTCCTACAATTATACAGCTCTTCAAGTTACCATATGACCATGAGTGTTAGTATTTTATAGTGCTATTGAAGGCTTATAATAAAAATTAATATCACGTCAGACATTGACCAAGAGGATTATTTAAGTAACATTTGGTGTCCGCGGTAGTGAAGTGTTCAAGTCTCTCGCCTGCCAACCAGCAGATCCAGGTTTCGAGTTTAATCTCTATTTGTGGTTTCAAATAGAAATGAGTTACGTAGTTCACCGGGGCACCTGGAAGTAGAGTACCATAATTTATGCTCTGACTGAAAGAATGTAGCTGTCTCCAATGAGGTAGTGCTGTAGGCAACGCTTGTCAGACGGTTTCTCGTCAACCACTGACTAGGCAGCTGAAGACTTTTAGGAAAAAACATGTACTTTGACGCTGGCTCATAGCTCAAATTACAATTTATCTTAAATTTATATTTGTATATCTGTTGATTGTGGAGTATGTTAGTTGTGCTTGCGTATTCGTTATGTTTGGCTGTTAGTCTACTCTTGGAAAAATATATATCTTGCATCTAATGTGTGTTTCTTTGTATCTTCAAGTAAAGACTTGTATGCTTGTGACAAATTTCTTGTTTGTTAGTAATTTGTGGTCATATTTCTTCGTATTACAGAGATACAGTAGAATCCTTCTATAGCGCATCCTTTTATAACAAATTTCCCTATATAACAACATATTTCAAAATGCCCAATTATATTTATTCTTTATTGATTATACTCATATAGCGAATTTCTGTTATTACATACATATTTCGTCGATTCGGACTACTCTGGTATAATAGGACTCCGTTGTATTTCGTTGCTTATTATCATCATCAAGTGCTGCATCTGACCTCCAGCATCCTCTATCTCTTGTCCTGGTAACGCATACTGACATAGTGCATCATGGTCTTTCTCATGATGTTTACCTCCCACTTGTTCACTCCTAACCTGTTTTAATTTATGTGGGACGTGCGTGCAAAGGAGTCGTTTGTATCCCTGTGTAGTGTGGGTTATTTTTGTGTGTGTAACTGGTAGGTACCAAAACAAAACTGAAAAAAGTGAAGGTGACAGGCGTGATCTTGACCACAGCAGTGTCATGTCTGTCACAAGTAACTATAAAAACAAGAATGTCATTTCTCCAAATGACTGAGTAAAGTGAAAAATGGGTATCATGCACTACAAGATAATACAATTTTTAAATGGCGAAAGAAGGATATAGTTTTTGTTGATTTTCTCACAAGAAAGACATGGGTAAATATAAAATAAACAACTAGCAAGTACAATCAGTTGAGACAATTATCCCCTGTGAATTCTCCGGACGCTATCCTTGACGCGTTGTATAAGTACAGACTTGTAACGCCACATTATAAAATCTTGTTTAGTATGGCTGCAAATATCTGAACCGTCTTTTCCATTAGTTCCTGCCTTTACGTTGATTTTGTGTTTACGTTCCACGTTATTAACTTGTGGGCAGTAGCTGTAGTGGTGCGCAACAGCAAAACGAGAACTGATAACGAAGGACGTCCGTTTTCGTTCACCAGCGCCGACTCTGAAGGCTAGGTCCAGTTTGATCATTCTTATTGTATGTTTTGGATTGAAGTATGTTCTGTGAATGCTCTTAAGGCTGATAAACTTGTTAAAGTCCCTAGTGTACCCGAACATAGTTGTGATGTTCATATATTGTGCTTTTGTGGGCGGAGGGAAGTAAGCAGAACTAAACACTAAGTCTGAAAATCTCGTGGAGTTAAACCTGTGAACAGCTTTCAAGTACTTAAGAAACGACGGTATATCAGGGGTGACACGTGGTACCAAAAACTCATCAATATCCAGAAACAAAGCATAGTCATAAATATGCATAGTTCTGTACAAACAATCGTTCAGTGACATGTCCCGACCGTTTGCCCAGACGGAATCTGCATATGGTAAGTTCCAAGACAGAACTGTTACCAAACCTCTACTTTCATACATGTACAGAACTTTCCTAATCTCCTGAACAACTTGGAATGTATAGAAGACTATATGCTGGCTGCCAAGAAGTAGAGTTAGTTCGATGAATTCTACAAGCTGAATGATACCAATGTTGCCTTGAAGTGGAGCCACACATGTTACAATCTTGTCATTAGATATATTTCTAATATGCAATCTTCCATTTTCTACTCTAATATCTGAACTATGAAAACTATAATTATAGTTTCTAGTATTCACATCACTAATTTTACTACTATTACTACGACTACCAGTACGATTACTACTACGATTACTACTATGATTACTACTATTCCTACTACTACGACTATTAGTAATACTATCATTTATTCGTTTCTTTTCATTTATGACTTCATTTGCACCAAGCGTCAATAAATCTTGCTCCATTTGATCAAAGTAAGAAGGATTAGGAAGAGCAACATCGCCGTACGATATTAAATTACGTGCATTGTTTTTTATAATTCTGATAGCAACACTTTCTTGGCTTGTCTCAATAAATGGTCGATCTAGCTCTCCAATGAGGATTTGAAACAAACCTCGGTACGGTGGTAGCAGCGCGATGTTAGCCGCTTCTGGTACTGGGCATGACATGATGTAAAATTGATTAACTGTGTTGTGTCCGTCACTGGCAGAATAGTAGATCAGTTGTGTTGCTAGTCTGCGTGGACTTTTATTATCTATCGTTATGTTTGCTATATCTGGCGTGGACTTGGTACTGAGTGGATGAGATGGCAGATGAAACACACACCAGTAAATGGATTTGTTACTGCCTCGGCCTTGAGGCGCTAAGACCATCAAGCGAATAAAGAAAGAAGAACCGTGTCTGGTATCGAGGAATGCAGAAAATAGAAATATATCACCGAGTTGCCTAAATAGTAAGGAATATGTACTAATGTTTACATGGAAGCTACTAGCATATTCTGCTAACTCTCGCCGACATATAATTGGTTCACTGTTAAAAATTTCAAAAACATCTTCACAAAATTGCGTTTTATATGTTCCACCATCTGGAACATTACTACGTTTCTGTGGTTGCATTGCATTTTCGTGATCAACTCTCGAACTCTGTAATTTATTTGCAATCAGATCAAAGCTTTGAATATGTTTCTTCGTATAGTTCGATTCCGATAAATGATCTCTGTATTGATCGGATGAGTTGGGAAACTGTTTTGGATGTACATTGTTTACATCCCATTCTTCTACCTCAACCTGATAAAAAGGTCGTGGCGCTTTCTTTACATGCACTTGTAGATCAAATTGTGACTTCACATCTTTTTGAGAGTCGGTTTCCATGTAATTTAGATCCTCGTTATAATACCCATATGAATCAGTTCCACGAGTTCTAGAATCCAGCTCCAAATGTGCTTCCGTACTTGAAGGAAAACCACCATCCCTTTTTACATGTGTGTTGTTTAGATTATATTCATCTTTCGTGTGATCATTGTCTTTGTCGCCGATTTCAATTTCCACATCTTCTCTGAAAGAACAAAAGAAACGTATTAGTATTTCTTCTAAATATGTTCAATTTTTATGTGCGTTAATAGATTTCTATTAATTGATAAAAATTGATAAAATATCAAGTGGTGCCGTTGAGATGTGGATATAGAGAAGAATAGAGAGAACATCATAGTAAAGAGTAGAAAACAAACAAAGATGTTCTAACAATACTTAATATGACGAAAGAAATATTAAATGAAATAAAGATCAGGCAAATAAAATATTTTGGATACATTAAAAGACAACTTGCTGAAGACCTTAATTGAAGGTAAAGTCGAATTGAGGCGAGCAAGGCAAGAGGTATTCAGAGATACACGCGGTCCGTCTCCAAACAATTCTTCTACCCCTGTCGCCGAAAGGCAACAAAGGTTTTTGGTGAATAGACAGATAGAGAGACTAACATTTTTGTAATGTGCATTCAACTTGAACAAAATAATCGAATATTTAACTAGAATTGTCTATATGATGATCTAAACATAATGACTACACACACACACACACACACACAAACACACACCTAAGTACACGTTTACACATTTATAAAACGAGGAAAACGAGCATGGTTTGTTCTTCTTCTTTCGTTCACTTGAAACATGTCTATATCTGTAATTCTGTCTCCTTAATAAAACTCACTGTCTTTTGTCGTTTAAAGTTTGTTTGGCCAGTAGCTCTATTCCCTTGCCTCCTGTCTCCTAGAGGCAATTGAGAAGGACTTTCAGTAACTGAGGTTGGGCCCTTTCGAGGTATAGGGCCTGACACCGTCCCTGCCCGAACTTCCGCCACAGGGCAGGCACCATAAGTTTTTATAGATACATACATGTTTCCATTGTGTTTTGTGCGTGGCATCCTGATTATCTGTGCGCCTTTTGGCTGGATGCCTGCGTCTTCAGCACTCTGCTTACTTGGGCAGGACTATGGTCCTGCTCGAATGGGACTGCCCGACCAGTCTTAGTTTCTAGCCCCTGTTGGCTGAACTAAGCCCCATCACCACTGCACGATGCTGGCGTTGATGGGGGAGCATGGATTGGACATGTATGCTGACATGATTCTTTGTCAAAAACAATACCGCAGAGAACCATCGAGGGTGGAAGAAGCAGAGGAGGACAAATAAAAGCATGGACAGACACCACCAAGGAATGGACAAGATAAGATTTTTCCTCCATCATTCTCATCTTTGTGGATTGAAATTGCTGGAGAACTCTGTGTGCTGAATCATCTAATGTGGTACTCCTGGAACCATTACGAGTTACGGGATTATAGTATAGGATGTGACACATTCTTACACACATTGATATACACACACACACACACATTGATACACACAGAGAAACACAAAACATTTTGTCCCGACCTATAGTTCTTTACAACATCCTGAAAACTCCGCAAATGACGACGTTCTTCCTGGACAAGAACATCTAAAAATCTGGCATCGTTTTGATGTTTGAGTCGATAACTAACATCATCCCAGGCTCTCAGAGCTAGAAAGTAAGTCACCACAATTGTGTAGATAATAATGAAAGGACCAATGCATCCTTTTAGACTCCTTATATAGCTCGCCATGGCTCCAACGCTTTCAAATGTTTCTTCATTTCAAGTTGTTGCTAGAGATATCTTGATTTCTACCTGTTACCTCATAGTTGGGGATGTCTCGAAGATGATACTGTTGTTGTTGGAGATGTCTCGAAGTTAACTTGATATTGTTGGATATGTGTGGAAGTTAACAAGGTATTGGTGGAGATGTCTCGAAGTAAGAAGTTATCGCTGGAAATGCCTCCAAGTTAACTTGTTATTGTTGGAGATGTCCCGAAGCTAACTTGATATTGTTTGCGATCTTTTGAAGTTACTATATCATTCTCTGTGAATATAAAACATTCAGAACATGATTTGAATATCAGAAAGTTTTTTGTGTGGTATGGTCTAGAAAGTGAACGTCAGAAAGTTTATTTTGTGGCTGGGTATAGAAAGTCTATGTATCTATATATACGATGTTGCCCTTGTTTGCCTTGCGGCGTCAGGGGTGGAAGAGTTCTCTGGACTCTACCCTGCTAATAAGCAGTCATCATCATCGTCATTAACATCATCATCAGGAGCCATCTCGGCTGGCGTATGCGGTCATGGCTCTCCACAGCTCTCTGTCCACAGTATTATGTATCAAAGTCGTTGTTGTTTCCCTGCCGTGCCAGGCTGTCAAACTGTCTAATATTTTCTCACGTGTTCGCCCTTTGTCTCTGTTGCATTCAATTTTGCGTGTTGTGACTTTGTTTTCCAAACCTGCCTGTCTCATGAAGTGGCAAAATAATGAAGTTTGTCTTTTTCTTATATTATTGATTAAGGTCCGTTTCGCATTTGACTTTTTCAATACCTCTACATTAGTTTTGTTGGCAGTCCATGATATTCTCAGCATTCTTCTGTAGAACCACATATTTGTTGCTTCTAATTTCCCACTTTCCAATTTGTTTATTGTCCAAGACTCGCATCCATATGTTAGTATAGGGGTTATATAGCACTGCAGAACTCTCTCACCTCTAATGACAAGGTCATATTACACAGTATATTTTTCAATTTTCTGAAAGTTGATTTTGCTTGTCCTATTCTGCTTCTTATTTCTGTTGAACTTCGTCCATCTGCTGTAATCGTTGTACCTAAATATAATAATCAGTACATCACCGTAAATTCAAGTAGGAATCAAGAGGGAAAATTAAAAATTCAAGTAGGAATCAAGATGGAAAATTAAAAATTCAAGTAGGAATCAAGAGAGAAAATTAAAAATTCAAGTAGGAATCAAGAGAGAAAATTAAAAATTCAAGTAGGAATCAAGAGGGAAAATTAAAAATTCAAGTAGGAATCAAGAGGGAAAATTAAAAATTCATGTAGGAATCAAGAGGGAAAATTAAAAATTCAAGTAGGAATCAAGAGGGAAAATTAAAAATTCAAGTAGGAATCAAGAGGGAAAATTAAAAATTCTTGAGACTAACGTAATTGAAGCAGGTCCGCCCTAACGGCACCGAATAGCCTTGCAACTCGAGTAAATGGGGTTTTTTCGTACTTGATCAAACATCTCCAAAATAAGATGTGCTGTTGTCAAGACATTCAAACTGTGTACTCAAGCCATTAAAACAGAACAACCGCGACAAGGACTATTACAACAACAACGAACATCCCGCAAAAATATTGAAGTACTCTCAGGAACACAAACATAGAATATCCGTATGTGTTCTATAAGGGACAATAGGTCTTTTTGTAAACGTCAATAACATAGAAAAAGTACAATGTTGTTCCAAATAATACATTCTACAAGTAAATTAATGTAGGAAACAAGATGATAAATTAAAAATTCTTCAATTACTGAGAATCGAACCAGGTCCGTTGTAGCGGCACCGAATTGCCTTGTAACTCTAGTAAACGGGGGTATTCGTGCTTGACCAATTGCATCACTAATACAAGATTGGTTCGTCAAGTAAGGAAACACACGTTTACTCAAGTTGCAAGGCGATTCGGTGCCGTTCAGTTGTACCTGATGAGGTTCCCGTTAGACTCAAAAATGTGTACACCAGCAGGACTTTTAATGCATATTTATTATTACAGAGTAATTGTAAAGTCCCAATACACTTTGTATGGAGGAAGCATTTGAAAAACGACGGACATGACGTCATCACAAAATGTGCTTCACAGTCCATCGTGAAGCAATATGCAGTGAATGGCTGACGTCTGCCGGAGTAATTCTTTGCACGCAAAACAGAATGATATTATCAACGGAAGAAATAATTTTTTTGGACAATATTTAACAATATCTAGAGACGTGTGCAGTTATGTCTTGGGACATGTGGTGGACATTTCCAAAACCCGTTATATTGAAAATTCCAATGGTACTTTCCAACTTTCCCAAAATATTGCTGGACCATAGCAGTAACTATTGCAACTATATTAATCACTTCTTTTGGTCACATTCTCAGGTGACGTCATGTGATGCTATTTTTCAAATTTGTTCTACATACAAATTTTAGGGTGACTTTACCTACTCTCTGTATAAGATAATATATATATAAATATATATATATATATATATATATATATATATATATATATATATATATATATATATATATATATATATATATATATATATATATATAAAACATCTATTTCTTGTCATTTATCGTTCAATAAGATATCCTCGTATTCTGATGTCATTATCGCGACCATCTTCAATTCTCTGTGACCCCTTTCCAGAGGGCCCATCTCGCACACTTTAAGAACCGCTGTAATAGTGTGGAAAAATATTATGAAAAGATTTTGCCGTGCACGTGAAAAGGTCGTATATTAAGAGAAATTGTTCTAGTGAACAAGATTTTGTTCTGGAATCTGTTTATGTTTCAAAAGCATAGCGTACGTCCATGAACATTCATTGAGATAAACGAGATGGAAACATTGCGAAATGGCAGGGAAAATGTGGACAAGCTTGGACAAGACGTATAATGATGGGATTTATTTATCGATGCCATGTACTCCAGACGTAGCTCAAATATTTACGAGTATTGTTATTATATACGAGATGTTTTCATTGCTGACTTTAAGCAAGATAATAGTTATATTTTTGATTATATATCTACAGCTGTTTTGATCAATATCAAAATGTCAGGAGGGAGTTTCCTGCCGCCTCCATATCTTCTAAACATCCTTGAACAATTATTAAATAACGACTTACATAAGAAAGTGGATACAGGGAAAGTGAGATCTTGTAAACGATACATTTTATAATTTACACAATTTACATAGAAATAAAAAGCACACAGACAGATACATAAATATTATATATCAATGAGGTATAGAGCGCGTTTGTGACGGCAAAGGTAACAGGTTCGAATCCCGACACAGGCAATTATGCAACCGGACAATTCAGAAAGCAATAACAAACTACTGAATGTATGTATATTGCCTGGAAAATCACATCCTGAATAGAATATTCCACCGATAACGGATGTGTCGGATCATTGGCGCAAAAAACGGCGAAAGAACGCATATTCATTCTCTGGTCTACATCCTGCTAGAAATATAAGACCATGGTCCTGCTACAAGGGAGATCCAGCGGGAGTTGTGGAAAGAACGCTGAAGAAGAAGAATATAATATGCTACCAATTATAAATCACTTATGCACGGAATGTAAAACTTTAGCTTGGATTTTAAAAAAAATTGCGTTGCATATGTTATTCAGAAAGTAGAGATTCTCACTTGACACGACCACTCCTCCAGTCGACTCAGCTGTAAATGAGTACCTGACGCATGAGTTAGGGGAGGTAAATACAGCAAGGAAGGGAACTGGCCACTCCACCTAGTAGTTGCTGCGGCTTAGTACATGAAGAGTTATCTTCATCCCCAAAGGCAAGTTGCTGCCATGGGACATACCTTTAGTAACGCAAAATGAGGTAAACAGGTTACTAAAACACTTACCTATCCTATTAATAAAAATATATTTAAAAAAAAACATACAATAAAACTAAACAGGACAATTCTCCACGTATCGGCTCAAATTGAACATTTTTCAAGAGACAAACAACAGAAAACGACAAAATAAAAAACAAAAAACAAAATAGATGTCTATATTTCATCAAGTCCCGTCTCCATAGCGCAGGGATGGCAACGCATCTAGTAAAAGTGAAAATGCGTGCATTCATTATAAACAAACCGAAAGTGGGAAATTAGAGACACTATAGATGAGTGCAAGAATAATAAAAGAAAAAAAAAAGAAAAAAAAGATGGACTTTTCTTTTCTTTTATTATTCTTGCACTCATCTATAGTGTCTCTAATTTCCCACTTTCGGTTTGTTTATAATGAATGCACGCATTTTCACTTTTACTAGATGCGTTGCCATCCCTGCGCTATGGAGACGGGACTTGATGAAATATAGACATCTATTTTGTTTTTTGTTTTTTATTTTGTCGTTTTCTGTTGTTTGTCTCTTGAAAAATGTTCAATTTGAGCCGATACGTGGAGAATTGTCCTGTTTAGTTTTATTGTATGTTTTTTTTAAATATATTTTTATTAATAGGCTAGGTAAGTGTTTTAGTAACCTGTTTACCTCATTTTGCGTTACTATTTGTTCATTAGGTTACTGCGGCACCATCCACTTTGTCGGACACCCTCTGACCATTTGGTTATTTATTTTGGACATACCTTTACCTTACCTTTTATGCACGGAATGTAAAACTTAGCTTGGATAAACAAAAATTGGGTGGCACATTCAGAAAGTAGAGATTAAGCCGGAATGTTTTGGGAACTATTTGCAAACTGTGATTGATGTCATCCCAGCCGTCTGTAAGATCGTCTTATATTTGCGCTAGTTTCATATCTCTATAACAGTTTCATATCTCTATATCAGTTTCATATCTCTGTATCAGTTTCATGTCTCTGCAAGTGAAATTTCCAAATGTTCCTTAATACTTGATTCTTGATTAGAAACTGGCCTCACAGCACGTGGAGCCTTCCCATAAGTGCTCCGTCCTCTGTTCCAGCAGACATCCAACTCAATGATGTTTCGAGTCTAATGTCGCCGAAACAGACGTCGACATCAGGGCGCAACTCTGGCCCTTGCGACAGGTTTTTTGTTTTGTTCCGCCCACCCACGCCGTGCCAGTAACTAGTTCAAGCACAACGTCGGCCTGTCGGAACAACATGGTAACTGTTATCGAAGGTTACGACTACGGGATTGTATAGATGACGTGTCATGAAGCTTCTATAAGAAGATAACCTCAATATAACAGCATGTCATCTACTAAGGTTTTCTGTTGCATGGTTGGTTTGTCTAGTGAGCCATTGGTGAGACCCACAGACCCAACCGCATGCCTTTGTTGCTTAATATTTGATGTCTAGTGCCCCTCACTTCACATTTTTATTGTTCATGGTTTTCTCAAACTTCTTATGTAGCCGTAACTTGCAACTGGCAACATCCTTACTCTAATGAGATATGTAGCATCTCGTTTCGAAGGAAACAATTATTGTTGCCACTGATTTATTAGTGTTAATTTTTTTTTCAGCCGTTACTTGCAACTGGTAACATTCTTACTCTAATGAGATGTGATTTAGCTGTATAGCTGGTGCATTTCCAAAATTGTAATCACATGCGATAGTTTGAAATCCCTTATCTTGTCTTGTTTTATCCATGTGTGTCATAAGGCGTCAAGGGGAGCCGGAGTTTGCTTTCTTTCGCTAACTGTGATGCCGCTACCATAGTACAGCCTTGGTGTTCTAGTATTTCTTTGATGTCATTTATCTATCTTCTTCTGGGTCTTCCCCTGTTTCTCCGTTCATGTGATTTTTTTTGTAAAGACATCGTTGGAATGCGATTTGGTTCCATTATGATTATATAGCCTAATCATTTGATCTTTTGTGTGTCTGTGTAAAAGTCGATATTGCAGTAATTATGGTGATTTCTGTTGAATAAATTCCTAAATTGGTGTTTTTTTTGCACCGATATATATATATATATATATATATATATATATAATGAATTGTGACTTGGTCGAGTTTTGACTATCTGTGGTTCGGATGTTTTTTTTACAGTAAGTTACAGATCTTTGTTGTTTCTTCTCTGTGTCACATTATCCATTGTAATATTTCAGTGAAGTAGGTTTAACTGGTGGCGTCCAGCTTTACTTACGCTGTGATTACATAGATGTGTTTTCTGTCAGTCTTCATTTCACTGTACTGATTTACTGATGTACTACCAGAAAAACTAATGTAGAAGTGTTGAAAGAGTCAAATGCGAAACGGACCTTAATCAACAATATAAGAAAAAGGCAATCTTCTTTTTTTGGGCCACTTCATGAGACAGGCAGGCTTAGAGAACATAGTCACAATAGGTAAAATTGAAGGCAACAGAGACAGAGGGTGATAACGTGAGAAAATATTAGACAATTTGACAGTCTGGCACGGCAAGGAGACAACAACGACCTTGATACATAATACTGTGGACAGAGAGCTGTGGAGAGCCATGACCGCCTACGCCAACCGGCTTGGCACCTGATGATGACGTACTGACACATATCATTTGAACTTCGCACAGAGCGATTCAGTGACAGTTAACTATGTCCGAAACGGGTAAGATTGTACAATTGAAAATAAAGGCTACTAATCTCGAGTATTACATTCACTTTTTGTTATCGTTGAATCTGTTCACAAAAAAACCTTCACAATATTCTTCTTCTTCAGCGTTATTTCTCAAACTCCCGCTGGATCTCTCTTGTAACAGGACCATGGTCCTATTGAATTTCCTGCTGGATGTAGTCCAGAGAATGGTAATGCGTTGTGTTGCCGTTTTATTTGAGCCAATGCCCCGAGAAAAACGTCTTGGCGGTACAATATTATTCAGGACACATTGGCTTATTGACTAATGGTCACGTCCAGACTTTTCAATGTGCACAATAAAAACGGCTACTGTGAACTCATTTTGTGTTTATGTTATCATCCCCTGGTGATATTCTTCAATAAGTTACAGAGCGTCTGTCGTTTGGCCAAGAGGTTAGAGCGGTGGCCTCACACCCGTGAGGTCCAGAGTTCGACTATCGACTAAAATGTAGCTCTAAATACCAAAATAACACTATTCAATACGATTATTATGCCAACGCTGTGCTACCAAAGCCAAACATGGACATCGACAGCACAAGACAAACGTAAACTTGTGACAGCGGAAATGGCATGCTTACGCAGAATCCTAGGAATATCGCTAAGAGACAGAGTGAAAAATGAGGACATTAGACAAAGAACAGGCACCGCCCAATACTGGAATATATTAAGTGTCAACAGATAAATGGTTTGTACACATCAGCAGACTACTATCAGACAGCATGCCACAGCAGATGTGCTACACAGATACAATGAAGGCACACCTAGAGGCCGACCACGAAAACGATGGACCACCGAGATAAAAGAGACCACAAATTCTACAATATACTAAGCACAGAAGTATGTCGTCTCCAGAAAACTCTTTTACACCTGACGCTGAAAAGCAACAAAGGCTTAGCGAATAGATATAGATAGTTAGATAAGCCGCTATGTATATACATTTTGCACGATTAAACCCTTTGGAATCAATGCCCGTCTGTCTTATGGATGATATACTGTTGTTCCGCCATTTCTCTGTTTACCTTGTGTCACCAAAATGTGGGTGTGTCTTTGTCTATTTTATGTTCGTATTGTATCACACATGACACTCTAGTGTTATGTTGCTGATAAGGGTCTTTTTGGTCGAAACGTCGATTTGTTTGTGTTATTATGTAGGTTTCCAGTCATTAGCAAGACTTGATTTCACTGTTCCAAATTTCGCACAAGTGTAAAGTTGAACTGCTGTCATTGACCTTTCAATTTCTTGTTTCAGGGCAGCAAGTGTTATTGGTTTTTTCTGTAATATGCTACATCCTTTAATATCACATTGAAAGTAAGAAAATGTAGTATTAGTTTAGGAGAACGTGCGAGAAACCAAACTGCACCCCATCGTTCACACCAGTTCTCGCACAAGGCTTGTAGATAAAGACAGGGGTGAGAGGTTATCATGTTCAAACACACACACCCTTGGAAATCATAAGATACAATTTACTACCAGCAGTTTAGCCCCCCCCCCCAAATAGGTGCTAAACCTGCTCCTTCCCAGTAGGAACGATTTTCCCTAAAATGAACATAAAGAATCTCATAAAAATTTAGGAATTACACAAGAAAATTTCTTTTGTAAAAAAATCTAATAAAAATTTAGTAATTACACACGAAAATTACTTTTGTAAAAAAATCTAATAAAAATTTAGTAATTACACACGAAAATTACTTTTGTAAAAAGTCTCATAAACATTTAGGAATTAAACCAGAAAATTACTTTTGTAAAAAATCACATAAAATTTTAGAATTAAACCAGAAAATTACTTTTGTTAATATAAATCCATATCACCCCCTTTCCTGAACACGTTTGTACGCCCCTGTCTGGAACATTTTTATACAATTAAGATCGCACATCTTCATGCTAATGTCATGAGACAGGGAGGTTTGGAGAACATAGTTGCAACAGGCAACAATGAAGGCAAGAGAGACAGAGAGCGACAACCTGAGAAAATATTGAAAAGTTTGACATCCTGGCTTGGTTTAGATCAGTATTTCCCTAAGTGGGGCCCATCAGGGAAACAATTTGGTTGTTTATGGGGGCAAATTGAAGAAGTTGTAATTAGGCTTCATTAGAAAATAACTCAATTTGTGAATGTAAAAAATATCTAATTACATGGGGAGTGGTGGGGACATCATAATTTTAGAAAGACCTAGGTGGTGCATGGTAAGAAAAGGTTGGGAAACACTGACATAGAGTAAACAATGAGCCTAATACACAGTACTAATACACATTACTAATACACAGTACTAATACACAGTACTAATACACAGTACTAATACACAGTACTAATACACAGTACTAATACACAGTACTAATACACAGTACTAATGATAGAGAGATGTGGAGATTCACAATAGTCTACGCCAGTCGGCACGGCTGCAGATGATGATGACATTAATTATGGTCGGGCATCTCTCTATCTCTCACTCTCTCCCTCTCTCTCTCTCTCTCTCTCTAATGTCTATTGTATTTTCTCATGTGGTTTATAATTATCCACTCTTGCCGTTAAGCGTAGCAGTGATTGGAGCTCGAGCTTGCGTTCTAAAGCCAGATGTGTGGCCTCAGCTGTGCTATGACCGTGTCTGTACACGATGTCCCTGACGTTTTATATCCATCTTTCCCGTGGTCTTCTTCTGGCTTTGTACCCTGATCTCATTTGGTTATATGCTTGTACGAGCAACTTGTGATGCATTCTCATAATGTGGCCAAACCACGTGATCTGTTCTCTCTCTATGTAATCTGTACAAGCTGTTATACCTATTCTTTCCCTGATATATTCATTTGCCATTCTATCAAGCTCGGGACCAAACCAGAAATAAAGAAATGACGAAAACGGATGTGTTGGACATCGGACGTCCTGACCACGTGGCCAACCGGGGTGCAAATAATCACAGTTTTACTGTGGAACTTGCAGCACAACGTACTTCACGCTCCCTGGCGGAAATCACACGAAATATTCGTTGTGATTATTTGAGAGCGAACGCTGAAGAAGAAGAAGAAGATTCTATCAAGCCTGGTGACTCCGGCAGCTTTCCTCAAGCATTTCATCTCACATGTCACTATCTTTCTGCAATGTGAAGATGAGAGAGTCCAGGTTTGGCACTAGTAACACAGCGTTGGTAGGAATATTCATATAGTTATATATATATAAATATCTCTCTCTCTCTCTCTCTCTCTCTCTCTCTCTCTATATATATATATATATATATATATATATATATATATATATATATATATATATATATATATATGTATATGATACACGATACACAATGGATAGATGTAACACAAGGAAACGTGTAGAATTTATGTAACACACAATGCTGACACCATATCGTGTGATTATCTGATATCCTTTTTGATACTCTACACTATTACCATTTGTATACACACCGCAACAGATATGAATTAGAGATCCACTTCACCGACTGATAGCATTTAGATTACCTGCTTATCTAACGAATCCATAGCTGAATAATATACCCTGGTCTCGCAAACGATTCAACCGTGTTTCTTGTTAAATATACAGTCCAGTTGGTTCATAGTAACAATCATAGGAACATATCATAGGAGAAATCATAGGAACAATCATTGGAACATATCATAGGAGAAATCATAGGAACAATCATAGGAACAGTCCTTCTAAATTGAGAAATTGGTTTTTCCTATGATTTTCATTGGTGAATTTTTGCAAACTTTATGTCGAAAGCACATAAAGTTTATGGGAAAACATACATTTTATGGGAAAACATAAAGTTTATGGGAAACATACATTTTATGGGAAAACACATAAAGTTTATGGGAAAAACACATAAAGTTTATGGGAAAACATACATTTTATGGGAAAACACATACAGTTTATGGGAAAACATACAGTTTATGGGAAAACATATACAGTTTATGAGAAAACACATACAGTTTATTGGAAAACACATACAGTTTATGAGAAAACACATGCTGTTTATGGGAAAACACATACATTTTATGGTAAAACAGATACAGTTTATGGTAAAACACATACAGTTTATGGTAAAACACATACAGTTTATGGGAAAACACATACAGGTTATGGGAAAAGTCAAATGAGTCACTTTGGAAGGATTATTCTCAATCTTACCCACTTATTTTATGTTTTTAATGGGTACCACTAAAGTCAAAGAGCATTCTATTTTCAAAGAGTCCAGAGCTAGATCAAGAAGGACAGGCGATAGCTGAATTGTATGAAATATTGATAGGATGAGTCTATGCATACGGTATGTCTGTATGTCTCACCAATGGCCTTTCAGACTATCCATTATTCTACAGCTACCGCATAGTAGATGACATATCTATATAGAGAGATTTTTCTCTTGTAGAGGCCCTTCAGTCCATCGTCAATGTTATGGGTGGTTTTTTTCTTTACCCTATCTGAGTAAACTAATCTATTCAACAAATTCATTGGTTGGTTGCTGATCCAGCGGTCCATGGGCTCATGCCCTTTGACTTAATGCCATTAAAGGGCATTATATTGCTGTGAAGTCTGTGGATTTTCGGCCCACCCCAGGACAGAGCCAGAGAATAACTATCACACCTCCAGGAAGGTAGGTTTTAACCAATACACTTCTCCTAGCCACTGTAGCCAAGATAGGGTTCACTGTGCTCATTCCCTGCCACCAATTGACTACTGGTTATGCCGAACTTCTCTATTGCTCCAGGAATGCAACTAAATGTTCAAGTCAAAAGGATTGTCACGTCCTGAGTCACTGTGCCTCTATGATGGGTTTCAGCCATAGGAAAAAAACAGTGCTGTCAGTTTCCTCCTCCCCAGTGCTGCACAGTACATCTCTGGCTTTGGGTCAAAGGGCATGAGCCCATGGACCGCTGGATCAGCAACCAACCATCTCTGGCTTCCTCCCAACTACAGAGGGTGCATACATATATATTTAGGTAAACATGAAACACATTTCAACAACAAAATAAAAGCATAATTGTATAGATGAAGTGCCATGAAGCTTCTATAAGAAGATAACCTAAATATAACGGCATGTCATCTACTAAGGTTTTCTGTCGCATGGGTGGTTTGTCTAGTGGGCCATTGGTGAGACACACAGACGCAACCACATGCGTCAATTAATTCATACAACTAATTCATTCAAGTAAAGCATTCAACTAATTCATTCAACTGAAGCATTCAACTAATTCATTCAACTAAAGCATTCAACTAATTCATTCAACTAATTAATTCAACTAAATCATTCAACTAATTCATTCAACTAAAGCATTCAACTAATTCATTCAACTAAAGCATTCAACTAATTCATTCAACTAATTCATTCAACTAATTCATTCAACTAATTCATTCAACTAATTCATTCAACTAAAACATTCATCTAATTCATTCAACTAAAGCATTCAATCAACCCATCTCTCCTGTAATCCCAAGGTTAGCAGATAACCAAGATCTTAAAAGCACCTCCTCGCGGTACATCACGGATTGTGTTGAAGCTCATGCTAAGGAATCTGGATAACCTTTTATGAATCGTGTCCGGGCAGTGTAGAGCAAGATGGAATGCGAGCTGGTTGCATAAGACAAACGCTATCTCTGAATAGCAACTCTCGGTCTCTGCAGTTAAAACAATGTCACCTCAGCACAGTTAAGAAAACGGCTGGCCTGGATTGCTGGCCTGGATTGCTGGCCTAGAATGCTCATGAAGGAAAAATGGTTAGAAACCATTTGATTACATGAGTTGTATAACCATTGACTACATCAGTTGTGTTACCAGTGACTACATCAGTTGTATTATCATTGACTACATCAGTTGTATAACCATTGACTACATCAGTTGTATAACTATTTGACTATATCATTTGCATAACCACATGACTATATCAGTTGTATAAACATCTACTACACAAGTTGTACTCGTATAACCATTTAGCTACGTCAGCTGTGTAATCATTTGAGTAAACTAGTTGCATAACCATTTGATTACATTAGCTGTATAACCACTTGATTACATTAGCTGTATAACCATTTGAGTATATCATTTGTGCAACCATGTGACTACACAATTGTCTAGATACTTCACTAAGTAAAGTTGTGTGACATTTTGATGCGTCCTTTGTGTTATCGATTTGCCTGGCATCATTTGACTACTCCAGTTGTGTTAATTACTAAACTAGACAAGATCACCAAACGTTAACTACTTGACAAGATCACAAAACGTTAACTACTTGACTAGACAAGATCACTAAACGTTAACTACTTGACTAGACAAGATCACTAAACGTTAACTACTTGACTAGACAAGATCACTAAACGTTAACTACTTGACTAGACAATATCACTGAACGTTAACTACTTGACTAGACAAGATCACTGAACGTTAACTACTTGACTAGACAATATCATTAAACGTTAACTACTTGACTATACAATATCACTAAACGTTAACTACTTGACTAGACAATATCATTAAACGTTAACTACTTGACTAGACAATATCACTGAACGTTAACTACTTGACTAGACAAGATCACTAAACGTTAACTACTTGACTAGACAAGATCACTAAACGTTAACTACTTGACTAGACAAGATCACTAAACGTTAACTACGATATATGTTCATGTATATATATATATATATATATATATATATATATATATATATATATATATATATATATCCTCTATTATTATCTATAAACGTTAAGACGAACTATTCTCAAAATTATGCTAATATAACGAATAGCGATCAATATACCGTGTGCTGTTTCCGAAAGTGTGCATTCGTTCCTATAACAGAATCCATAACATTATGTCGCCTCGACCGTGTATCACTTTAGTCAAACAAATAACAATATCCACTTTCTGAATCAGCATTAATCGACAAATGATGGCTTCAATACTGCTTTATTGTGTGTGTTCATGATGTGTACTCAAGCGAATTGATTTTTACCCCCATCAACTACGTCTAGAACTTGCAAGTTATTCTGGAAGTTACCTCGAAGTTGATGTATCTCATTTGTTCACCATTCCGGTCAAGAAATAAGGAAATGTACAGGAAGTGAAAATAAAAATAAATGTATGGGCAGAAAAAGTAACCGTATTTGTTTCTTTTTCGTCGTCATGGTGATGGCTTCTCTTCATTTTAGTGGTGATAATTAATCATCAGTTGAAGTTAAGAAAAAAAAGACATTGGCCATGGCCGCCATGACAAAATTAACTAGGATTTGAAAAAGCAAGATTACCGCACGGGTTAAGATTAACTTGTAGAGATATTTGGTTTATCAATATTTATTAAAATTTTATGGCTGTGAGACTTGGACTCTGCGGATTTAGAGAAGAATGCATTTGTTTCGCCTTCTTTAGCAGTGTTCATTCTCAAACTCCCGTTGGATCTCTCTTGTTGCAGAACCATTGTCCTAATATATTTCCAGCAGGATGTTCTTCTTCTTCTTCTGCATTCGTTCTCAGACTCCTGCAGATTAGCAGGATGTAGTCCGGAGAACGGAATGCGTTGTGTCATGGTTTACAACATTGCTGCGATATCTACGCCTTTCGGCCTGACACATCTGACATCAGCATGGCTTTGGGCGCTGACCCTATATGGGATGAGACAGCCAACTCCATCCCATAACTTCCTTAGTCGCCATTTACGACATGCGTGGAAGGTAAACAATGTTACTATTCTTTGCTCCTCCTTCGGGCTCCGGCAACACACGGGCGCGAGCAAGATGTAATCCGGAGAATAGAAATGCATTGTGTCGACGTTTATTTGCGCCATTGGCCCGACACATTCGTTTTCGGCGGATCCGGGCGATTGAACACAAATACTATAGACGTGTGTTAGGTATATGTTACCGAGAACATGAGGCCAATGTTTCTGTTTATGATAGAATTACTTTATTAGCTGGTCACCAAGAACCACTGTTTGCACGCGTGAAACTTCGCAAACTCCGGTGATGCAGACACGATGGCGCATATCTCGATGACAAAATATGTTTTTCAAGGTACGGTGGAGGGTGGAAGAAGACGAGGTGATAAGGAGAAAACATTATACACTGTGGCTATTGTTTGCCTTGCGGTGTCAGGGGTGGAAGAGTTATCCGGAAATAGTCTTCTTGTGTGCTGTTTGTAAGCTTGTTCCTGTGGATTCTTTGATTTCTGTGATCCATCTTTTGCATGGTCTGCCTCTGGCTTTATATGCGTTATGTCTATGTGTTATGGCCATCTGTGGCATGCTGTCTGTTTGTAATCTGGAAGCGTGTGAAAGCCACTTGATATGTATTCTTTTACTGTGATCCAATTCTGGTATTGTTTTGGTTATCTGTCTGATGTTATTGTTTCTAATTGTATCTCTTAATGACACTCCCAATATTCTTCGTAGACATGTCATTTCTGTTGTCACTATTTTTCTTAAATGTTTCCATCTTAATTTCATAAATGCAGCCATCAACATCTGGCTCACGAGCCATGGGTGCCTGACCCCTGGTCTAGAGAGTGTGTGTTACATAGGTACATTGCAAGTAAAAATACCATGGCTGGATACAACAAAGACTTCTAGATATGTAAGTATCTAGACATCCATGGATAAAGTCGACATTTTTCTTTGACTCTCTAATATTACTTACAGATACGATAAAATCGACATAGTTCTTGTGCTCCCTATTATTGCTTACAGAATTGATAACGTTGACATTGTTCTTGGGTTTCCCATTATTTCTTACAGATTTGATAAAGTCGACATTGTTCTTGGGTTCCCTGTTATTGCTTACATATCTAATAAAGTCGACATTGCTCTTGGGTTCCCTAATATCGCTTACAGATTTGATAAAGTCGACATTGTTCTTTGGTTCCCTATTATTGCTTACATATCTAATAAAATCGGCATAGTTCTTCGGTTACTTACCTATTATTGCTTACATATCTAATAAATACGCCTTTATTGAATGTTGCACCAGACAAAGTGCAGAGAATATATCAGCATTTGCGTGACCGAATATATTTAGGAACAGACAGTTACAACAAAATAAATTATACAAACAAGATGAACTGGTAATCTCCAACAATGATTTATATTAATGAAGGAATCTTAGAGAGTTCTTAAACTGGACGTGTCCTGTATGTATAGTTATTGATCTTACGGTATCACGCAATCCACATTTGATATTGTGAGCAGTCAATCATTCTAACGATATTAATGTTTGCATTGTTTCTTTGTGTATTCTGAGTTTTTTTCGTTCTCAAAATCGTGTTTGTTAGCAGGATGCAATCCGGCCCGTGTGTTGCCGGGGCCTGAAAGGGGAGCAAAGAATAGCAACACTGTTTACCTTCCACGCATGTCGTAAAAGGCGACTAAGGAGGTTATGGGATGGAGTTGGCTGTCCCATCCCATATAGGGACAGTGACCCAAAGCCATGCTGAAGTCGGATGTGTCAGACCGAAAGTTGCAGATATCGCAGCAATGCTGTAAACCATGGCACAACGCATTCCGTTCTCCGGACTACATTCTGCTAATCTGCAGGAGTTTGAGAACGAACGCAGAAGAAGGATGCAATCCAGTTAACGAAAAATGTTGTGTCTTGGTTTATAGCTTGGGTGTGATGTCCTAGTAGCTTTGTCCACTACATCCGAATTCGTCATGGAACTTAATGTCACTGTAAACGTCTAATGTATGAAAAGTCAGCCTTAGAACAAACCTCCTCAGTCGTCTTCTATGATTTGCATGTCACATCACATTGTTACAAATATTTTCTCATTCTTAGGCCCTAGCAACACACACTCGATTTACATGGTACTTCAGAACGTAAACAAGAAACACACAGTTATCAACAATTATTTCGATAATTATCATATAGTTCCTGTATCTCCACAATAATGAACAACTATCTGGCAAACTATCATATAGTTCCTGTGTCCCCGACAATAATGAACAATTACCTCGCAAACTATCATATAGTTCCTGTGTCCTCCACAATCATGAAATATTATCTCGCAAACTATCATATGGTTAGTGATTCCCCTACAATCATGAGCAAGTATCTCGACACTATCATATAGTTCCTGTTTTCTCTATCGAGCCTATTTCAACCACTCGATGTTGGAATGTGATAAACTATTCATCTCGATTTTGAAGTGTGATACGTCATTAATCTTGATGGTGGTGTGTGATACATCATTAATCTTGATGTTGGTGTGTGATACGTCATTAATCTTGATGTTGTTGTGTGATACATCATTACTTCATCTTGAAATGAATTTAATGCCTTGATCGAGTCTGCTTTATCTCTTTTCTGCAATGTGCCGTCTTTCACCGCATTGCCTGCCAATAAGTCGGCTTTCTCGCTTCCTCTAACCCTCGGCATAATCAGGGCAGTATATCCATGTAATGCTCTGGACTACTGAGTTATTCAATAAATCACATCATTCTTTTCTCAGCATGCACTTTTCTATCTTGCGCAGCATGCTTTGAGAGTCTGTGAGTATTACCGAGAGTATTACCGACTGTAATTGAATAGAGAAAAGAATTATTCTCTCTTTCAGAAAACGTCATCGTCCAACGCTCATTCTCTCCACACTTGTTTCTCATCCAGAACTATTGATACAATACGGATACACACGAGAAAGATATTGATTTCTAAAAACTAGGTATCTGTTATTCTCATGTGACGTATTTTTTCCAGAACGTGGTCTTCCTTATGGATTCTCTGAACACTCCAGGATTCTGTGACCTGCCGCAGCTAGATATTTGTTTAGCAATCTTATATGTCACTGCACCATCATCGTATTGAGTGCCCTCTACCTCTTTTGCCGGTAACTCTGCCTTCAGCTATTAATTTTTCCATGCGGTTATGTCTCTTTATATGACCAAAAAATACAGCTTTCTTGTTAAAATGTTAAGGAATTCATTGACGTTTATTGATCTTAACACTTCTTTATTTGTTGTTTTAGCTGCCCATGGTATACGTACACTTATTATGTAGCATCTCATTTCGAAAGTTTTATGTAATGTCAATGTTTTGCTACCGTATATTACCATTAGAAATACGCGTGTTCTGATCTTGCATAGTTTGTCTTTGCTGCTGGTACCTTGCCAAAGACTTTTCATTTACGCAAGTTTCAGTGTTGCCATTGCAATTCTCCTCCTGATTTCGACATCGCAATCTCTTGAGCTATTTATGTTTGTGTACTAATAATAGAGATTTGTTACGTCCTCTAGTTCAAAACTGTCAATTATTATCTTTAAGGAATACATAAGGAAAACTACATTCTGGACAGAATATGTTACATGAGAAGGTGTCGATTATAAATCTTTCATTGTCTTTAACGAAATATACCTACTAAAAACGAAGCTATACTTGTGTAATGGAAGCTGCTTATACCGTGACTTCCGCTACAAGAAAATCTATGTATAGAAAACCTATGTATAGAAAATAAACAAGACTTCATTCTTAT
Source organism: Meghimatium bilineatum (assembly GCA_034231615.1). Lineage (NCBI taxonomy): Eukaryota > Metazoa > Mollusca > Gastropoda > Stylommatophora > Philomycidae > Meghimatium > Meghimatium bilineatum. The sequence goes on from CM067317.1 coordinate 61,372,939, forward strand.
TCTTCTGTTTTCGCTTCCTGATACCAACACGAAAGTTCGCGTGATTTCCGTGGGCGAGCGTGAAGTACGTTGTGCTGCCAGTTTACATATTACCTGCGTTATTTGCACTTCCAAAGATACAGTACATCTGTTTTCATCATGCTTTTAATTCTGGTGGACTTCCATAGCCTGTAACAGTCTTCCTATCTGTTGCCAGACGGAGAATGTATGTCGATATTACGCCGTGATGATTTATCACCCACTGTGCCCTTGGGCTTTTCAGGCCAAAACATGTCCTTGGGTGGCAGTTTCCGTGGATGTGATGATTAAGGATTTAGGCTTGGGTCGACTACGTCTATCTCGCACGAGGTTTTAAGCTGCCAGTGAACTTGTCTTGTGTAATTAAACGTATTGTGCCTGCACTCATCGGGTACTGAACCTTGTTTCTCCGTGAGCATGATTCTGGTATGGGAAAACCTATACTGTAAAGTGGGGCCCAGGTTCATTCGCTGTCCTAGCCGAAGTGTCATTAAATGACATCGTGAACTTCTTGTCCAAGTCTCTACGCATATTTAGTAGCGCCGGGGGCTAGTAGCTTCTACTCAAACTGAACAAAACTTTAGTTCCGATTTCCTTGTAATGTTTTCTTTCGTTATATTTGCACGTAGCGCTTCCCTCTGTCACTACAAGTACATTCAAGTAGGAAGCCCTCTGTCACTGTGCACTTTATTGTACTCAATATGTTACCTTCACGTAGACTAATGCACGATTCACGATATTGTGACATTTACATTGGCAGCGTCTCCAATGCTTTAACTGACTGCATTGCGTCACTGTGTGTCGACAAAGTCGCTGTAGTATTGGCGCAGAGATGTCGGAAATTTTGCGTCTTTCTTCAGCCAATTTTCATTCCATATGCTGCCTCCAAATTCACGGACACGATCGCCCAAAGAGTTGACCAGGAAAACCGCTATATTTCACTTTCCAGGGTGCACCACGAGGAGGTACTTTTGTGAATTTGGTTATCTGCTAACCCTGTTAGTTAGTTTGTTCCTTTCGTGCCGCAAGCGACACATAGGGCAGAGGTTTTGGTTCTCCGTATGATGCGGTCCGCAGCCTGCAGCTTTAGTTCCTGGATGGTCTTACAGACTATTAATTCCCCTTCTTTAAGAATTGTGTTTTTAATGGTTGTTTTAGGTCTTCCTCTTTTTCTTTTACCCTCAGGTGACCACATAAGGGCTTGTTGGTTTATTCTGTTTACATCTAGTCGTAAAACGTGACCAAGGTATTTCCATCTTCGTTTTCATATGATGTTTGAAACATACTCTTGGTGTGTTTTGTCTCTTAGATCACTATTTGTGACGAAGTCGCTCCATTTTGATGAGACCGCATGAGAGTAATGATTTTATGAGAACGCATGAGAGTAATAATTTTATGAGACCGCATGGAAGTAATAATTTTATGAGACCGCATGAGAGTAATAATTTTATGAGACCGCATGAAAGTGATAATTTTATGAGACCGCATGAGAGTAATAATTTTATGAGACCGCATGAAAGTAATAATTTCGATTGTCGCGATCTTCGTTGATCACTATATTTATATACTTGGAATCGGTTGACAAAAATAGACAAGGACGACCAACGAAAATCACAGAAATAATGAAAATCTGATTGTCAGGTCATCTGTACACATGTCTGTTATACCGGATCCCCCATCTGTACACATGTCTGTTATACCGGATCCCCATCTGTACACATGTCTGTTATACCGGATTATGGTGATTCTTATACGGACTCAAGAATAAAAATTACAGGATTCAGTTACCTGTTCACTGATAACACGTGTACGCACATCATTCACCTGAGTTTAGTATTTTTTCTTTATCTTGTTCCAGGTAATAAGCAGTAACAAGCAAAAGTTTCTTGTGAGTAATATCTTACCGGAGTCCTATCATTTCAGCTACGCACTGTTAGAGTTCAGGTTGTCCTGTCCTCGTCCTGCATCCCTCATACAATCCAAGAAATTATGTGTGTTTTATCTGAGATTCTGTCCTTCAATCGTTATCACAACCTTTTGCAGATTAACAGAATATTGTCTGGAACACGAAATGCTTACTGCTAATCTGCAGGAGTTTGCGAACGAATGCTCAAGATAAATACAATTTAAGATAAAACATAAATACTTTCTGATTTAATGAGCCATTCATGAAGACAGCGGGAAAACCCGAAGTGCTATACGAATTGCTCTATCCATCTTGTACATACACAAAAACGACTTTGGAGTTTTTCATTCTGACCGTTCAGAAGAACGGCAAAACATCAACTTTGAAATGTTTCATTTAAACACTATGGATACAAATCTAGGGCAGATCTTGCAAACGATGTATTACAGAAATAATCTCCAGAGAACTCTTCTACCCCTGACGCTGCAAAAGCTTAAATGGTATTGTGTTTTTTCATTGTTATTTGTTTCTTGAAAAAGGTCATGGTTGGACCGTAACGTAGACATTTGTCCTTGTTCTATTTTTTATTTTTTACTATTGTTAGGTATTTTACAGCAACGTTTCTACGTCATTTAGTATTTCCTAATAAGGTTTAAAGGGGCATACAACGAAAAGAGACACACTACACACGCACACACATACACACACACACAAACGTACATGCAAAACAATGGATGTGGAGTATTTTCCTTCAGAAACACAACAACAACATACAAACACACACCAACAATAACTTTAGATATATGCAACTAACAATTACATCCTCTCATATGACGATTTTTTTTGCACATCAGATAGGCCTTCAAATAAACAAACATAAAACGAAAATCATGTACTTTACCGGCCTGACAGAATCAATTAAACTAGATGATAATATACTAGACAACGTTTCAAATTTCGTATATTTGGGAAGCAAGATAGTAGCTGACGGGGATACCAACTCAGAAATCAAGACTCGGATCGCTCTCGCCTTCAACGCCTTTAACAAACTCTCAAACATCTGGAGATCGAAGATCGCAAGTAAACACATCAAACTGCAACTATTCAATGCAAGTGTGATTCAATCATTGACATATGGATGTGAAATTTGGAAATCTACCGCAATAATGGAGAAGTTAGTTGCCTTCGAGAATAAATGCCTCAGAAAAATCACAAATACTAAATGGAAAGACTTCATATCATACGACATACTCCGCCGAAGATGAATGTGTCGGGCCATTGGGCGCAAATAAAACGGCGACACAACGCATTTACATTCTCAGGACTACATCCTGCTGGAAATCTATTAGGACCATGGTTCTGCTGCAAGAGATCTCCAGCGGGAGCTTGAGAATGAACGCTGAAGAAGAAAGAAGAAGAAGAAGAAACGACATACTAAGAGAGGAGACAAAACATGAATACCTCACGAACATCATCAGAAAACGTCGCTGGACATACATCGGTCACATACTTAGAATGAAGGAAGACAGAATTCCACAACAAGCCTTCATGTGGACACAAGACGGGTAAAGGAAACAGGGACGATCAAAAACAACACTCCGAAGAACATTTATGAATGAATTAAAATCAACAGGCATAAATGCACAAGACCTGCAATCCCTGGCAACTGACCGACAGACATGGAGAACTATGACATCCGCCCTATGTGCCAAACTTGGCAAAAGAGGAACTGACTGATAGGACGATTTTACAAGTCATATTTCTGACATATAGTCAGACTTGGGCAGATAATGATAGAACGAATCGTCATGGGTTTGTCACTCTAATTCCTAGCGCCAGATGGTAACGTTTGTCTTTCATCTGCAGGTTAGCGTTTCTCTGACTTTTTTCAATGGAATTTTTCTAGAGTTTTTTGCAAGAACCAGAGAACTGCTTGACTCAATGTGGCTGTATGATGTAATGTGAAAGTATGATGATATGTGGCTGTATGATGTAATGTGAAAGTATGATGATATGTGGCTGTATGATGTAATGTGAAAGTATGATGATATGTGGCTGTATGATGTAATGTGAAAGTATGATGATATGTGGCTGTATGATGTAATGTGAAAGTATGATGATATGTGGCTGTATGATGTAATGTGAAAGTATGATGATATGTGGCTGTATGATGTAATGCCACGATGTGAACAGTACTGCGGTTAGGATGGGCGAAGTTGGGAAATGTGGAGAATGCAATGCCATCTTTACAATCCAGAGAAACAGTTGCAGATAAAACAGTGTCATTTTCTCACAGCATTCCAGGCATAGGTGATCAGCAAGCTTCATCACTGCCGAGATTTTAGTGTGACGTTACCAACCTCCCTAAGTTAACATCTAACGACATTCATGACGTTCTGCTTAATTACTACTTGCTACTCCATCTTGGAAAATGAGATTAAACGTGGACTCGAGATAGCAATGGCCGCCATGACAAGTTTGAGTAAGATTTGAAAAAGTAAGATCTGTCAACTTGGACTCGAGATAACGATGGCCGCTATGACAAGTTTGAGTAAGATTTGAAAAAGTAAGATCTGTCAACTTGGACTCGAGATAACAATGGCCGCTATGACAAGTTTGAGTAAGATTTGAAAAAGTAAGATCTGTCAACTTGGACTCGAGATAACGATGGCCGCTATGATAAGTTTGAGTAAGATTTGAAAAAGTAAGATCTGTCAACTTGGACTCGAGATAACGATGGCCGCTATGATAAGTTTGAGTAAGATTTGAAAAAGTAAGATCTGTCAACTTGGACTCGAGATAGCAATGGCCGCCATGACAAGTTTGAGTAAGATTTGAAAAAGATCTGTCAAAAACTATCACATATTTCATGTTTCCTGTTAGGGAGTTGCAGGGAGGGCGTTTTTAGCTAGATAACGACGAATGTAATTTTTTACCTGTTAGTTTCTCGAAATTTATTTTGTGGTTGTAAATGAATGGGGTGTGTTAAATTGAAGTCTAAATGTGGAGAGGGTGGCGTAAAGCCTTTGTAAAATATCAAAAAAGGGGGTCAACTGGATCAGTAAAATCAGTATTACAGTAAAAATCGATATATTTTGATTGCTAGTTTTATAGTTCTTTTATAAATTCGCAATAACACATTACAAATTACATACAGTAAGACTCCTCTGCAACTCCCGGTATATCATGATTGGCGTAATCATATGGAGTTCGTTTGGGCAAAGGGAAGTTTCCGAACAGACCAGTACGTTTAAGATGTGTGATGTTGAAGCTCTGACACGCAAGTATCTCTTCAAAATAGACTTTTGGAGATGTTTGGATCATGTAATAAGAAAAGAAGATGACTACTGACACAGAGATTGATTACAATTTCTGCAATCATTAATAAGAAAAGAAGATGACTACTGACACAGAGATTGATTACAATTTCTGCAATCATTAATAAGAAAAGAAGATGACTACTGGCACAGAGATTGATTACAATTTCTGCAATCATTAAAAATAATCAACCTCTTGGAATCATCAGATTCCGAATTTTGAAGAAATTATTTCGTGAACAGATCACATAATGGCCCTACATAAAATATGTGTATGTTGAGCACACCATTAGGTGCATATACAGTAGCAATAAAATACATGTCATCCAATATCGGCTAAAATAATTCAGTATTTAAGCGAAGTTAAGAAACTCTGGGGGTCTAATGGTGACCGAAGGGCATATGGCAGTGACGCCTACTAATGCAAATAACTGACAACATATACAATAATTTGAAATATCACGTATTTTTTTTAGGATATACACATTTGAAAACAATGTTACTTGACAGTAATATGTTTAACGTAATATCTAAGATTTGACATCATTTATTTGCAATGTACCAATAACTTCAAAGGATTTTGCCGATATGCACAATCCACAGTAGTTATGGACTAAAATAAATAAAAATTGGTAGTATATCCTTTACATGACTTAGCTATCAAGCCAGAATTTGTTGGCTGTGGTCATTGTCTAGGCAATGTAAATACGTTTAGTGGTTTGCCATTGTTTTCTGAACGGTCCGGATGCACAATTGCCTGCGACGGGGATAGAACTCGGTACCTTGGCCGTCACAGACGCGCTCTGTACCACTTCATATGGACTAAACGATAACATTATTTTTTTTTGCGTCGGTTAAAATCTAGTAATGCATGATAATAGTTTTCTGCGATATGACAGTTTCTGAGATATTCACCTAAATGTGTGATTAAAAATTAATTAATTTTAAATGAACTTAAAGTATACTTTTATACGGGTGTGAAAGTTGGATACCCAAAGCAGACACGGAAAGATGGAATAAGGCTTTCTAAAATAAGTGATACAACGTGTGAAGAGAAGGGGGGGGGGATTAGGTAAAACCCTCACCTTAAGACAATCACTTCTACGACCCTGGATGAAAGTAAAAACTTCTAACGACATATATGCGGCTCTACATAGTGATTGCATCCCTATTACTAGATGCTACTGTGTTCTTTCCATTGATTGGTCAACAAGTGAGTAGCATTTCGATGTATGCGCAATAGTATAATGTTGTGGCCTAATTATGATTAGTCACAAATATGCCACCGATGAACAAATGTTTAATATCTCGTTTTTCTAAAGTTTGCTTGTGTTACACAAATAAAGCTAATTAATTAAAAGTCCTTATATTTATCGTATCAATATCGTGGACATATAGTCACAAATGATGGCAGATGTGAAACAGAAGTTAAAAGGAGAATAGGAATGGCTAAAAGTACCTTCAATGACATGAGGAAATTATTAATATCTAAACAAATTACAAACAAGTTAAAAATGAGAATTATAAAATGCTACATCTATTCCATATTAATGTATGGCTCAGAAACATGGACACTAAATAAACAATTAGAAGACAAAATTGATGCCTTTGAGATGTGGGTATATAGAAGAATAGGGAGAACATCATGGAAAGAGAAGAAAACAAATAAAGAGGTGCTAAAGACACTTAATGTGAAGAAAGAACTACTAAGAGAAATAAAGATCAGGCAAATAAAATACTTTGGACACATTAAAAGACATGACACCCTATTGAAGACCTTACTTGAGGGTAAAGTCAAAGGGAAGCGAGCAAGAGGTAGGCAGAGATACAAGTGGGAGAGTAACATTACACGATGGACAGGTTACAGTCTAGCAGAGTGCACCACCAAGACAAGAGACAGGAGATGTTGGAGATACGTTGCAGCCAACCTTCGTTGCGGAGACGGCACTTGATGATGATGATGATGATATTTATCGTGTTTACCTTGAAAATTCGTGATTATAATCGCCAGTGTTTTGTTCACACTCGTAACTAAACGAATTCTTAATTTTTACCTTCATGAATAAACGAAATTGCATCGTTGCGACAGTGACACATCAGAGACACGTGAAATTGTAAATTAAATGTTGTAACATGTGTGGTATATATATATATTGTAAAACTGGGCCCTAATATAAAGGGATTTCACATCTTTTAGAAATAAGGACGGGGGGGGGGGGGGGGTATAGCCTGTAACTAAAAGTTTGTCCTACATACTATTTTTTTCTGGGCCCCCAGACTGATTTAAAAATTCTACATTCCTATTACTGGCGTTCTATTTGAGAATATTAAATATAATATTCTAGCCAAAATACTAGAAATACATTTGAGATACATCACAGACTCACAATTGAGATCCTCCCAGTTTGGATTCACGAGAGTAGTAAGTTGTACAGATGTTCTTTCATTGACTTGAGATAATTAAGTGAAAAAACACTAGAATATGATCAAGAACTAAACACAATATTCATAGACCAGGAACAAGCATTCGATACAGTCAAAATAAATACTTTATGGGAAACATTAGAACACTATGGAAATCAGGTCAGCTATTAGTAAATATAAAAGCACTTTATCAGAACTGCCAAAGCTCAGTAAGAACTACCGACGGAATGACTTTATCTTTCGAAATAAAATCAGGGGTAAAACAAGAATGTGTGCTCTCTCCCCTGACAAGGAAAGACTAGCAAAATAATTCCAAAACAAGAAAGTAAACAGTACAGTAATAAGAATATAATCTGATTAAGAATTAAATAACGCAATCATCGAATTGTTCTAGAATTTAATGTCCAAGTTTGTATTATCAGAGTCAAACATGGACATTGGATTCTAGGAAAATACATAAGATTAACACCACTGAAATGAAATGTGTAAGACGTATGATTGGAGTTAGCTTGAGAGACAAAATCAGGAATGAAGCACCAAGGAAACAATTAGGGATTACGTCAACAGAAAATATATTCAGAAACAACAAGTTAAATGGTTCTGCCACATAACCAGACAGAAAGTCTATGAGACAACTATGTCTATGAGACAACCATGTCTATGAGACAACCATGTCTATGAGACAAACATGTCTTTGAGACAAACATGTCTATGAGACAAACATGTCTATGAGACAAACATGTCTATGAGACAAAAATGTCCGATCTCCAGTATAAATACATGATTACAGAACATGTAAACATGACCTGAAAGGCCGATTGATTATTTTCGTGATTTTTGTTGGTCGGCTTTGGCTATTTCTGGCATGCAAATATCTATATATTCCTTCAGTGCCGTATACGATGCATTGACCCGACAAAAAGAGCTCTCCAGTTTGAGCTATATGATGCTAATGTTGTGCACTTGTTGTGTGTTATTGAGACCGATAGTCATACAAACTTTGCTTGTTGTTCTGCGAACTCTCGCTTGGTCTTCCTTTTTTCATTTTGTTATCTGTTACCCATTTTATATCTTGCAGTGGAAATCTGTTTTCATTCATTTTAAGTACATGTCCTATATTTATTCCATCTTTGTCTTCTCATTGTTGTAAAAACATATTGTTATTTGGTTTATTCAATTACTTATTTGCTTGACTACCTATAAGAGTTTCGTAAGATATTTATTTTTAAATTAATTTGTTATCTAGCGATTCCAAGTATATAAATAATGGCCAACGACAACACAACAAAAATCAATATCGTAACGAATGTTTACTTGAATATATGTATGCACCCTCTGTGGTTGGGAGGGAGCCAGAGATGTACTGTGCAGTACTGAGGAGGAGGAAACTGACAGCACTGTTTTTTTCCTATGGCTGAGACCCATCATAGAGGCACAGTGAGTCAGGACGTGACAATCCTTTTGACTTGAACAGTTGGCTGTATACCTGGAGCAATAGAGAAGTTCGGCATAACCAGTAGTCAATTGTTGGCGGGGAATGAGCACAGTGAACCCTGTCTTGGTTACAGTGTCTAGGAGCAGTGCATAGGTTGAAACCTATCTCCGTTGAGGTGTGATAGTTACTCTCTGGCTCCGTCCTGGGGTGGGCCGAAAATCCACACTTCCCAGCAATATAATGCCATTTAATGAGCCCATGGACCGCTGGACCAACCAACCAACCAATAAACCAACGAATGAAGACATGTACAACGGTCTTCTAATTCGATGGTCTCGGAGAGAACACACCTTATACGAGACAAGGTGTTACCACTATTGACACCTGAGGATGACATGTGTTTTCGTCAGAAAAGTTATGATCTGTGAAGAGCTACATACTCACAGTTACATGGATCATTTCGTCATCACCGTTGTTATTAGAAATTACATTATATAGATTGTTTATGTGACTCAAACATATGTTTTAGAACAAGTTTATGTGACTCAAACATATGTTTTAGAACAAGTTAATGTGACTCAAACATATGTTTTAGAACAAGTTTATGTGACTCAAACATATGTTTTAGAACAAGTTTATGCGACTCAAACATATGTTTTAGAACAAGTTTATGTGACTCAAACATATGTTTTAGAACAAGTTTATGTGACTCAAACATATGTTTTAGAACAAGTTTATGTGACTCAAACATATGTTTTAGAACAAGTTTATGTGACTCAAACATATGTTTTAGAACAAGTTTATGTGACTCAAACATATGTTTTAGAACAAGTTTATGTGACTCAAACATATGTTTTAGAACAAGTTTAGACTGTCATTACAGACAAATGTTACAGAATTTTTCTACAATACTAAACTCTCTTACCTGTCAGACTCACACCTGTCGTCCATCCAGCCGTGTCAGTCAGGAAACGCAACCTTCAAAGAGAAGTACTATCCAGGTATGAAACTGCAGGTCGAGCGTTTTGCCTGGAAAGATTTTTAAAAAAATGCTAAACTCATGTTTAAGTCGGTGTTCTTTCTACCTAGACAATTGTGCACTTATGTGTACTTAACCCGATTTCTGAATGAAGATTTATCCCTGCCGCTTGTTTGAGGGAGTTACTTTGAGAAGTTTGCACATAAAATTCTGCTTACACTGAACTGCAAAGCAAACAGAGACGGGTAGGAATGTTTAACACATAAATTTCAAGGTGCAGCAAACAGTCGTCGGATCGACAATCGGGGCTAGCAAATTTGACAATACAACCCGTTCGCGGTATGGTGATATAAAAAATATCTTTATATATCATTGTATAGCACTTTGACTATCAACAATGTCGTGTATTTTGATTAAACTGGGTTAGAGATAGCCATCAACCATTTCAGCTGGAAACTCGTTCATATAATGTGGCACTTATTCAGAATATAATATATGAATAAAGGTTACTGAGCCGACAGGAAATAAACATCTAACGAGAGGAAACGATTCATTCTGAAATGAAATAAACACCAATCCCACACGCGTACTGAATATCCGGATTAGAATTATGTTAACATATGTTTTCATGGTCCTTGTGATGCCTGGGCACGGACAGAGAGTAAAGAAAAGTAATCGTTTACGTTCAGTGCATGTCGTAAGATTCGACTAAGGAGGTGTCCGAGTGGAATTGACAGTTCCGTCCCAAATAGCGTCAAAGGGACCCAGAAGAGCAGAAAGTGACAGATATCGCAGCTAAGCTGTAAAACCATGACAAAAAGTATTCCGTTCTACGGAGTACATCTCGCTAATCGTCAACATCTTTTTAATTGTGTTATTTTTGAGGTAGGATGTGTTTCCCTAGCCCATACCCGTCCAAAAATTGTCCACATCGCAGTGGATATGTATCTTTGGAGTTTCCCTTATCCTAGACAACTTGCCTATAAGGGGGAACCCTCTTCCCGGAGACTTTGAAGTCAGATGATCCCTCATGTAGAATATTTTTGATCAAGAATGTATTATCCACACTAGCTCATCAAAACTATAAAACAAATCACAAGCTAGCATTTTTCGGACATATAAAGAGACACACTGGTTTAGAACGAATAAATTTAACCCATAGCTTTTATTAATGCCGTATGGATGTGAGACGTTAGCGATCTCACATTTCAGTGGCTCTGCTATACGAGGGCAGTAGCCATCTCCTCTCCCACGCAGTCTTTACTTCCCGGATTAATCCAGTATCCACTTAAGGCTGGGTCGACCAGATAACCGTTGCGATCTGAAAAACATTTCCGCCTTAATTGGGGAATGAATTCAGGACCGCTCGTATGGGAAGCCAGTGCGCTAACCACTGCACTGTGCGGTTTCATAGAGTGGTATTTGAAGTTAAAAGTTCCAGGGAAGAGTTAAGAAGGCAGACAAAAACTAAAATGAACACGTGACATCGAAGACCTTTTTGAACATGACACTAGAAGAAGCTGAGCAGCTTGTACAGAATTGAGAGGTTTACAGATTGGCAGTGATGTCAACATTTTGTAAAGGACACGTTATATACATATATATACCCATTATCCTTCCTCTATGATATAGCTATAGTGCTGTAAGGGACCATCCGCTCAGAGATGGTGAGAGATGGTGACCCGCTCAGAGATGGTGACCCGCTCAGAGATGGTGAGAGATGGTGACCAGCTCAGAGATGGTGAGAGATGGTGAGAGATGGTGACCTGCTCAGAGATGGTGAGAAATGGTGACCCGCTCAGAGATGGTGAGAAATGGTGACCCGCTCAGAGATGGTGAGAGATGGTGACCTGCTCAGAGATGGTGAGAGATGGTGACCAGCTCAGAGATGGTGAGAAATGGTGACCCGCTCAGAGATGGTGAGAAATGGTGACCCGCTCAGAGATGGTGAGAGATGGTGACCTGCTCAGAGATGGTGAGAGATGGTGACCCCCTCAGAGATGATGACCCGCTCAGAGATGGTGAGAGATGGTGACCCGCTCAGAGATGGTGAGAGATGGTGACCTGCTCAGAGATGGTGAGAGATGGTGACCCCCTCAGAGATGATGACCCGCTCAGAGATGGTGAGAGATGGTGACCCGCTCAGAGATTGTGGTTTAGCATTGTATTTCTATTTGTTATCACAATATCCTCGCTTCCCCTACCCCTACTCAAACCCCTAACCATAACACCTATACATGCCCAGACACTTTTCAATCAGTAATCCCCCCTCCCGCCCCCAGTCGGTAACATCATACCACCCACAAGAGATTATAGCGACTCAACACTCGCTTGTCGCATCCGTCGGTAGACACATGGGGTATTTTAGTGAAGATATCAGCGCCGCATTATATCCCGCCTCGTCCTGCTAGACAGCAACACCGGTTTGGTATGCCACTATTTATTCGTCCAGAGAAATTCTGATATATTGCGGCTGATCTCTATATCTAAAGGCTTTCCCACTATCATCCACCTGTGTACTTTCATGTTAGCGTCGGTAGCCCTATCCTCCACTCATCAGGATTCCATTTACTGTATTCACTGTATTATTCACAATACTTTATTCACATTAATTTATTCACTATAATGTATTCACTTTATTATATTCACTTTCCTTTATTTACTTTGCTTTATTTACTTTGCTTTATTCACTTTACGTTATTCACTATACTTTATTCACTTTACTTGATTTACTTTATTATTCACTTTAAATATTCACTTTACGTTATTCACTTTACTTTATCTACATTAGATAAGTTTTTTCACTAGATTTTATTCACTTTACTTTTTTCATTTTAGTTTTTGTTTCCCTGTAAAATATTGAAAATAAAGAGCTGCTAAAACACTTAAAATGAAGAAAGAATTACTAAGAGAAACAAAGATCAGGTAATTAAACTATTTTGGACACATTAAAAGACACCTTATTGAAGACCTTACTTTAGGGTAAAGTCAAAGGGAAACGAGCAAGAGGTAGGCAGAGATACAAGTGAGAGAGTGACATCACAAGATGGACAGGTTACAATCTAGCAGAGTGCACCACCAAAACAAGAGACAGGGGATGTTGGAGATCTATTGCAGCCAACATTCGTTGCGGTGACGGCACTTGATGATGATGAGTATATTGAAAAGACCACTGCTAATATATCGCTTCTCAGAAATTTCAGAATAAAAAAATCATTTTGTGCTCTTTCTGAAGAGAAAAGGGATCCAATTAACCGTTAGATCACTTCTGAGGTAAATTCTCAATGGAAGATTTCTCTATGGAGACAAAAAGTTGTCTCGATATCGCCAGTCCATGAAAAGTATAAACACGTACAGTGTCACTTACATAGGATGATGCGAGACTTGCATCCTAGTTCCACACGACATGTTGGCTGACTTTGTCTTCTTATGAGATGTGCCACCCAACTCCACGTCAGTCAAGTCCTTTTTTCAGAATAGTCCAGCCATGACCGTCTACTGTTAACAATATAAGATGTACTGGCTAATTGGAAATCCGGCCTGCGTAATGATTCATTTGAGTCTCGTGTTTTTTCATTGATCACTATTATTATACTTTGTGCGACAGCCAATGAAAAGAAAGGGAATAGTTAAATGAGTCATTAAGAAGGCTGGATTTTCAATTATCCAGTAGATCGTATACTGTGGATGGTCACGATCGAGAACGTAGATTCCAAATGTATCACCTACTTGAGATGTTCCGACCTCTCACAGTGTTCTTCCTTGGATGGAGATACAAAGTATAAATATGGACCAATGATACCGCTCAGCAGTCTAGATACGTATCACTGTTTATGCTCCGCCCGTGTGTTGCCGGGGCCCGAAAGGGGAGCAAAGAATAGTAACACTGTTTACCTTCCACGCATATCGTAAAAGGCGACTAAGGGGGTTACGGGATGGAGTTGGCTGTCCCATACCATATAGGGTCAGTGACCAAAGCCATGCTGAAGTCGGATGTGTCGGACCGAAAGGTGTAGGTATCGCAGCAATGTTGTAAACCATGATACAACGCATTCCGTTCTCCGGACTACATCCTGCTAATCTGCAGGAGTTTGAGAACGAACTCAGAAGAAGAAGAAGAAGAAGACTGTTTATGATCCACGCAGAACTATACAGGAGAAGCACTTTATGCAACTATCCTCAGTACCCTCCAGGTAACGGTATAACATGTCTTTGTTTTTCTATCAGTTCAAGACCAAATGCCACCGAAACAAGAAATCAATAAGAAAATACTACTGCTCGCGGTGAAACACAAACACGGGGTAATAACGTATCAAATATGTAGAATGTCTGAGAAAATTCCACATACGGGGTGGGCTGAGATAACGTGAATAAATAAGTAATGGAAACAACAATGGAAGGTAATAAGGGAATTCGAACGCAAGTTCTCGGAATAACAACTAAGAAGCCAGTATAAACAATACGGAAAAGCAAATCCTTGGAATAACAACTCATAAGCCAGTATAAATAACATAGACAAGCAAACTCCACGTTTCGGTAAACATATCTTTGACAGTATGCACAAAGTTATGTTATATGTACAATACATGTCAGTTGTGACTTATGTCGCAGGAACCCAGAAAACTAAGCTGAAATCGGTTGTGTCAGGCTGAAAAGGTACATATATGGAAGCCAAGCTGTAGACCATGCCACGATGCATTCTGTTCTCAGGGCTACATCTAGACAATCTGCAGGAGTTTGATAAAGAACGCAAATGACAAACAGTAAGAGATGCAAGAGAAGTGTGTAATTGTTCATTGCTGAGACAGCACGTATGATGCTAAAGCATCATGTGGTATGGAAATGAATAAACGAGTGGTTTAACTACAGCATTGTTTCTTCTAGGACATCCATGTTGCGCAGTGTTAAATTATTCTCTCGTCGACCACGGGTTTAGATTTCACTTGTTATTCCCAGTTTGAAATTAAAAAAAAAATATTAATGTGATTCACGCAGCCACTAGGAATAAGGGACCAGGGCTCATGCTCTGGATAGGTCGAGGAATGGTGCCATCGCTACTGGACAAGTTAGTCAGGCGGTTTCTAGTTAGCCACTGGGTAGGCAGCAGGGCAGTTATGATTAAACACTGGCTAGGCAGCTGAGCAGTTATGGTTAGCGACTGGCTAGGCTGCTGAGCAGATACGTTAGCCACTGGCAAGACAGCCAAGCAGTTATTAAGAAACGGGTCCATAATTCAGCTGAGTTTTATTTCTATGTTCTATTTCATCTTTTTTCATTCATTCTCAATGTTCTGTTTCGTCTTTTTCATTCATTTTTAAAGTTCTATTTCGTCTTTTTCATTCATTCTCAATGTTTTATTTCGTCTTCTTCGTTCATTATGAATGTTCTATTTCGTCTTTTTTATTCATTCAATCTCAATGTTCTATTTCGTCTACTTCACTCATTCTCAATGTTCTATTTCGTCTTCTTCGCTCATTATTAATGTTCTAATTCGTCTTTTTCATTCAATCTCAATGTTCTATTTCGTCTACTTCATTCATTCTCAATGTTCTATTTTGTCTTCGTTCATTCATTCTCAATGTTCTATTTCGTCTTCTTCATTCATTCCCAATATTGTATTTGGTATTATTAATTCATCCATTCTCAATGTGCATCTGAAGATTAGCTCTACCATCGAGACCAACTCCTTCAAGTGGAGAAGGGACTTAGTCCAACTAACAGACACTGGAAACTAACATTGGTCGGGCTTCTTTTATTGAGGATGCAGTTAGTCAAGTACGGAAAAATCCGTTTACTCTAGTTGCCAGGCGATTGGGTGCCGTTACAACGAACTCGTTCAATTCCCGTTAGTCTCAAGAATCTATAAAACACACGGTTCCACCTCTTACGACACGCATGGCAGGTCATAGTATTGTTATTCTGTTCTACCCTTTAAGCTCCGTAAACAACAGGAGAAAATTAATTATTAATCTCTCATCTTTGGGTATTTCACACGGCGAGAAGACATTAAGGACAACTGTAGATTCTAAGATTGTGACCCTCATCAATATAAGGCATACTGTCTAAGAGGACATCAAGCCTTCTTACTGACTCATTTTAATATTCCCATAATATGCATTGGTCACTATGATTATAGTGTGAGTGAAGTATGATTACAGTATGATTATAGCTCCTGGGAGATTACAGTCCTTGATCGCTCAGCCTGGCACACTCAGATCACTGCTGGCATCACTAAATTTGAAAAACAAAAGAAAGAGCACTGCGGACAATGTACAAGTGACAGAAGCGGAATGACAAATCCGAAAACTCTCCAACCGCCAAACCATCTACACTCCTGCATGCACTGCAACAGAACTTTCCTGGCTCGAATCGGACTCATCGGGCATCTACGAACTCACAAACCAAATTAGACAACCACAAATGTTTTGTTGTTTTTCTAGCAAAATGAAAACACTTACCTTGCCTATTAATAAAAATATATTTAAAAAGTATATATAAAAAAACATACAATAAAACTAAACAGGACAATTCTCCACGTATCGGCTCAAATTGAACCTTTTTCAAGAGACAAACAACAGAAAACAAGCCATCCCTGCCCTATGGAGACGGGGCTTGATGAAATCTAGTCATCTATTTTGTTTTTTATTTTGTTGTTTTCTGTTGTTTGTCTCTTGAAAAAGGTTCAATTTGAGCCGATACGTGGAGAATTGTCCTGTTTAGTTTTATTGTATGTTTTTTTATATATACTTTTAAAAATATATTTTTATTAATAGGCAAGGTAAGTGTTTTAGTAACCTGTTTAATTCATTTTGCTTGACTATTTGTTCATTAGGTTACTGCGGCACCACCCACTTTGTCGGACACCCTCTGACCATTTGGATATTTATATTTGTTGTTTTTCTACTTGCTCGTCACATTTATTGTTATTCGTTCGCGAAGGAGGAACAACATCATCATCATCCGAGTGAAATCAAGGGATTAGTCAAATGAGACATTTTAAAAGGCTAAATTTCCTTTTAGTCAGTAGGTATATTTGCGAGGGTCACGGTAAGACACTGTTAAGCTAAATTACGATTTCATGACGTATGTTCAAGATGATGCACTGAACTCGTGAAATCTATTGAGAATAATGTCAAAGTGTGATGAGTTCGATCTTAACACATACAATAATTGATGGGTGATCATAAATATAGCAGACATATCGTGCTACAGACAGATAGTGTGAAAGTTGAAAGTGAGAGAGAGAGAGAGGGAGGGAGAGAGAGATAGAGAGAGGGAGAGAGAGAGGGAGGGAGAGAGAGAGATTTAAGTGGAATTTGTTATTAATTTTAAACATATATAATTCCCTCAAATAAAGTATTTAATATTTATACGTGTATATAATTCCATTGTGTAATATGACCTTATCATTAGAGGTGAGAAAGAGAGTTCTGCAGTGCTATATAACACATATACTAACATATGGGTGCGAGTCTTGGACAATAAACAAATTGGAAAGTGGGAGATTGGAGGCAACAGACATGTGGCTCTACAGAAGAATGCTGAGAATACCATGGCCTGCCAGAAAAAAAATAATGTAGAGGTGTTGAAAGAGTCAAATGCGAAACGGACCTTAATCAACAATATAAGAAAAAGGCAATCTTCTTTTTTTTTGTGGCCACTTCATGAGACAGGCAGGTTTAGAGAACATAATCACAACAGGCAAGATTGAAGGCAACAAAGACAGAGGGCGACAACGTGAGAGAATATTAGACAGTTTGACAACCTGGCACGGCAAAGAAACAACAACGACTTTGATACATAATACTGTGGACAGAGAGCTGTGGAGAGTCATGCCCGCCTACGCCACCCGGCATGACACCAGATGATGATGGTGATATAATTCCATGAACTAAAGTATTTAATATTTATATATGATATAATTTCCTGAAATAAAACATTTAATATTTACTAAAATCTTAAAGGAAACAGTAAACTAATTGAAATGTTACCTTACGAACTGCATTCACATAATTTGTATTGGCAGTACTGCATTGCTCCCGTTAGGGAGTTGAAGGGAGGTTACGAGGGCCTTGTGCGATAAAGGCTGCTTGCCGCAGACACGCCATGATCAAGATTATCTTATATCGATGGGGTCTTTGTTACCTCTAATATTTTATGGTAGTGTGTCCTGATATAACCTAATTGGACTTTGTCTGCTGGTTGAAAGGGGCACGCCTCTCCAAAAGAGAGGCAAACTCATTAACTACCTACCACGCCATGATCAGGATGAGTTGTTTGAAATTTACACTTGATCAAGTAAAGACCCAGTTCTTACCGGGAGCGAACACTTAACGGCACGGGTTTGAGACCAAAGCTCTAACCTTTGGGCCATGCACCACAATGTGTAATAACGTTAGAAATCGCGAAGATAAACTAGATCTGGTATTCAAAACAGTCGTGAAAAAAAGGTAATACATTTGTAACCTTCTGTTATATAGAAATTGGATGTGCTGGGCCAAATGTCGTAAAGGACATAGCTCCGATATAGAACCAGCATTCAGTCTAATTCAAACTCGTCAGATCAAACTCGTCAGACCAAACTCGTCAGATGAAATCACATGATTATTCGTGCATATTATAATTATTTAATGTAATGAACCAGCACAATGATTCTCAAATGATTATCTGAGAACGAACAAAGATGAAGAACCATTCTGTGAAATAGCGAATATAAGTATTACATTTCATATTAACATATACCCAGTGGGTCTCAAACTTTCTGTTTTCTCGCGCCCTCACCCCCTTTTTGAATATTACTATCTGCTGCGTGCACTAATTTTATACCATATTTTAAAACGTTCAGACGCGAATTATATGTCTAATAACGCTAGTAAATAATGGGGGGGGGGGTGTGAATGCGCATTATGGCGAGAGTCTTCTTCTTCTTCTGCGTTAGTTCTCAAACTCCTGCAGATTAGCAGGATGTAGTCCGGAGAACGGAATGCGCTGTGTCATGGTTTACAGCATTGCTGCGATATCTGCGCCTGTCGGCCTAACACATCCGACTTCAGCATGGCTTTGGGTCACTGACCCTATATGGGATGGGACAGCCAACTCTATCCCATAACCTCCTTAGTCGCCTTTTACGACATGCGTGGAAGGTAAACAGTGTTGCTATTCTTTGCTCCCCTTTCGGGCCCCGGCAACACACGGGCGATGGCGGAAGTAAAACGACAACATAATGATGAAGTTCTCTGGACGTCATCCTGCTGGAAATCTAGTAGGACATTTGTCCTGATATAAGAGAGATCTAGTAGGACATTTGTCCTGATATAAGAGAGATCTAGTAGGACATTTGTCCTGATATAAGAGAGATCTAGTAGGACATTTGTCCTGATATAAGAGAGATCTAGTAGGACATTTGTCCTGATATAAAAGAGATCTAGTAGGACATTTGTCCTGATATAAGAGAGATCTAGTAGGACCATTGTCCTGATATAAGAGAGATCTAGTAGGACCATTATCCTTATATAAGAGAGATCTAGTAGGACATTTGTCCTGATATAAGAGAGATCAGGTGAGATTTAGGTAATAGGTAAAGTTAGGTCACATGACAGCGACCTTCCGGTTGGGGAAGACGATAACTAGTCATGTAATACGCTTCATGTAGGTGGCCAGTTCCCTTCCTTGATGGTTTTCCATTCATCTACTCATACGTCAGTTACCCACCTTACAGCTGGGTTAACTTGAGAAGCTGTCATGTCTTGCGAGAACTCACGACCAAACTTTCCTTATTGGCGGACGTGGTTTCGAACCTGGCAGGCTGTAATTCGGTGATTGCTCACTATCAACTAGTCCACAGCGCATCAGTTTGAGAACGAATGCAAAGAATCTCGCGTTTCGAAAATAAAAAACCTTTAATTAAGATAAGTACGGAAACACATAACAGAGCCAGAACTCGACCTGGTTAGATAGACAATAACATCACATAGGAAATGTAACTAGATACTAGCAGAGTGTAGAAAATGGGAAATATAAGGTACATAAGCTGTTATTAAAAACTGCGAAGAAAATAAAAGCAAACAAAGTATGATTACAAAGTAATATTACAAACTAAGATTAAATCCTCCCAGATTACAAATTAACATTACAAACTAAGGTGACGTCATCCCAGATTACAAAGTAATATTACAAACTAAGATTAAATCCTTCCAGATTACAAATTAACATTACAAACCAAGATTAAATCCTTCCAGATTACAAATTAACATTACAAACTAAGGTGACGTCATCCCAGATTACAAAGTAATATTACAAACTAATATTAAATCCTCCCAGATTACAAATTAACATTACAAACTAAGGTGACGTCATCCCAGATTACAAAGTAATATTACAAACTAAGATTAAATCCTTCCAGATTACAAATTAACATTACAAACTAAGATTAAATCCTTCCAGATTACAAATTAACATTACAAACTAAGGTGACGTCATCCCAGATTACAAAATAATATTACAAACTAAGATTAAATCGTGTCCATTTCATTCCTTGATGTTTTCTGTCCATTTCTCTATTTTTCCCAACTATGGTTCTTCCCCATTCGACGCTTCCCTGCAGTATTGTTTTTGACAAGGAATCATGTCTGCATACATGTCCAAAACATGTCAGAACAAATATATCACACATAGAAATGGAGTGTGTTAAACTCAAAAGGTTGCAATGTACTATTTAGATATACACAACATTATTCTAGGAGTGTCTTCTTCAATAATTAATTCAACACGATCTAATCACAAGATGAAGATATATGGCTTATGACATGAATAGTTCCCATTAACATTTGCAGTACTTTATTCTTTTTTCTGATGCAGCCAATCATATCGTAGTGCTATAGTCTAAATGGTATCGATGGTATCGATGGATTGAATAGAGCACGATTCCGACATAAAATCCTCTAATATCGATACCTGAGGGAATGTATGTTTTTGGAAGATCGAGTCATATACTGAAATAACAGTTAGGCTGAAACTGAATGAATTGAACCAGTTCGGACAGAATACAGGAAATGGCATACTCCTAGAATAGTGACACTCTTGTGTTGCTTCCATACACTGATCAGATATATATAGAACTTTCTTTAATGGTATTTCGAACATGGAAATGGAACGTGATAATTATGTATCATGATGGTACATGTTATTTAGGTACAACAATTACAGCAGATGGAAGAAGTTCAACAGAAATAAGACGCAGAATAGGACAGGCAAAAACTACATTCAGAAAAATGAAAAATGTATCGTGTAATATGACCCGGTCATTAGAGGTGAGAAAGAGAGTTCTGCAGTGCTATATAACACATATACTAACATATGGATGCGAGTCTTGGACAATAAACAAATTGGAAAGTGGGAAATTAGAGGCAACAGAGATGTGGTTTTATAGAAGAATGCTGAGAATATCATGGACAGCCAACAAAACTAATGTAGAGATGTTGAAAGAGTCAAATGTGAAACGGACCTTAATCAATAATATAAGAAAAAGAAAATTTTCATTTTCTGGCCACTTCATGAGACAGGCAGGTTTAGAGAACATACTCACAATAGGCAAGATTGAAGGCAACAGAGACAGACGGCGAAAACGTGAGAAAATATTAGACAGATTGACAGCCTGGCACTTCAGGGAAACAACAACGTCCATGATACATAATACTGGAGACAGAGAGCTGTGGAGAGCCATGATCGCCTACGTCAGCCGGCATGGCACCTGATGATGATATGTTTCGGATAAGGTAATTTTTAGTGACTTCATGTCTTTCTTTCTGATAGTATATACATATATTTACATAATAGGACAAGACTGAAAAATGGCCTCATTCTAAACTCAAATAAAACAGAAATAATGGTTGTTTCAAAGACATACACACAACTATGATGCAGTATTAATATCAATGATGCAAACTGAAATGAAGTGGATAAAGCCAAGTAGCTTGGCATCATTCTAACTTTAGATCCCAGGTGCTCCATTGAGAAGAAGGAGCAGAATAGCACAAGCCAAATCAGCATTTCAAAATATTTATAAACATTCAATGCAATTTCGAGTGCTATGATGTGTGTTGGGGACGTCGCCAAAATGGTCGGCGAAAATGAATGTGTTTTATTTACGGCGACAAATTAACGGATTTTCATCCCGAAAGAAACGGCAACCTACGGAAATAAGGTGCCTAGAAATTCAGAATGGATACAGTGAACAGTGGTGTAAATAATAATAATGGTGAAAGTTGTGTATTTAAAGAGAAGAGACAGAAAAGGTTTCAGTGGCAGAAGTTCATGTGTTAAGTGTAAACATTAATCCGATCAGTTGGTGTGCAGAGAACCAATAACAGGTTAGGCAAAACTAAAATGTCAACAGATGTATAAAAATAGGAAGTTTGTCAGCGAACTAAAGTCGGTGAAGTTTGTCAGCGAACTACAGTCGGTGAAGTTTGTCAGCGAACTACAGTCGGTGAAGTTTGTCAGTGAACTAAAGTCGACAAAATTTGTCAGCGAACTACAGTCGGTGAAGTTTGTCAGCGAATTACAAACGGATAAGTGCTTCTCATCCATTGTAAGGAAATAACGATAAACAACCGTACTTCACATTAAATAATAAGCAATCTATTCTACTGATGGTAGGCTGGACTTATAATATAACATAGTCAACTTTTATCTCCTGCTCTACAAAAGAAATTCTATCCATAGCTTTGTACTTAATTCTGCACCAAAATCATATATTGTTCAGAAGGTAATTAGCAATTTGGCACAATCGATTTCAGCAAATCTATATTATTTTTTTTTTAAACAAACAAACAACTACATCGCAGAGGAACAACACTTATGGCAAGGGGCAAACCGATAAACAAATGTACAAATATTAAGAAGTTATATCTTTGCAAAGAATACAAATGGCTCTGAGACGCGGACAATGACATTTGCAATGGAAAATAAAATAGTGGCTTTTGAAATGAAATGTTATAGAATTGTCCTAATAATATCATGGACAGAAAGACGAGCCCAACGCAGATGTCCGCATAGACTTGAACATAGAAGAAGACTGACTCCTGAAGAAGACTGATTGTCGTTATTATTAAATGAAACATCCAATCAAATAATGGTCACCGACAAGAAATCGAAAACTTGTAACACGCAGAACAAGATTTTGAAGAACAATCAAGAACGAGGCAATGACAATGGGTATTAACATTACTCAAGAATTGCGTTAACTTGCAGCGAACCACATGCATGGAGAAACATAGCTTCTGCCCTATGTTCCGCCCTTGGAACATAAGGAGCAAACTAACTAACTACTTAAATAACAGAAAGAAATGTATGGGAGAAACAAGTGAAAGACAAGTATGTGAGAAAACAAGAGATAGAAATGTATGGGAAAACAAGAAAAAGACATATATTGGAGAAAACAGCAGATAGACATGTATGGCAGAAAACAAGAAAAAGACACTGTTAATATGCACGGATAATGAACCTGTTAATATGGACTCTAAAAACAACAAAGACAAACATGTTATCTGTAAGATATGTGTATAGAAGATTAGGGAAAACGTCTTTGAAAAATAAAAGACAGCGTACAAAGAGGTTCTGACAACATTTCGTTTGATAAAAAATTATTAAATGGAAAAAAAGCATCAAACATATACAATATTTTGGGCTTATTAAAAGCATGACCGACTATTGAAAAACTTTACTAGATGGTAGTTATGTGGGTGGCAAAGATATAAGTTTGGGGGGGGGGCATCAAGAGATGGACAGATTACATTCTAGCAGAGTGCACCACCACATCTAGAGAGAGATGATGCTGGAGATAAGTTGCAACTAACTTTCGATGCGGAGACGACACTTGATGATGATACTCACTGGTCCCTATAGATTGTGGAATATTATTTGAAACTTAAAAGGAAGCAGAAACAATGTAATGGTCTATCCCACATAAAAAAAGTAAAGTAACCCATAGCAATTATTAATGCCGTAGGGGTGTGAGATGTTAGCGATCTCACATTTCACAGGCTCTGCAAATGAGGGCGGTAGCCATCTCCTCTCCCTCGCAGTCTTCACTTCCCGGATTAATCCGGTACCCATTTAAGGCTGGGTCGACCTGGGAGCCTTTGCGATCTGAAAACATTTCCGCCTCAACTGGGGAATGAACCCAGGACCACTCTATATGCGAAGCCAGTGCGCTATCCACTGCGCCAACGCGGCTCCCGTCATGCAAAATGCTCAATCCGGTCCACCTCCCAAAATGGTTGCCCACATCTGCCCAAAGTACTTAAACTATGTCTTACTTGCAATAATAATCGTTTCTGTGTATCTCTTAAAAGTGAAATCATATTTGTTCATAACTTCCTAAGTAAATGTGGTAAAACAGAGGGAACAGTAAAGAGCTGAAAGAATTAGCAGAAGACGGTCAAAGATATACATGGGACGTGAACTATCTTGCAAATCCATGTTATATTTCTAGTGTAATCACCTGCACTGATCGTGGACTTGGTCTGCAGTACTGACAATTGTACTGACAAATATTTGAATAAAATGAGGCTAAATAAAGTAGATTTGCTTGTAAATATAAGTTAGAAAACAAATACACGTAATAGGTCTTACTGAAAATGTAGTTTCAGAGTTGTAAGTAGTATGGGAGGATCAAAATCGGCCCTGACGGGGAACGGGGGATTTCTCCCGTCAGATAAGTCAAAGAAGGAAAAACGATGTTTCCCAACAACTGTCGTACATAAAAGTAAGAATTCTTTCTTCCACACTAAAAGCGTGTGTGTTACAGGGGTCTGATACAGGAACCCATATATGTACATTTACAAACTGTCATGTATGTTGTAAGAATTCACAAAGACAATTTGCGTGGATCTCCGTAACATTATCTCGTCTGTCATGAAGTGTGTTGAAGAGTTATTCTTGCAGTGAATCGGCCGCTTTATCTACAGACCTCAAGAGTACACGAAAGTAACGTATATAGAAGTTTTCCATCTCTTGGCATTGTACCCTATAGCCACATTGATTACAACCCTATAGCCACATTGATTACAACCCTATAGCCACATTGATTACAGCCCTATAGCCACATTGATTACAACCCTATAGCCACATTGATTACAACCCTATAGCCACATTGATTACAACCCTATAGCCACATTGATTACAACCCTATAGCCACATTGATTACAACCCTATAGCAACATTGATTACAGCCCTATAGCCACATTGATTACAACCCTATAGCCACATTGATTACAACCCTATAGCCACATTGATTACAGCCCTATAGCCACATTGATTACAACCCTATAGCCACATTGATTACAACCCTATAGCCACATTGATTACAACCCTATAGCCACATTGATTACAGCCCTATAGCCACATTGATTACAACCCTATAGCCACATTGATTACAACCCTATAGCCACATTGATTACAACCCTATAGCCACATTGATTACAACCCTATAGCCACATTGATTACAACCCTATAGCCACATTGATTACAGCCCTATAGCCACATTGATTACAACCCTATAGCCACATTGATTACAACCCTATAGCCACATTGATTACAAGAATAATCTGGAAGCTGTAGATGTTCGTGAAATCTTCACTACTTAAAAAAATAGCTTAGAAAAACATCAGTCTGGAGATGAAGGTAAAACTTCATCGCCCCTCATAGGCAACAGAAATGCCAAACACGTACTGTTTCGGGGTTCCATCATTACCATCAGTATCATTACTATCATTACTATCATCATAATTATCATCATTGTCATTATCATCATTATAATTATCATAATCATCATTCAATTCTGTGTGCGACCGTAGTAAATACTATTGGTTTAAAACTTACATGTAGAAAATTCGTAGATTATTGATTTCATTGGCCTCGGGTTATCACTTACGTACTACGTCCTCTCAATGAAGCGGTATATACAACCTGACTAGAATCCCACTCTACCATCAGAAACAAAACAGATGATCAAGTCAATAAGAAAGCCACAAACACCAACACAAGATGACTATCACATTATGAACAGATCAAAACAAGTTATAATTCTACGCCTCAGAACAGGACATAACCGATTTCGCAGTCACATGTATACAAAGTTCAAGATTTGGCAACACGGCCATGTATACATGTGGACAGGCAGCACAGAGTGCCAAACATATACTTCAAGAGTGTTCTGAGCATGAAACGCTGAGGCAGACATATTGACCAGAGGAAACAACACTGGAATCAAAGCTCTGTTGGTCACTGTATGAACTACAAAAGACTGAGTTTTATTCAGGAGACAGAATTACAGATATAGAAATGTTTCAAGTGAACGAAAGAAGAAGAAGAAGAAGAATCCCACTCCTCTCATGGCAAGTAATATACTGATGAAGATGTATGAATCGAAATGATATTTTGTAAAGAATCAACTATATGTAAAATAAAACCACTTATTTGCCATATAACAAAGGAGAAACGTTTATTCCAGACCGCCGACTTAACACAGATTTTCCTCCTCTGGTTGAAGGAAACTCAACCATGAATCAAGTGGGTTGACTTGACATCGAGCATGATACCGTTATGGTTAGTCTTCCACTGCACACAATCACTAGAGTATTCTTCTTCTTCAGCGTTCATTCCCAAACTCCCACTGGATCTTTCTTGTATCAGGACAATGCTCCTACTAGATATCCACCAGGATGTAGTCTAGAGAATGTAAATGCGTTGTGTAGAAGTTTTTTATGCCAATGACCCGACACATCCGTCTTCGGTGGTACTAGAGTATTCATAAACACGTAAATACATTACTTGCTAGTTAGTTATTTAGTTAGTTATTCCTCTAGGGCCAAGGACGGCACATAGGGCAGATGTCATAAATTTCAATGTCTCTCGTTTCATTGCAATTTGCATTAGATCTTCATTGTTTCAGATACCGATAGTGAAAAGTTCTCGTGTAATAGTTCTACGTAAAGTTTCTTTTGGTGTTCCTCGCTTTCTCTTGCCTTTTGGTGACTACTTCAAAGCTTGACAGGGGAGTCTTTCGGTATCCATTCGCAGCGCGTGAACGATGTAATTCCAGCGACGCTTTCTTATATCGGTGGATACATATTCTTGTTTTGATTCTTGTCTGACAACTGTGTTTGACTTGAAGAACATTACTTGTACTCAAACATATTGACAATTCTGTGTACTGATAAAGAACGTCAGGTACCAGCACCCGCGCACATGTGCATTGTGCGAACTCATAGACAAGTAGAGAACATACTTAAGAATGTTGATAAAGGTGTACCGTTATTCTGCGCCACCTGCGTTAAGCGCGGCAATGTTTGTATATAAAGCATGTTTTACATACACAATATGCAGGCTTTTTCGGCATCAAAGGTTTTTGTCTGCATGATTCCCCAGACGTAATGGAACACGTGCATTCATGCAATAACTGTCAAACATAACAGTAGGACAGTGTTGCCAGATTGGCCAATTTTTTAATGGCTAATTCTCAAAGTTTGCAGTTTTTAAAGGCTACAGGCATTTAAATTTATTTAGGCAACTTTTGGCCTTTAAAAAAAAAAATATTTCTATTTTCCAATATTTCATCATCATCATCGAGTGCCGTCTCCGCAACGAAGGTTGGCTGCAACGTATCTCCAACATCTCCTGTCTCTTGTCTTGGTGGTGCACTCTGCTAGACTGTAACCTGTCCATCGTGTAATGTTACTCTCCCACTTGTATCTCTGCCTACCTCTTGCTCGCTTCCCTTTGACTTTACCCTCAAGTAAGGTCTTCAATAAGGTGTCATGTCTTTTAATGTGTCCAAAGTATTTTATTTGCCTGATTTTTATTTCTCTTAGTAGTTCTTTCTTCATATTAAGTGTTTTTTATGAAGTACATTCCAATATTTACTTCTTATATTTGGCTACACATTGTGTGACCTTTTGTTTTGTGAATGTGAACTAATTTATAAGTGGTATCTATTCTTTTTATGTATAAATTTAGAGTGAAAAGTGACATGTTACATACAAGTAATTGATAAAAAACTTTTCTTATATTATCTAAGTGAATGTTTTGTTACGACAGTGATAATAGATGCAGCAATCACTAAGATCCGAGATTTTTGTGATATAAAACAGTATTAGATAATAACTAGACAATAATTTAAATGAAAATTTGGTTCATCATCGTCATCAATCCATAACCCGTCAGGGACGTAGGGGCGCCAGTCTGGAAACATTATAACAAAATTTCGCCACGCTTCTGTTATCAATTCTTTGTTTGAGTGTGTACAATCTTATTTTTGTCCAGTCTTTAATATTATCAATTCGCTGGAGGACTCTGTGAACTGAAGCATCTAATGTGGTACCCCTAGGACCCTGAAGGGTTACGGGTTTATTGATTGGTTGATTATCAGTCGGAAGCAGATAACCGCAGAACCAAATGACCCCTTCCTTCAAATGTCACGCAAGGAACAAACCATTATCTTCAGACTACGAACTGGCCACAACAGACTGAAAAGTCACATGTTCCGAAAGCTGAAGATTGGCGAGACAGACCTGCACTAATGTGGACTGAGCCCAGAGAATGCAGAACACATCGTTCATGCTTGTCAACTCTACCAAGAAGAGAGGGAAAAAATATGGCCTACTGAGACATTACTTCCAGATTTGAAGGGTTCCATTGATGACCTGAAGGGAATCACACAATTCATTGAAGCTATTGGTGCTGTAACCTGATATCTGACTGACGAACGATGAAGAAGAAGAAAAAATACAACAAAATCTAAACAAGGCCAACAGTCGGCTGTGTTATATACCTTAGGGGGAACTAGTGCTTTTATTAGAATGGCTGTGGGATGTCAAGAGCTACATGCTAACAACCAGATATATATATATATATGCCGTTGATCTGTCGGAGTCGACGATGACCACGAAGTCGGATCAGCACAACTGGGATGATGATAATGATGTCTGTGATGTGCCTGACTGTGACTAATAAGTCATATGCTTGCTTGGAACTTTTCCACACTCTGGCCATATGTGGGAGGAATATGTGGAACATTGAGCAGCTCTTGCCTTTCTTCTAGCACATTTATACTCCGACAGAAAAAAACCTAGTCGTTACCAGGGATTGAACACTAGTGTGAGACCAACTCTCTAACCTCTCGGCCATGCGTCACACGCCAGTGATAGTACAGATACGAAAATAAACATTTTACATTAAAAAGGTTTAATGATACACGCCAACACGAACACGCACGTAAACACATACACAGAGGGAGAGAGAGAGAGGGAGAGAGAGAGAGATGTAGATTATTTGAAAACACAAAAAACAACTGAAATCAGATACTGTAGACCTATATACAATGTGTGAAGTACTACATAGTATTTATGGAGAAAACTGATCACACGATCAAGGGAAGAATGTAAACTGTACAAATGCTAATTACTGTCCCGGATAAAGTTGCAGGTGAACACTCTAGCAGGTGTCAGCTGGTAGTAATGCTGCGTAATTTATAATCTCGTCGTGAAGCATTGTGTACGATACCCCATGGCGCCACGACGATTTCCAGGGTGAAATCGTAGAAAAATTTCTGAAATTGTGAACGACAAACCCACTATTGGGCTATATAAATGTGAAAATTTTAACAATAGTCTCCGCCGAAGACGGATGTGTCGGGGCATGGGCGCAAATAAGACGTCGACACAACGCATTTCCATTCTCTGGACTACATCCTGTTGGAAATCTAGTAGGACCGCGGTCCTGCTGCACGGGAGATCAAGCGGGAGTTTGAGAATGAACGCTGAAGAAGAAGGAGAACAATATGCATTGAAACATATAAACATGTCTTGACGATTATATTTAGATTTCAGGGGGTGGTGGGGGGAGGGTAAACTGCATCAAAAAAGGGGAGGGGGACACAAGTTAAAAGTGTTTGGGAGCTACTGGTGTAAGTGGTAACGGAAGAATGGAGTCAAATGTAAACCGTCATGTTCTTGTTGACGCCCAGTGTAAACTGTTACCTGGTTTATGTTTTGGAATGTCAGGTGCTTTACATGTCTATAGTTAAATTTCAGTGTAGGATTGTGAATATATGGCTTTAAAACGAGGATGTTTGCGTTTGTAAACCACATTATCAATACATGACGGATTATGATGTAGATGGATTGAAGTAGAAAAAAAAAACAACTATCGTTACGCATGTTTTCCTGAGAAGGAGTGCAGGGAGGCTTTCTATTGGATGTGGAAATAAAAGCCGCTTTGCCATAGCAGACGCCACGACATGTACAGGAATGATTTTTATTGTACCTCTGAAATAAATAAAAACCTGTCCCAACCGTGGATTGAACCCGGGACCTCAAGGCTCTGAGAACGACATTTTAAGAACACGACCATGCACTGCACTAGACGCATAACTGGGTGACAAATGTAAGGATAGATGGCTGGAGGTACAACATGACGACATATGTAAGGATGGATGGAAGTAGGTATAACTGGATAGCTTATGCAATGATGAATGAACGGAGGTATAAATGGTTGGCAGATGCAAGGATAGGAAATTCTATAACGGGATGGCATACAATAAAAGGTATTATAGTCCGTTCAGAATCGTTTGCCGAGATGTTAAATTATTTTTATCAAAAACGTATTGTTCATTTGGATTGATCATTTGAAGTTAGGTTTAGAATAATAATGTCGCTATAGAAATATTTTTTTATCAAAGAAATGTGATCCAGTATCAAAGATACCTTATTTAACCTATATTAAAAAAAAGTTAATCTAAATTATAAACAACCGCTGGATTATGTAGATGCTTACATCTCACAGCTGATTATTAAATATAAAGGCATGACCCTCACGGTAGAATGTGCACCGTTCTAAAAGTAGTTGTTTCCACTGTACATTTGTATAAAGCAATGTTACATATGGAAATTCCCGTTTAGCACATAAATATTATTTTTCCTGAACTTAGAATTATGTGAAATCAAAAACGGCTATTTACTCGATTTCAAGTCACAAGTCAGAGGCACGTCTCAATATTTACAGAAAGTAGGCGGCACTAAGCATATTACCTTCTGCAAGTCTATGTGAGAATGAATCTGAAAGCGAAATATTTTACTGAGCATAACATTGCTATAAAGATTTATCAATACTTCTGCAGAGAGCGTAAAAAGGGACATCTTTATTGTTCTTTATCAAATCCTGAGAAGAGAACAATGCATATTTTAGGTTTGTGTAAACGTTCATTTGATCGAATAGTGGAAGCAAGCGGATATTTATTGCCAACAAATTCACGAAAGCAAGGAAGGAAAGAAAAGATAGACAGTTTCGATAAGGACCTAGTAAAAAGAGAAATATGTAGAATGTTTGATAAAAACGAAGAAGTGACACTTAGAAAGTTGAAGATTTGGCTGAAAACTAATAACGACATTGAAATATCAAAAACTTTATTATGGAAAACTGTAAGAAATGCAGGCTTCACCTTTAGAAAGTATGCTGGTGGAAAAAACATTATTTGTGAAAAGCCACATCTGGTAGCTCTTAGAAGCAAGTATTTACGTGAAGTGAAGGGAATGCGCGAGAATGGTTATGATATTGTGTATTTAGATGAAACTTGGATCAACGCTCATCATACAAATGAAAAGGAATGGCAGTTAGCAGATGGAAGTATTAAAAGATCAGTACCAAGTAGTAAAGGGCAACGTTTGATAGTTGCACATGCAGGTAGCAGACATAATGGGTTGTTGCAGAATGCTCATCTAATTTTCATTTCAAAATCCATTGACAATAGAGACTACCACTCCGAAATGAATGGGCACATATTCGAAGACTGGATCGAAAAAAGTATTCTTCCAATATTAGATAGACCTTCTTGTCTGATAATGGACAATGCTTCATACCATAACGTAGTGAACGTAGAAGATAGAATCCCAACATCATCAAGTACAAAAGATGCAATCAAAACGTGGCTCATAAAAGAACACATACCAGTTACCGACAGGTACTTGAAACCCGAATTGCTTAACCTTGTAAAACAGACACAACGAACAAAGATATTTAAAATAGACAAGTTAATTGAAGAACATGGTCATAGATGTTTGAGACTACCTCCATATCATGCACACTTAAATCCTATAGAGCTAATTTGGGCAAAAGTTAAAGGACACGTAGCATCTACAAATACAACTTTCAAATTATGTGATATTGAGACACTTACAAATCAGGCTCTATCAAATATACATAAAGACTACTGGGTGAAATGTGAGGATCATGTGTTACGCCAAGAAGAGGAATATTGGAAAAAGGAAGGTTTGTTGTTTGTTCAGCCGAAAACAGTAATCGACCTATTTGACTCGTCTGATTATGAATGATCATTACTCTGATTATGTCTACACTAAAAAAAGTTTGATTTGCAAAATTTACAAGTTGATTTGTAAAACATTTCATTGCTCAATACCACCCAAGCAATTCAAAAAAATGTTATAAGCAAACCATCAACCATTACTTATAAAAATTAGCCCGCTTGATTCAATACAGAAGTTCAGATATCTTGGATCAACTATTACAGACAAAATTTCCTTACATGAAGAAATATATGTACTTATTTCAAAGGCAGCGACAACATTTGTGAAACTCACACCAAGAGCATGGAACAATATCAAATTGACTCTACGAACAAAAGATATATTTTAAATTTTTTTTACACCTGCCACCATGTAAAATTTTGTGGACACGCCTATGGGTCATCATTGCACTAGATTACTGTAAAATATTTTGTTTATGGTCGAAATAATATTTACATGGGCAAACATCAAAAGAATTCGCCGCTTTCAAATAACCGTTACAGCTAGACATCAAGTAACACATATGTTTTCGCGACATGGACATTTTAACAACGTATGCCAAAATTCATGTGAAATCATCAAGAACTTTTTTTATAATACTGCTAGTGTAATAATACTTCGTCCGTGTGTTGCCGGGGCTCGAAAGGGGAGCAAAGAGTAGCAACACTTTTTACCTTCCATTCATGTCGTAAGAGGCGACTAAGGATGTTATGGAATGGAGTTGGCTGTCCCATTCCATATAGGGTCAGTGACCCAAAGCCATGCTGAAGTCGGATATGGCAGACCGAAAGGTGCAGATATCGCAGCAATGCTGTAAACCATGACACAACGCATTCCGTTCTCCGGACTACATCCTGCTAATCTGCAGGAGTTTGAGAACGAACGCAGAAGAAGACAGAAGAAGATACTGGTATTAAAAATGTATGAAAATTGTACTTAACGTAGAAAACAGGTGATTAAGTTGTACAGCGACTGACACGCTATCCCTATCGGAAGCTCACGTGAAATAATACACACATCGGAAAACAAACTAAAATTATACAAATAACACAACACGTGATATAATAACGTTTCGACGAAAAGGCCTTTATCAAGATACGCACAAAACATCGAAAGACTACGAATAGAAATGATCACACGACACAAGTGTGTCCAACCGAAATATGGAAGTGAGATGCTGGAAGGACAGGAAAAGGAAGTACATAAAAAACGTACATATAGGTGGAAACGAAACGAAAATATGACGTAACTGACAGATCGAAATGAATAAAGACAAAGATCACACCAACCGAGAACTAGACAAAAAAGTGGTCGGAATTGAGTTAAAAAGGCATGAGGGTATCCAACTAAAAAATAAGACGATTTTCTAAAGCATACCTAGATCTATCATTGATGGTGCAGAATCTGATGTCAGTGACCTGAATATCAAGAGCACCATGATGGCCATCGATGTTGAAGTGTGTGGCAGCAGGAGTAGGTGTTCTATGTTTGATGGCATGAAGATGGTTACAGAAGCGGTCGCTCAATCTTAATCCAGTTTCCCAAATGTACTGCTTGCCGCAGCGTTTATGTATGATTATATAAATAACATTACGGGATTCACATGTAAATGCCTCATCGATGGAGAATGTGGCCTTGGGAAATCTTTCCATTGTATGAGTTTAGCTGTTTTCTGTTATGTGTATTTCACGTGAGCTTGTGATAGTGTGTCAATCGTCGTGCAGTAGAAATTCATCACCTGTTATTTTCGTAAATACTATTTTTGTAACGGGATAGCAAAAGTAAGAGTCGATGCACTGAGTTATAACTTGTTGACAGATGTAAGTATCGATGGACTGAGTTATAACTTGTTAACAGATGTAAGTATCGATGGACTGAGTTATAACTTGTTGACAGATGTAAGTATCGATGGACTGAGTTATAACTTGTTGACAGATGTAAGTATCGATGCACTGAGTTATAACTTGTTGGCAGATGTAAGTATCGATGGACTGAGTTATAACTTGTTGACAGATGTAAGTATTGATGCACTGAGTTATAACTTGTTGACAGATGTAAGTGTCGATGCACTGAGTTATAACTTTTTGACAGATGTAAGTGTCGATGCACTGAGTTATAACTTGTTGACAGATGTAAGTATCGATGCACTGAGTTATAACTTGTTGACAGATGTAAGTGTCGATGCACTGAGTTATAACTTGTTGACAGATGTAAGTATCGATGCACTGAGTTATAACTTGTTGACAGATGTAAGTGTCGATGCACTGAGTTATAACTTGTTGACAGATGTATGTATCGATGCACTGAGTTATAACTTGTTGACAGATGTAAGTATCGATGCACTGAGTTATAACTTGTTGACAGATGTAAGTGTCGATGCACTGAGTTATAACTTGTTGACAGATGTAAGTGTCGATGCACTGAGTTATAACTTGTTGACAGATGTAAGTATCGATGGACGGACGTATGACTGGATTGCTGATGTAAGGACGAAGGGATTGAGTTATATATCCAGTTAACCACAGTCTTAATTTTTGTGTGTGAACAAGTCATGCACAATATGTATCTAGAACATTAAAAGTTGTATTCCCTGCGTGTGTTCCTGGAACCGGAAGAGGAGCAAAGAACAACATTTCATATCGTAAGATCGACTAAGTTATTTTGACGTATGACTGACTGCCACATCCCATGATATTAACTCTTATGATGCCTGCTGAAGACATACACCCATACTGATGGGAGAAGTCATATGCCCATAATGATGGGGGAAGACATATGCCAATACTGATGGGGGAAAATCAACCTGTTTTTACATGCAGCATGTTTCGAGGTTGAATTAAAGTCACTCAAAGTTATTTCGTAGAAGAAGGCTGTCCTGATCTTGGTTAGACATCCCACAGTCACTAGCATGGAAAATAGGCATAGGCGATCGTGGCAGTAGAATTGGGCGAAGACTCCAGCATCACTACCCAATAGCGACACAATTTAGACGAAATGAGTTTATGTACAGGTATGTAGTCTTATTTCCCCACGGCGTCCAAGTTAATAGTACCGACTCTGACAGCCACATTGAATAAAGCAATCAACAGTAATTTCTATATTCTCTGACACCCTTCACTGTCAAAACAAAATAACACGCAAAAATAGCAATCTACTGCGGGAAGTATGTTTACTATGACAATCAAACTATGATTGACATAGGAAACATGATTAACACTTGATGGGATTAACATATGAAACAGGATTAACATATGAAACATAATTAACATATTGAAACATGATTAACATGTGATTAACATATGAAACATGATTAACAAATGAAATAGGATTAAAATATGAAACATGATTAACGCAGGAATAACATGAAACATGATTAACATATGAAACGTGATTAACATATGAAACATGATTAACATATGAAACATGATTAACATATGAAACATGATTAACATATGAAACATGATTAACAAATCAAACACAATCATACTTCATCGTGGTTCTTGTTCTTCTTATTTTCGTTTGCAGTTTAACATCTCTACACAGAAAGTATCGAGGATTTCAATCATCATTACCACCAACAATCTAATTACCATCACCACCACCATTATTACCATCATTATTAGAATCATCACAACCATCATT
Organism: Meghimatium bilineatum; assembly: GCA_034231615.1. Taxonomy (NCBI): domain Eukaryota; kingdom Metazoa; phylum Mollusca; class Gastropoda; order Stylommatophora; family Philomycidae; genus Meghimatium; species Meghimatium bilineatum. Next base: position 61,409,021 of record CM067317.1, read on the forward strand.
ATTAGCATCATCACCACCACATCCATCATCGTTATTCTTATTAGCATTATCAAGGTTACCACCACCACCATCGCCACCCGACCACATCACCATCATCACTCAACTACATCATTATCACGACTATCATCTTCATGAATATCACCTGTTAATCCACACACACACACATACACACACACACGCACGCACGCCCGCGGACACACACACACATACACATACACACACAAGAAAGTTCTAGAAGTTCATTATCTTAAAACTGAATTCTACACATAACTACACAACGTTTCTTGTACATACAATCACATGTAAGATTCAATACAACATACGGCTATGAATTTTTCATGGGTAGTGCGCAAATCGGCTACAAGCAGTAAACTTATATTGATTTATTTTACTCCTGTTCTCATGCAATAACAAACGCCATTGGATTACAATGTGTGCTAGTGTCTAGTTTATATGAATTCATTAACTGAAAGTGTCCTTCTCCCCAGGGAGTTTTCAATAGTTTTATTTTCTATCGATCAACCGTTGTTTGATCGATAGATCTGTGTCAGGACAGTGTCAATAATCAAGTCAGACTCATACACAATTGGCAGGTTCTTTCTTGTATATGTTTAGCTGTGTCATCTTGTAAGTTTATTGTCGAGGAGTTAGCTCTATCGAAGATCTTCTAGTAAGTTCCAACAATATGGTATAAATACCATATTTCTGAGGACCACCTCTATCGAAGATCTTCCAGCAAGTTCCAACAATATGGTATAAATACCATATTGACAAGGATCATCTCTGTCGAAGAGCGTTGAGCAAGTTCCAACAAAATGACATGAATACCATTTTGCCAAAGACAGTCTCTACCGAAGATCGTCTAGCAAGTTCCAACAAAATGAAATGAATACCACATTCATATTGGGTGTATTCAACATACATTACGTCAAGAATTAGGAGGCTGGATTATGAAAAAGTTTGACAATTAAATATATTATTTAGGAAGGTATTTGACAAACGTTGACGTCAATAATACTCTTGTTATACAAAAATTAATTTTTTGAGTTTGAAATATTTTCTATACAAATATGAAACAAAACATATTTTTGCCGTACTGTTTCTAAAAAAGAACATATTTTTGGATGAGAAAAAAGGTAGGTCCCATGGCAGCAATCTGATATCGGGGATGAAGATAACTCTTCATGTACTAAGCCGCAGTAAGTGTTTGGGGGGGGGGGTGGCTAGTTCTCTTCCTTGATTTCTTTACTTACCCTAACGCATGCGTCTCATACTCATTTACAGCTGAATCGACTAAAGGAGTGGACGTGTGAAACAAGAAATCACAACCCTGATTTAAGTATTTTTTAAATTTATTTTAGGGAGGGGGTGGAAGAGGTCAAAATTTGTTTGACAAAATAAAACAGTCAAAAGAAGGGGGGAGCGTCACTCCTGAATCCTTTACATGTGTTTACAGGCGGGGGGAGGGGGTAAGCGAGTCAATAATCAGCAAAGACATTGTTTATTTACTTATGGACAACCCTATAATATACATAATGGTCCATGTTTCACAGCCCTATGTTGCAACTGGAAAAATAAAAGTTCTTAGCATTAGCAATTTCGTTTCTATTTTGTTGTCTTTCCATATGTCTGTCGACTGTTTTATATCTTTTAAAAGAAGCACAGTGTCGTCTTCATAGCGTAGTTCAGGAACTTCGAAGCCACCGATGTTTACAACAAAAAATATATTTTATCATATCTCGTCCTATTAGCATAGATAACACATATTCACACATTCCCTATAATCACTTGAATATTTGTGTTAGTTACTACAGCACATACCTGCCTGGTTTTTGGACCTTCTCTGACTTTTTAGTAATTATATATGAACAAAATGTACTCTCTTCTATTTTCTTTATATGTACATATATAAATTTGTGAGAACATATTGTTATATAGAATAGGCTATATATTATTTGTACCTAACTTATATTATTTATTAGTGTTATAAAAATTCAAGAATGTATATTTCTTTACGGTATTTCGTAAGGTTTAACCGATATATCAAAGGATTTGCTAATCTAAGAAACATATGTACATATTTGCTTGTCCCTGGACTTTTAGAGCGCAAAGATGGCGATATCTATTTTAGGTTAATTCCAGATGTCGTTCTCACCTTTGGGATGTCAACACAGGTAATGTAACCTATCCACAGGTAGAAACAAATGCTCACCAGGTGAGTTGTTCGATTACATCCGAAGATTTGTTCCATAGTCTTTTGCTAAGGAATTTAATGAAAAGCAAGACTTCCACATTGTTTTTTTACGTCTGGTTCTGGTACTAATTTACAGCAGCTGTAACATGTTTCCTGTCCCGTATGTGTTCCTACCTGGAATGTGTTTTATGATGTTTATTGATTGCGTCTGTTTTATTATCCCTAAAAATTCGTCCCTTCTTTTGCTGACATGAAGTGTTGCCACTGGATACGTCTATGTTTATACTTGTTTCTTCGTGCATGTATGTGTGTTTACATGTTTATTTGTGCGTGTTTTTTGTGTGTATACGTGTTTCTTTGTGCATGTTTGTGTGTATACGTGTTTCTTTGTGCATGTTTGTTTCTTTGTGCATGTTTGTTTCTTTGTGCATGGGGTGTGTATACTTGTTTCTTTGTGCATGGGGTGTGTATACTTGTTTCTTTGTGCATGTTTGTTTCTGTGTGCATGGGGTGTGTATACTTGTTTCTTTGTGCATGGGGTGTGTATACATGTTTCTTTGTGCATGTTTGTTTCTTTGTGCATGGGGTGTGTATACTTGTTTCTTTGTGCATGTTTGTTTCTTTGTGCATGGGGTGTGTATACTTGTTTCTTTGTGCATGTTTGTTTCTTTGTGCATGGGGTGTGTATACTTGTATCTTTGTGCATGTTTGTGTGTATACTTGTTTCTTTGTGCATGTTTGTGTGTATGATTGTTTCTTTGTGCATGTTTGTGTGTATACGTGTATCTTTGTGCATGTTTGTGTGTATACTTGTTTCTTTGTGCATGTTTGTGTGTATACTTGTTTCTTTGTGCATGTTTGTGTGTATATCCAAGGAGATTTTTTTCATTTTATCTATGGCTGTCAGCTGTATTCAGTGCTACAGACCAATAATCACATATCCCGCCAGTGCGGCCGTAGGGGGATCTACATTAGATGTATCAACGTCCAGAATCATCTAGCGAGTTCTGCGACCAGCGACGCGGATGAGTGTGGCAACATCTTGACCGGAATATACTTTGTCGACAGCTTATGGAATTCCCGGAAATCGCCCAATTGCGTAACTTTTGAATGATGATTTCAGATGCATCCACAGAAATGTATATCTGACAAGGGACTCGACTAATGGCGTGGTATATATTTTACTGAAGGTAAGAGTTTAAACCATACACCCAAGCCAGCTGCGTCCCCATATACCGGCTTGGATGTTGCTAATATAAGATATATGGTCGTCACAGACACGTTCTGCACCACTTCGCCACAGTGCCGGACGAAACGATGTATATATGTATAGACACAATTATATTAAATGGTAATGGTTACTATGTGAACGTTCAAGATGTTATGTCTTATTTATGAACCTCGCCCGAGTGTTGCCGGGGCCCGAAAGGGGAGCAAAGAATAGCAACACTATTTACCTTACACGCATGTCGTAAAAGGTGACTAAGGAGGTTATGGGATGGAGTTGGCTGTCCCATCTCATATAGGGTCAGTGACCCAAAGCCATGCTGAAGTCGGAAATGTCAGGCCGAAAGGCGCAGATATCGCGGAAATGCTTTAAACCATGACACTTCGCATTCCTTTCTCCGGACTACATCCTGCTAATCTGCAGGAGTTTGAGAACGAAGAAGAAGAATTATGAACCTCAGTGTGCTGCTATGTGAGAATGGTTGTCGGCTTGAATACATTGGGTGACAATTAATTCAGGAGTGGCCAACCCTTGACGCATGCGTCAATGGTGATTCGTTGTATGTTTATAAATTGTGCATGACTCATTATTGATAATAATTTTAGTTACAGGAAACCTTACTCTGTACAAAGAATTAACTATTAATCAATTTGCTGTCTCGATTCAAAGGCAGACAATATCTTGCGCCAAACCTGTCTATTATTTACTACACTCACTATTACCTTGGTTTCAGTCTTTACTTTCGAGATGAATGCATGTAAAAACTTAAGTGGATTAAATGTGTTTCCCCATTTAAAAAAGGGAAGCTCACTCCTTTGTGCTTCAGATAACAATAGTGCAATATTAACATCTCTGTGTTTCGGGTTGAAGAAAAAAGTGAAAACTCCCTTTTATGTGACAATATACAGATTTATTATTAGACATTTTTAGTCGATGTTATAAGACGTCTGTTGTAAATTTGAAACTGCGGGACAAGGACAATTTACTAATCCTAGATTAGTAAATGATATAGGATTAGTAAATGATATAGGATTAGTAAATGATATGGGCCTTTTCTAGATGACATTGTAGCTGTTTAAGCTATTAGAAAATAGGGATCTCATAGAGTTTCCACATTTAGATAATGGAGTGAAATTGATGCAGCTAAATGGTAATGTTACACAAAGTGTTTAGAAAAATCAGATTGTGTCATTTGAAAGTGATTTTAGTGATTTTTCAAAATAAGAACGATGCATTGATAAAACATTATCACTTAAAGAAGGACACAAACAGAAAGTGCATAGTAATATTCACATAGAACGTATTAATTTGAAAACAAATTCGTTATTTGAAACTAATTTCCATGAGCCTACTTCACAGTCTCAAATGATTCAGACATAAAATTATTGATTTTGTAATCCTTGTGAACAGTTTCCAGACCTAGTAAAATATTTTGAGTCCTTTTTGAACAACTTACATACGTGAACAAGTATCTCATCCAGGAAGTTGATTAAAAAATTAATAGACATCGTAATTTATGATTCAAATCTGTGAAACATCTGCCGCTCTCAGTTAAAAAATGTAATTCTATCACATATTAAATACTTCAAAAATACAAGAACAAAAAACCGAGGTAATGTTAATCGTAAAAACAAAAAAAAGAAACACTACTATTCTAATCGATGAATAACAACGTAAACAGGTGAAAGAATTCACTTATATTAGCATCATATCATCAAATGCAAAAACACTAAAGACATTCAACATAGATGTTATTACTGTCCTGGTGGGTACTTTTGTCTATTACTGCCCTGATGGGTCATCTGTAGACTATTGTCCTGGTTGGTAAATGTGTCGTTTATTGACCTGTTGAGTACTTTTGTCGATTACTGCACTAGGGGGTACATGTGTGGATTACTGTCCTGGTGGGTACATGTGTGGATTACTATCCTGGTGGGTACATGTGTGAATTACGGATCTGGTGGATAAATGTGTCCATTTGTGCCCTAGTGGGTACATATATGAATTACTGCCTTGGTGGTACATGTGTCGGTTATGGCCCTGGTGGGTACATTTGTCGACTATTGCCCTGGTGATCTGTCGACTGGCGCATTTTGACTGGAACGTAAAACAACTGGTGCACTGAAAGCAAAATATTGGCCACCCCTTGTTTAATGAATATATTTATTCTTTACACAATATCTGTTGCATGATGGAGAGAACAACAACATTATTATACACTTGTAGGTATGACATGAAAAAATATTTGAGAAGCACTGTGCTAATGTCCTTTGACCCCGAGTTGTAAATAAATTATATATTTTATCCCTGCTTCATCCAATTTCAGCGTAACTAAAAAATGTTAGATTAAAATAAATCCTTGCCTAACGTTATGTAGTGAAGATTAAAGAGAGCAGACAGCCGTAATCTTGGCTGAACAAATGACAACTTGATATCACAATTCACAGCCTTCGCTGTCACGTTGCGGATTAAAGCACAAGAAAGCCCCTTTATAAACCATAAGATGTGAACTGTGGCAGGACTAATGAGATAAACATGCAAGAATGTGCTATCTATGACAGTGCTTCTAAACTTTCTCATTAGCAAGGGTCCCTTATTAATATCTTGTTTCACAGCGGACCACGAGGTGTAAATGACCAAGCGGACCAAATGTTAGCAGATAATTAAGTTCTTAAAAGTACCTCCTCATACTGTCATGTGACGTATTCCTTCCAGAACGTTGTCTTTCCAATGAACTCTCTGAACCCCTTTCTGTCTTGGGCGATGCGGCTTGTATTTTCCAGCGATATATTCATGTTATCTTTAATGTCGTCAGTCCATCGTCTTTTTGGTCTGCCTTTACTCCTCGCCCAGGTACTCTTTCCTCCATTATTTGTCTTTCTAAACAGTTGTGTCTCTTTATATGACCAAACAGGTGTAGTTTTGTTTTTGCGTTTAGCAATCAAAACTCTGGAATCTTTAATGTTTTAATAATATTTGAGTTTATCCTTTTTTTCCTTCCATGATATTCTAAGTATCTTCCTGTAGCATTTCATCTCGAAGATCGTGATCTTCTTTGCCGCTGTTTTACTTGTCGTCCATGTTTCACAGCCATACATTGCAACCGGAAAAATTAAAGTTCGCAATATTAGCATTTTCGTTTCTATTTTATTGTTTTTCAACCGTGTTAATTTACAATTATACCATTGCCAATCTCTTCCTTATTTCTGACATGTTTGTGCCATTATCGTCATTTTTTCATTTGTCTAGTTTGGTGACCAGATTGCTTTTCTTAAACTTTAAATCTCACATGTGATGTATTTTCTCTGCCGCGAGGTTGTTAAAGACCATGTTTGACACTGGAAACAAAGTGTTGGTATAAAATTGTAGATATTATTTGTATTTTTATGTCTATATTGATCTTTGTATGCAGGAGTTATGGTGGAAGATAATGTCACTGCGTTTCAATTGTGTACCGAATAAATAATGTATCTGTATGAGCTGTCCTCACGACGACCACAATAGAATTGAACTTAATCTGCGCCCTTTCGCAGACGAGGCCCCACGGTGTCACCAAACACGTTTGTAGTATGAGACTTAATCCGTGTATTTTATACACTGGCTTCGTTCACCTGTGATGGCCTTACAATTCATCGTGAATACGGTCTGATTTTCGACTCTTAACCAATCCATTTTTCACCCAGAGATGTGAGTCGATTACGACATCTCTGACATGTTACTTCGCAGCGGATAAACTCGTTTCGTCTAAAAAAAAGGAACTTCGTTGCCCAGTGTGGTCTTAGGCACTGTTCCAAATTTTCTTAGAGCAGTGAACAACAGAAATTTGAATTAGATTTGGGTTCTTTCGCCATCAAAGATGATGCCTTGCTTTGCAGCTACGTTGACCAGAGTTCGAGTCTGAACACTTTTTCAGTTAGTGAGCTTGAAATGTTTGTTCTCCCCGACATGGTTGACGCTTTTCTCTTGTTCCATGGAGAGTTGTATTTGAAGCTGTCTTTAACAACCAGGAGTACCTTCTGTAGGTTGGTATATACAATACCTGAGGCATTACTCCTACTTTGAATTGTGCACGTTGTGGTGAATGGATTTATTACGGAGATTCCATTTTGTTACCTGTGGTGTTTGTTTGACCACGAACACTTCGGCTTTTTTCATACTCGAGGTTTGAGACGCTACTTTTCCCTAGCACAATACTGTCCTCTAGCCCGTGTTGCCTACTCTAGACACAGCCCATGTGTACTCTAGACGCAGCCCACGTGTACTCTAGACGAAAACCATGTGTACTCTAGACGCAGCCCATGTGTACTCTAGATGCAGCCCATGTGTACTATAGACGCAGCCCATGTGTACTCTAGACGCAACCCATGTGTACTCTAGACGCAGCCCATGTGTACTCTAGACGCAGCCCATGTGTACTCTAGACGCAGCTCATGTGTACTCTAGACGCAACCCATGTGTACTCTAGACGCAGGCAATGTGTACTCTAGACGCAGGCCGTGTGTACTCTAGACGCAGTCCATGTGTACTCTAGACGCAGCCCATGTGTACTCTAGACGCAGCTCATGTGTACTCTAGACGCAGCCCGTGTTGCCTACTCTAGACACTACTATGCCGTAGCGTAATCTTCTAATTCTAATATCGAAATATCGACATTGACAGTTTGTTCATGGCCTTGCATTCAAGCTTTTTTAAGTAAACTGTGTGGCAACAATGCCGCCGACTGTGTCGATTGAGGAATGATGAAAATATTACTTATCTCATTGTAATCAAGTATCATTTCATCTATAATCTCTACAGCCCTGACGCCATCCTTAACAGTGTTAACCAGAAACCGCACAGGAGATTTAGTATATCTATTTCCAGTGTGCACCACGCGACGGTTCTTTATTAAGAACGTAGTTATCTCCTAACCGTGGACATCACACAAGCAATAGGAAAATATGTGCACCCCAGCTTTAAGCATTTTGCCTTAGTACTGATGATGTTTAACACATTTTCTGCTGTTTTCCTTTTGCTTCACAATATATTGCACACTTATTGTGTTAAATACGGTAATGTAATTTGTGTTAAATACGGTAATGTGATTTGTGTTAAATACGGTAATGTAATTAGTGCAAAATTGTAATACGATATGAGGTTGTTACATAACCAGTAACAGAAACCAACTTCAGATAACTTTATATGTTTCTAAGATAGTGTACACGGGCGTCACTACCCGGTTCTTGAGTTAGTTTTATGACTGTGAGTTTGCTACATTTCTTCCAGGAGTTAGTTGTATAACTGAATTGTATGAAATGTAACAAACGCACAATCATGCAACTAACTCTGAAAGAAATTTAACAAACTCACAATCATGCAACTAACTCCTGGAAGAATTGTAACAAACTCACAATCATGCAACTAACTCCTGGAAGAATTGTAACAAACTCACAATCATGCAACTAACTCCTGGAAGAAATGTAACAAACTCACAATCATGCAACTAACTCCTTGAAGAAATGTAACAAACTCACAATCATGCAACTAAATGCTAGAAGAAATGTAACAAACTCACAATCATGCAACTAAATGCTGGAAGAAATGTAACAAACTCACAATCATGCAACTAACTCCTGGAAGAATTTTAACAAACTCACAATCATGCCACTAACTCCTGGAAGAATTGTAACAAACTCAGAGTGAAGGGGAGATTATTCTTACGAGAGATGTTTCTTCTTTTTCTGCGTTGTTCTCACATTCGTTCAGATTTGCAGAACACAAATATGGTGTGTTATATCTTACAGCTTAGTTGTGATATCTGCGCATTTAGGCCTGACACATCCGATTTCAGCATAGCCTCTTGATCACTTTGACACTATACGGAATTTATTGAATTTACAGCCAACTCCACCCCAAAATCCCCTTTAATCGCCTCTTACAATATGCATGGGAGGTAAATAATCTTACTATTCTTTCTTTCCCTTTCTGTCCCCGACAATACACGGGCTTCCAGAGATTCAAATTTCCACTACTTCACTGTAGTACACTCACCTGAGAAATCTGATAAGTATTATAGAGCTGTGATGATTGATTGATTGATTGATTGTGTGTGTGTTTGCGTGTGATTCTTTATGTACGGCTGCTGTGTACGTGTGTATTATTTGTGTATGCGTGTATAAATGTCATCAGTTGCATGTCTATGTGTGTGTATGCGTATTTGTGCGTGTGCGATTTATTTTCCCACAAATCTCCCTTTCAATATAAACATGTCGAGTGTAGAATCAACTTGTAGTTAACACACTCTTAAGGTATAAAACAGGATACGAACTCTTTCAACCTTTCTAAAATAATATTTTTATTGTTTACAACATCCCAGACAGCATTAGGAGTGGAATATTCAAGTTTTTTTTAGAAAGAACGTGTCATAGTTTGAATGACAACTCCTTCCTCTAAAATCTCACTAAATTTGTTGGTTTTTTTCTTTTGGGAAGAATCCTTTCAAAAAAATCGTTTTATGAGTGGCAATCCTCCTACGTTTGACTGATATAGTCAATTTTGATTGCCGACGCTTAATCTGTTTCAGAGATAGTTGCGTCTGGTGCATTTAAGAAAATGTATTTATTAAAAGTAAAATTAAAATAAAAAATTAATTTCTTGGCCTACACAATTATTTTAATTTTTTTAAATATACTTTTTAGTACTGGTTATAGAGGAATTTTGTTCTTTATAGTTCATAATGTTTGTTATCTTAGTCTGATCATATCATTCTGTCGTGATTTTGTTTAGAAAGACCTAACGGTTCGCTTACAGGCAGAGACCCAGACCCATTCATTGGCGTTTGGTAAAGCAAGAAGACCTAACCCAACTCTTATGTCGAGCCTTCCTAAACCTGAAATATGCTTGCGAAGAGAAAGGGTTCTGTACCTGATAGGCTTAGGCAAGAAAGGGACAACGATGGTAGTCCTGGCCCAACTCTACTGTCAAGGTTTCCTATAACGGATGTACACTTGCAGAGAGAAAGGGTTCCGTACCCGATGGGCTCAGGCACAAAAGGGACAACGATTTAGCCCTGACCCAACTCTACTGTCAGGTTTTCCTACACAGGAAATACACTTGAAGATAGAAAGGGTTCAGTACCTGATGTGCTCAGGCGCTATTGGGACAAGGACGCTCAGCTCGAGAACGCCTTGCTCTCAAACGCGTGGTGTGAGACTCGAACTCGGACAAGGGGTACACGATGTCGGTGAACGACACCTCGGCTAAGAGGGTGAAAGAGCCAGGGTCCAACTCCTCTGTTGATTTCTTCCCCTTAAGGAACCAGGCTCACGGATGAGAAACGGTTCAGTACCCAATGGGCACAGGCACAGCACGTCCAATTACACGAGGCAAGTTCATAGACAGTGGAACACCTTGTGCGAGTCAGACGAGAGCAAAAATCGTCTGGGCGAAGAGTCGCCACTACGCGTGCCTGGAGAAAGATATAGAGGCTGTTACAGGCTAAGTGTAGCCCACCTGACTTGTCAAGGCATGCCGAAATCAGATGTGTTAGGCCTACAAGGCGCATAACGGTGGCACAACGTAATCACGCTCCCGGCGGAAATCGCACGGATATCCGTGATTGTTACAATGGAGTGAACGCAAAACAAACAAGCAAACATTTACCAAGATATCTTCTATATAGCAAGTGATTTATAGTTATTTACCAAGATATATTGTGTATATCAAGTGATTTATAGCTATTTACCAAGATATATTCTATATATCAAGTGATCTATAGTGATTTATAGCTATTTACTGAGATATATTCCATATATCACGAGTAATGAAGTGCCTTATTTACGCATACTCCATCAACGTGACCGCTAAAGATATCACTGGACATAGCGATCTAAGACGAAATGAAACAACATACACATTTGTAAAAAGAAGATGTCTCAAAATAACAAAAGGAAAAATTGTAGCATGAATAATCCCATAACCTGTCATGGTTGTCAGACCTTACCAACAAATCAACGGACATAAAACTAAACGACAACGCTCTTGAAAAATTCAACAATTTCACATACCTTGGCAGCAAGCTGTCAACAACAGGAGATTCATCAACAGAAATATTAAATCGTATTACACTGCCTGCAAACTCATTCAATAAACTATCAAATATATGGCATTCATAAACTCTAAGAAACAACACAAAACTCAAAATCTACAACTCTTGCATAATTCCAACAGCAACATATGCATGCGAAAGTTGGAAAGCAACATCAAACTTAGAACAAAGACTAAACGCCTTTGAAAATAAATGTCTTAGGCGACTACTGAACATCTATTGGTCAGACTTCAAATCAAACACAGTTGTCAGACAAGAAGCAAAGCAAGAATATGTATCCACCTATATTAGAAATCGTCGCTGGAATTACATCTGACACGCGCTGCGAATAGTGTACGCGGATACTGAAAGACTCCCTTGTCAAGCTTTGATGTGGTCAACAAGACGCAAGAGAAAACTAGGAAGGCCAAGAGAAAACCTTACGTAGAACTATTGCAAGATAACGCTTCCCCAAGATCAGAAACAATGAAGAACTAAAACAAACTGAAATCAAACCAGACATTTATTGAATAATTCCATTTTTTAAATAAAACAATATGTATATGTCACATTAGGTAAGGGGGGGGGGATAACCAGACTTTTAGAAAGGCTATGGTGGGGCGTGGTACAGAAAAGGTGAGAAACACTGGATTTGATAGATAGTTCCCGTCTGTGTGTCTCACCAATGACCCACTAGACAAACCCACCATGCAACAGAAAACCTTAGTAGATGACATGCCTTTATATTGAGGTTATCTTCTTATAGAAGCTTCATGACACGTCATCTATACAATCCCGTAGTCGTAACCTTCGATAACAGTTACCATGTTGTTCCGACAGGCCGATGTTGTGTTTGAACTAGTTACGGGCACGGCGTGGGTGGGCGGTACAACAAAGAAACCTGTCGCAAGGGCCAGAGTTGTGCCCTGATGTCGAAATCTGTTTCGGCGACATTGGACTCGAAACACCATCGAGTCGAATTGCTGCTGGAACAGAGGGCGGAGCACTTATGGGAATTCCCCACGTGATGTGAAGCCAGTTTCTAATCAAGAATCAAGAATCAAGTACCAGTACTATATGTTTCTAATGTTATCTTAGAAACAGGTTCTAGAACGTTTACACAAAGATTAAAAGAGATATGACTACAACATTCAATTTATCCTGGTACTAATATCCTGTTAAGCAAATTGTAAGACTACCCGCATGCGAAACATGTACAGTGGTAATCCATACAGATTGAGCGTTTTGTAATGACGTCAAGGCGGAAGTCTGAAAACGAAAACAAGAAGATAATCAATGGTTCTCAACGTAGCGTTATGTCTACCTGGAGGAGACACAGAGATGGAAGGGCCACAGAAAAAAATGTGTGACATGGGGGAAGGGAACATACCTGTATAGCGAAGTCCAGGGTGCACAACTATTTCAACGGCAAATAATAAGTTAGATTTTGACATACTTTAAAACATGACTATTCAATTGACAGCCCGCGGGCCAAATGCGGCCCGAGGAGGACTAGTAAGTGGACCGCGGATCATTGCTAAAGCAGTGAAATAAAGTTATAAAATAATTTATTTATAAAATCATCCAATGTGTTTTTTTTAATTTGGCCCGTGATGATCCCCATTTTCTACATTTTGACCTTGGGGGCCAAAATTTTTCTCTTGGGGCCCCTCCCCAACCCCCGAGTAAATATAGTTGAATAGCCCTGCTTTAAAAAGTATTAATGTTCTGTTAAGGAAGCCAACGATATTTATATGCACGGGAAGGGGTGGGGAGGAAAGAAAGAAAAAGTATTCCAGGAGGGGAACTACTGAGCAGTAGAAATACCTTTGATTGGTATAATAACATGCTAAGTAGAAATAAATGCTGAGAATACCATGGACTGCCAAAGAAACTAATGTAGCGGTGTTGAAAGAGTTAAATGCGAAACGGACCTTAATCAAGAATATAAGAAAAAGGAAATCTTTTTTTTAGCCACTTCATGAGACAGACAGGTTTATGGTACATAGTGACAACAGGCAAAATTGAAGGCAACAGAGACAGAGGGCTACAACGTGCGTAAATATTAGACAGTTTGACAGCCTGGCACGGCAAGGAAAAAACAACAACAACCTTGATACATAATACTGTGGACAGACAACTGTGGAGAGTCATGGCCGCCTACGCCAGCCGGCATGGCACCTGATGATGATGATAAGTTTATAATATTCACTTTATTTTTACAGATTTATCTATATTAACAACAAAACCGGTCGCCAAATTTGACACTATATGATATTTTAATTATCACTGTCTCCACTAAAAATATTATAAAATGTCAACCTAAATATATTTTTAGAAAAACCCTCAAATACTTGATTATTTAAGGATATTCATTTCAAGGTTACTACTAATATTGTCGTTGTTCATATCAATGCATCACTTTGATAAATAGAGTCAGAACAGGGATTATTTACTTCTGTTCATCTGATAAAGACTGACTGGAGCAAATAAAACAGCTTCATGACTACACCGATGTCAAATAGATATTTTGAATAAGTGCATTGTATGGAGCAGGAAGGAGCTTACAGATAGCTGTACGCCTCCATTTATCAATCATTTAACTGTTTGGTCTGAGATAACCAAAAATAACATTACCGTGTCATATATTCACAGCAGATAACGTGGATTTGCATTAAAATTTGTTACATGGCTTGCCTATTGAAAATTATTAAAATGAAAGTGTAGTAAAAGTAGTTAAATTACTAATATAATCAGGGTGGTTAAAGTTGGAATACCGTAAAAGTAATGAAATCACTATGTGTCATATTGTATTTTTCCCGTTAGAGGGACACATGAAATATTCGAAAATGTAGTTAAAGTGAAAGTGCGGTAAATGTAATGAAGTCACTAATGTAGTTAAAGTAGAGGGGCGCTGAAAGTAATGAAGTTACTAATGTAGTTAAAGTAGAGGGGCGCTGAAAGTAATGAAGTCACTAATGTAGTTAAAGTAGAGGGGCGCTGAAAGTAATCAAGTCACTAATGTAGTTAAAGTAGAGGTGCGCTGAAAGTAATGAAATTACTAATGTAGTTAAAGTAGAGGGGCGCTGAAAGTAATGAAATTACTAATGTAATTAAAATAGAGGGGCACTGAAAGTAATGAATTTACTAATGTAGTTAAAGTAGAGGTGCACTAGAAGACATTTAAAGGAAACTAGTTCAAGTTCTGAAAGGGAACTTTCGGACATAATACTCAACTAAATGAGTTGTATTTACTATCTCATTTATTTTTACATGTTTATTTCAATCTTTAATTCTAACATATCTGACTCTACTTTACATGACTCTTAATTGTTCTCATTTTTACTAAATAAAATTCACATGAAGCGGATTTAAATAATAATTTTTCATAAAGTTTCTAGTAAAAATGTAGTTTTATGCAGCGTTTACTTATGAATAGGTTCAATATTTTATCAGTCAGTCAGTCAGTTCCTCTTTTGCCAAGTTTGGCACATAGGGGGGGGGATGTCATAGTTCTCCATGCCTGTCTGTCAGTTGTCAAGGATTGCAGGTGTTGTGCAATTATGCCTGTTTATTTTAATTCATTCATAACAGTTCTTCTGAAGTTGTTTTTGGTCTTCCCTGTTCCGAAAGCTATAAATGAGATGTGTGGGAAACTATAAATGAGATATGTAAGGAAAGCTATAAATGAGATGTGTGATGAAAGCTATAAATGAGATGTGTGAGTAAAGCTATAAATAAGATGTGTGAGGAAAGCTATAAATGAGTAGGTGAGGGAAACTATAAATAAGATGTGTGAGGAAAGCTATAAACGAGATTTGTGAGGAAAGCTATAAATGTCACCAGAAGAGAGCGACGGACAAAATGAAGATGTCAGGAAAGAAATAGACTATATCAAGTCATGACTGCTCTGACACCAAATCAGGTGGTTTGTCACATCATGAGAAGGTGGTTAGCCTCATCATGAGAAGGTGGTTTGCCTCATCATAAGAAAGGAACAGACGCAACCAACCCTTCGTACATAGAACATCAGAAGCTCTGGCTACAAGGAAACAGAAATGTCAAGAACTAGATGGGTGGAGATAATGTCTATATATTCGCTAAACCTTTTTTTGCCTTTCAGCGTCAGGGCTAGAAGAGTTTTCTGGAGATGACCCTCGTGTGTGCTTATATTGTGGAATTTGTCGCCTTTTTTAATTTCGGTGGTCCATCGTTTTTGTGGTTGGTCTCTAGGTCTGCCTTCACTGTATCTGTGTAGCATACTTGCTGTGGTATGCTGTCTGATGGTAGTTTGTTGATGTGTGCAAACCATTTGATCTGTTGTCTCTTGATATATTCCAGTACTAGGGTGGTGCCGGTTTTTTGTCTAATGTCCTCATTTCTCACTCTGTCTCTTAACGATATTCCTAGGATTCTGCGCAAGCATGCCATTTCAGCTGTCACAAGTTTACGTTTGTCGTTGTCCATGGTTGGCTTTGGTAGCACAGCGTTGGGATAATAATTGTTTTCAATCGTTTTATTTTAGTGTTTAAACCTACATTTTTTTAAGGTTGGTGTCATTTGCGATAGGGCTTGAAGACATTAAGCGAAACCTAAAGAGACACGGACCGATCATGGACAATGCGACCCAAATGGCCGAAAACAGGCAACTCCATTTCTCCTCATTTGCGACTCTTAAAAGCACAAGTATAAATGACAATAGACAGTTATTCACTAGAAGCTAAAGGGTTCACATAAAAACGTTACTCCCTAAATTATTTTTTCGTTTCTTCTGAGCAAATTTTTCCCTCGGAACATCACACACTTTATGCAATCATTTCCTCTTTACGACTGTTTATCGTTGTGGTTTACTTGTTGTCTGCGATAGCTTGTAGTTGTCATACTTTCTGAAAGATGGTGGCCAATGCATATCGTAATTTAACATAATTCTAGCGGGTCTGTAAAAATGGCTTGTTTTATCTCATCATTATTCTAAATACTAAGTAAAAACACTTCGTGAACACAGTTTTTTTTAACACTTGACACCTTCTATGTTATTACATAGTGCGTATCTAAACGTTGCCTGTGTGACCTCTTTTACAACGAGTGTGGGCTGAAGTACAACTTCATTATCTCAAGAAGGTATCAAGTTAAGAAACAAACAAAACAAAATAAAACACAAGGAAGTTTATCATATAATTTGTGTTTGAAACAGAAATCACACGCGCTATTTTTATACATTACGTCATGCACAGTAAAGGAGTATTGACTGTGTTCTGAATGTCATAAATCAAATCATGACCGCCTGTGGTATAAAGTCCTTTGTACAAAATTTATTAAGACTTCACTCGTGATGTTTATGATTGTTATTGTCCTGTTTTCATTGGTCATTATTTATATACTAGAGGTGGTATGCCAAAAACAGCCAAGGTATATAAAAAAAAGCACAAAAAAGCACGGATATAATCAAATTGGGCCTTTCAGGTGATGTTTACATTTTCTGTTCGACTGTCTTATACTACAGTCGAAATTCACGACCAGATCATATTTTGTTTATAATAAGAATGAAGAAGTCACTACCGTGTTGCTGGAGCCCGAAATAGGGGAACAGTATAGAAACACTGTGACATATCATGCATGTTGTAAACAGCGATTAAGAGGGTTAGATGTGAAGTATCCCACAGAACGTGATTCACAATACTGATTCTGAAGACTGATGTTTCGGACCGACATATCGCTGTCTATGAATAACCTCAAAAATATTTTGCCAACCCCCCCCCCCCCGCACTTTCCATTCTTCTTCTTCTTCTTCTTCAGCGTACATTCTCAAACTCCGACTGGATTTCTCTTGTAACAGGACAATGATCCTACAAGATTTCCAGTTGAATGTAGTCCAGAGAATGGAAATGCGTTGTGTTGCCATTTTATTTGCGCAAATGGCCCAACACATCCGTCTTCGGCGGTGCACTTTCCATTCAATATATGCAGAGCCGTGCCGCTGTGTGATTCAGAGAGACGGCGGTGTCATGCGACACTAATTAAAATACATCTAAAGGACATCATGTCAAAAAAAAGCTTCAGCATTTCGAACACTTGCTGTATACTGAGATTATCTACAGCACGGTCCTGAATAACTGTCAAGAATTTAGCGACCATCCTGTTTAACAATGCCAAAAGCATTTTTATTCCCTCCCCCCCCCCCCTTTCTAAAAAAAAAACATTTTTAGCAGAAAACGTAATTAAAACAGGATCTTTCCACGGTTTCAGATTTTTTTTCATATTGAAACAATTTAATTGGTGTAAAAAATACACTTTTGTTGATGTTAAATTTTTGCCGAACTTATTAACAACTGCCCTCTTGTTAACAAATTGTCAACTGTCCACTTGTTAACAACTGTCCATTTGTTAACTAGCGCCAAGCTTTCCCGCCATCCTAAATATTGACATAATGTATAGATATCCCCAAGTGTGATATTACAATACCCAAGTTTGATATTACTAATCTCAGGTGTGAGGGGGGAGGTGGTGTGGAAGAGGGTTGTTTGTGTGGGGAGATAATTTCTTCTCAACTATGAATTTATTTGTTCATGTTATAGTCCGTGGTTAATTGTCTTCCTTTTCTGTATCGTGTTTCCAAATATGGAATTTCTGTTGGTTTTATATGTACTTCTTCTGATGTTCATTGTGTCACTGTGAACTAAAGGAGACTGGTCCCATCTGAAACCTTAACTAAGTCTTAACTAAGGCTGATGGTTCCAGTTCTATTTAGGCAGTTGATTCCCTGGATATAGGCTGACCTCCTATTGATTCTAACATCAAATCAAGGGGTCTGCCCCAGTTATACCTAACAAGTTATCACTAAAATCAAAATAGTTGAAAAAGTGATTGATAGTCACTATAAACCTATCCTTCAATTTTATACTTCGCATTTGTCGAGGTTAATTATGTGACTGGTCCGGCTATCCAAATAAGATCGAAAATAAAGTTGGTTGTCACATTGATAACGCAGTGTTTACTTTTCATAAAAATTGCGCATCCAACGGCTAGTGAATTTACACAATATTACAAGTGGTGTGCCTTTGATAACGTAGTGTTTACAGTTTATTCACTAAGTCATCCCTTTGACTCCGTTTAAGTCATCATCTTGCACTCCCGAAGAACATTGTTCCCAAGATGATGTTGAATGACTGCGTCTTCAAGAAAAGGCAGCAGGTTAATTGAAATTCAAAGTCTGCGGCTGGTTGTGTCCTGAAAACAGACTCGAAATTGAGTAACACAGGTTCACTCGGTAAATAAATAAGGCTTAAAAAAAGGCAGGAACTCTGGAACTCTAGTAAGACTTTACAAAAATACGCTGCAGTTTTGTAAAATTCTGAGTTGACGTCTACGTCCTGAATAGGATATGTTACCATTAAAATAAAATTGAAATATATTGCTGTTTCAGAATTGGAGAGAGTTGATATATGTTCCAAATAAATATTACAATTTCTGCAGAAAGTATGGCATCCCTGAAACACAACATTATCCACCCTCAAATGTTCACAACACATTATACAAACCGTATATCTCTGACGCATATAGTCGTAGAGTTTAACTGGCATTTACGGTGTTATGACATTCAGATGAGCCATAAAATGTTCTTGGATTGTAATTTAGTGCTTCCCATTAAACCCAACAAGTCATGTTTTCGCCCTTTCTTTCATTGTACATAAACAAGTCAATATTTGTTACATAAAACCACCAATAATACAGATGATATAACGAAGTAATTGCAATAAAATGAATAGGGGCGAAAGAGATTAACGTTTCGGTATAAGATCTTCGGTATAAGATCTTCGGTATAAAATAACTTGAGATATGCTGATGACAAAGTACTGATCGCAGGAAGCGAACAAGAACTACAAGGCCTATCAGATAAAGTAGTGAAGGAAAGTGAAAACAAAGGCATCAGTTTAAACAAGACGAAAACATAAATAATCGTCGTATCAAAGAGACATACAAAACCAAGATGCAACATAATAATTAATAACACAAATTTAGCACAAGTTGAGAAAGTGAAATATCTTGGCACCCTGTTAACATCAGAAGGTAGATGCTCAAGTGAGATAAAGAGCCAAACAGCACAAGCTAAATCAGCATTCCACAAAATGAGAACCATTTTTTGCAATGGAAGTCTATCAATGCAGACCCGAATTCGGGTACTAAGATGTTATTTCGAACCAATTCTATTTTATGGATGTGAAGCATGGACTATAAACAAGAAAATTCAAAGCGAATTAGAGGCTACAGAAATGTGGTTTCTGAGAAGAATGATGAAAATACCATGGACAGCCAAGAAAACGAATGCAGAGGTTCTCATTGATCCTGGAGTAAAATGATCAATCTAAACATTAGGGGCAGTCAAGGTTTCTAGGGCATGTTCTGAGAAGAATACAGCTTGAACACTTAATAACCACTGGAAAGATCAAAGGGAGAAGAGACAGGGGTCGACAAAGAGAAATGTTACTAGATGGACTTGTATCGTGGAACGGTAGAAGCTCACCAACAGAGCTTATTGACAACACAAGAGACAGAGAGTCGTGGAGAAACATGATCGCCTACGCCAGTTGGCATGGCACTTGATTTATTGATAAGATCTTCGTCAGAACAACACCGATACAATAAGATGCAAAAGAACATGCAAAGAATTATTGAAAATTGCTGTGCATATATTTTTTATTGCAGTCAATGAAAACCAGATCAATCGAAGAGGGTAACCAATTACTAGATCAATCAAAGAGGGTAACCAATTACTAGATCAATCAAAGAGGGTAACCAATTACTAGATCAATCAAAGAGGGTAACCAATTACTAGATCAATCAAAGAGGGTAACCAATTACTAGATCAATCAAAGAGGGTAACCAATTACTAGATCAATCAAAGAGGGTAACCAATTACTAGATCAATCAAAGACGGTAACCAATTACTAGATCAATCAAAGAGGGTAACCAATTATTAGATCAATCAAAGAGGGTAACCAATTACTAGATCATTCAAAGAGGGTAACCAATTACTAGATCAATCAAAGAGGGTAACCAATTACTAGATCAATCAAAGCGGGTAACCAATTACTAGATCAATCAAAGAGGGTAACCAATTATTAGATCAATCAAAGAGGGAAACCAATTACTAGATCAATCAAGGAGGGTAACCAATTACTAGATCAATCAATGAGGGTAACCAGTTTCTAGATCAATCAAAGAGGGTAACCAATTACTAGATCAATCAAAGAGGGTAACCAATTAC
The DNA here is from genome assembly GCA_034231615.1 of Meghimatium bilineatum. Lineage (NCBI taxonomy): Eukaryota > Metazoa > Mollusca > Gastropoda > Stylommatophora > Philomycidae > Meghimatium > Meghimatium bilineatum. The sequence goes on from CM067317.1 coordinate 61,429,773, forward strand.
TAGATCAATCAAAGCGGGTAACCAATTACTAGATCAATCAAAGAGGGAAACCAGTTACTGGAATAACCCATTGATTTTAGTTGGATTTGAATAGAGGGATATTCCAGCACAGAAATACCGTAGATACTTCTCGATAGTAAATAGTCACGTGTCGTTCTAACCGAGGAACAGCTTTGCTTCAGAAAACTAAGTCACGGGACGTTCGTACCGAGGAACAGCTTTGCTTCAGAAAACTAAGTCACGGGACGTTCGTACCGAGGAACAGTTTAGCTTCAGAAAATTAGTCATGGGATGTTCGTATCATCACCTTACAAAATGTCTTCGGCAAGGTGCTTGAGAGGATAATCGCTAGAAGACTGGCATTCGATTTAGAAAATAGAGGCTTACTTCCTGACACTCTAGGTGCAAACAGACCGAGGAGAGACACAACAGCAAATACGGCAATCCTCGCCTATGACATCTACGAGGGATTTAAGGAGGAAACAGTGGTCGCCACGGTTGACCTAGAAGATGCTTACAACAGAGTCAGCTTTGGCCAGCTAATACATCTGCTAAGCGAACTCAGCATCGACTGGTGGATAATTCGATGGATAGCAATGGTGTTAATGTCCAGACCTGTTGCTCTGAGATTGGGATCCTGGACATCAGAACTATAGCACTGGGATTACCACAGGGATCGCCACTATCACCTGTACTCTTTAACGTCTACATGCACAAAATAGCGCAGCATCAAAACGCTGGACCCGGCAGGTTACTAACATATGCGGATGACCTCTTACTATACAAGCACGATAAAAACAGAAGAGACATGATTGAGGACGTCCAGCGTCATCTAGAAAACGTGTCGCTCTGGTGTACTAACTACAAGGCAGTCATCAATCCCTCCAAAGGCAAACATCGTCTGGTTCTTACTGAGCAACAATATAGTCAAAGACACATTACCATCAGTCTCCTGCATGGGCATCAACATTGACAGGGAGCAGAGTATGAAATATCTAGGCACCACTTTTGATGGAAGTCTATCTTTCGCGAAACATGTAGACAATATCATTCAGAAAGCTGGGAAGGGTGTCAGTGCAGTCAAAATCATGGCATGTGCAGAGATGCCGCAGCGAACCCTTTTTCAGATGATGCAGGCAGTGGTATTCTCTGTGTTGGACTAATCTTTAGGTTTATTGAAACTGTCGCAAATACATGTGGATAAATTGGACAGTTCAAAATGAGACCATGAGAGCTGTCCTAGGATGCACAAGATATACACCTATTGTGATCATGAGGTTTCCCCTAGACATCAAATCAAGACATAAAATTTCCCAGGTTAAAGAATACTTCAAGGTCGCCAATAATGATCATCACCTCTTACACCAATCTCTAGACAACACAAAAGGAAGGCGTATCAAGAGAGGAAGGTACTGGATGGTAGAAACAGAAGATACTCTACTCAGAGTTTGTGAGCTGGAGTACGTTGAAAGAGGCTGTGCTTGAGTGACATTTGGCAAAAAGAGAAAATTATTGACAACAGTGGTGATAGAGATGGAAAGAGAGTGCCGCGATTGGACTACTAACATAACAGAGGAAATTATCCAAGAACTCATACTGCAGCACTCGAAGCCACACTATACAATAATTTACACACACGTGTCAGTCACGTAAGAAACAAACAGATGTGGTTGGGTTTTCGTGGCCTATCAAAATGGGCAAGAAATTAGCTGAGAGGTGAGCTGCTTACACCACTACAACATCGAGTATGAGAATGGAAATAGAAGCGGAAATGATCAAAGCAGAATTAAAAATAACGCTGGAGAAGGCTATAGTGTATATGTCAAGGCTAAAGGTAATTTGGAAAAGCAACATCAGTGTTGGAGTGAAAGTCAATCTGTATAAGTCGCTGACGATTTTTTTGTCACTCAGAAGAAACGTTGAATTCGGATGTGGCAGATCGAAAGACGCAGAAGTCGCAGCAAAGCTATAAACTATGACACAACGTATTCAGCGCTCCGTACATGACCTGCTCATCTGCAGGAGTTTGAGAATGAACACAAAAGAACCTGATTACAGATTTGATAAATGTATCACCTCCCCTTGACATATCTTGCTATAAAGTTATTGAAGCTTGACCGTGACCATCAACGTGTATAACTCCTGTTAATTAATTGATAAACATCCATCTCTCTTGACTGATTTGATATTTTCCCTGATTGATCACTATGTTTTGGGTCAAAGGGCATGAGCCCATGGACCGCTGGATCAGCAACCAACCATAACTATGTGTATACCATGTGTTGGCAGAACTTCACGTTTTTGCGTCATATCTTGTAGAACTAATTCTGTTTGCAAACAGTGAGAAAGATCTACAAGAAATATTCAATATAGCAGTAGCAGAAAGCCTAAACAAAAATATTTTAGGGTTAGGGTTAGAGTTAGGGTTAGGAGCGATGGTTATTTGCCAGAAATGAAATCTCCGAGCATTCAAGATCAAAGTGAATGACTCAATACAAAAATAGGCCCACTAATTCCAATATCTAGTAACAAGGATGACACACGATGATTAACGTTCAGCGGCGATAAGTAACAGAACATGGCAGGCAAGGAATGCATTCACAAAGCTGAAAAAAATTACTGTGTAATTGTCAATATAGGCGAGGAAGTGAGTTCATAGCTGAGGAAGTGAGTTCATATTTTGAGGAAGTGAGTTCATAGATGAGGAAATGAGTTATCAAAACTACATAAAAATGAACGGATATGGGTATAAGTGATGCCAAATTTATAAACAAAACATGTTATCAACGAGACAGCGACGAACGATATTTCGACTAAAAAGCCTTCATCAGTACCGAAGTAAAGGCATTCAACAGAAAAACAAATAATATACTTACCACAAGAAAGCAAATATGATGTGGCGATGGTAAGAGGGAGATATTAAATCGTGGTGTCATGGGAAAGAGAAAGATCAAAACTAGAATGGCCCAGTAAGCTAAAAGGAGACAAGGCATAGCTTGCTCAGTGGATAGGGCGGACAACAGAGTAATGATGGTGAGAATGATTAGTAAAAGTAGAGATGCTAAAACGGAACAAAATATGAAGTCCTCTAATTTCCAGTATCGGGCTTTTTCCTGTCAACAAAGTTTTATCTGTCAACGCTACATAACATCGATTCTAACATATCTATATAAATCTCACAGGCATCGATTCTAACATATCTATATAAATCTCACAGGCATCGATTCTAACATATCTATATAAATCTCACAGGCATCGATTCTAACATATCTATATAAATCTCACAGGCAACGATTCTAACATATCTATATAAATCTCACAGGCATCGATTCTAACATATCTATATAAATCTCACAGGCATCGATTCTAACATATCTATATAAATCTCACAGGCATCGATTCTAACATATCTATATAAATCTCACAGGCATCGATTCTAACATATCTATATAAATCTCACAGGCATCGATTCTAACATATCTATATAAATCTCACAGGCAACGATTCTAACATATCTATATAAATCTCACAGGCAACGATTCTAACATATCTATATAAATCTCACAGGCATCGATTCGAACATATCTATATGAATCTCACAGGCATCAATTATAACATATATATATATGAATCTCACAGGCATCGAGTCTAACATATCCATATAAATCTCTGACATCGATTCTAACATATCCATATAAATCTCTGACATCGATTTTAACATATGGGTATGAGTCTGAGACAATCAATACACTGGATAGTGAAGAATTGTAAGCACTATTGATGTGGTTATATAGAAAAATGTTGTAAGTAGTAAGTGAAGTAACCCATAGCGTTTATTAATGCCGTAGGGGTGTGAGATGTTAGCGATCTCACATTTCAGAGGATATGCAAATGAAGGCGGTAGCCATCTCCTCTCCCTCGCAGTCTTTACTTCCCTGATTAATCCGGTACCCATTTCAGGCTGGGTCGACCCGGGAGCCATAGTGATCTGAAAAACATTTCCACCTCAACTGGGGAATGAACCCAGGACCATTCATATGCGAAAGAAAGAGTCAAATTTGAGACGGGATGTTACATAATAATACCAGGAGAGAGAGACAATCTTAATTTTGTGGAGACGCTATGAAAAAAGGAGGAACTGAGAAAATAGATACAATGTTCAAGATAAAAGGAAAAGACAGATTCAGATGAAGATAGATTGAGAAAATATTAGATAGTTAAACATCGTCGCATGATAAAAAGTCAATAACGATCCTGAGAAAAGATACTGGAAATAGAGAAATGTGGATATGCATGATATCAACAAAGACACAGAAGAACAAGAGATAAACATAAACATACAGGGAGAGAAACTACAACAAGTAAAGCATTATCAATATCTTGGACACATAGTCACAAATGATGGCAGATGTGAAATAGAAGTTAAAAGGAGACTAGGAATGGCTAAAAGTACCTTCAATGGCATAAGGAAAATATTAACCAATTTACAAACAAGTTAAAAATGAGAATTATAAAATGCTACATATATTCTATATTAATGTATGGCTCAGAAACATGGACACTAAGCAAACAATTAGAAGGCAGAATTGATCCCTTGAGATGTGGGTATATAGAAGAATAGGGAGAACATCATGGAAAGAGAAGAAAACAAACAAAGAGGTGCTAAAAATACTTAATATGAAGAAAGAACTACTAAGAGAAATAAAGATCAGGCAAATAAAATATTTTGGACACATTAAAAGACATGACACCTTATTGAAGACCTTAATTGAGGGTAAAGTCAAACAGAAGCGAGCAAGAGGTAGGCAGAGATACAAGTGGGAGAGTAACATCACAAGATGGACAGGTTACAGTCTAGCAGAGTACACCACCAAGACAAAAGACTGAGGGTGTTTGAGGTCTGGTGCAGCCAACCTTCGTTGCGGAGACAACACTTGATGATGATGATGATGGATATACATGATCACGTATGCCAGTCGGTGCGGCACATGATAATGATGATATTGTAAACAATACATCTTGCAACTTATCACTGCTTCCTACTAGTTCATACATTCAATATGTGTTATATTATTCGTCTATCACAAGTGATGATGACCATTTGTTACTCCCACTTTTCAAAATTCAATTAGAATTCAATATAATATTTTGTACATGTATTACTTACCTAGTTAGCGAGAAAACCACAATGGGAACCAAGCGTTGCTTTGTTTACCACAGGAAACCAATCTAAACATTACTGAACAGTATTCTTCAAACTTCTAATTCTTCAAACGCAAACATTACAACAACCGGCCTATTTAAAGAACTGGTTCCCTTGACAAGTGCAAAATCGTGTAACTTGCTGTTTTCAATCGTTTATTTCCTTGAAAAATGTGACTTACTACTGAAGCTGTCCAGTTGTATTTGGGTAATAATAGTGTTTATTAAGACTCTCAATGAGGAGCGAAAAATTGTGATATTGTTACCTGCTATGTAAGTTGTAAAAAGCGATTAAGGAGGTTTTAGGGAGTGTAGGTGGCTGTCCCATTCCATGGAACACACGTGAATCAGAATATATGTTGAAGTCGAATGTATCTGGCAGAGATGCACAGATATTGCAGCTGAGATGTAAACCATGGTTCAACAAATGTATGATCTCCTGTTAATCTGTGGAATTTGAAAATAAAAATGCAGAAAAGACTTCAAACAGTAACAATACATGTTAGCTGAGTACACTGATCTAACTACGGAAGAATAACACTAAATGTAAGCTGCGTTGTGGGCCATCGTCGTTGCACATTTTCGAGTTTGCACATTGCTGGCATTACGAGATTTGAAAAAAAAAAAGAACACTGCGGGCAATCCACAAGCGCAAGAAGCGGAAGGACATATCCGTAAATTCTCCTACCCCGAACCTTCAGCACTCCTGCATGCACTGCAATAGAACTTTCCGTGCACGACTCGGACTCATCGGGCATCTACGAACTCACAAACCAAATTAGTTCATTACCTATTTTAATTTTTTTTTAAATTATTTTTCCATTGCATTTAATGTTTTTCATGCTCATCTTTGCTTGCGAAGGAGGAACATCATCATCATCATCACGTATCCTGGTTTTATCCTGTTAAAATTATTCTTATCGGATCTTTAGTTCCATCTAACCGTCTACTTGTCACGTGTAAGAGATACAATTTTACTGTAAAATCCGAGTACACTGACGAATAATAGAAATTAGATAATTTCGTCGAGTTTTAGAGATAGAGGCTGAGACATTTTTTTGGAACATATTGAGGAACTTTTTGAATATGACACAGGAATCTTGTACAAAACAGATACAGACATAGTTTGCAGTGAGGTCAATTGGTTCTTTACCAGAGAAAGCGTCTACCTTCACACTTTTAAAAATAAAATCTGCTCCGATTAGCGATTGTGTGTTGTTTTGTGACATCATTTACTGCATGTTTATTCCTAGATACAAAATGGCTACCGTAATCGTACGTTTGTTAGAGATTTACAATTCTGTTACAGTTGTAAGGAATTCTGCAGAATTAGACGATTTTTGCGTGACCAATTGACAGTCCCCCATTTGTGCGCTATTTACTGAGATTCTTCTTCTTCTTCTGCGTTCGTTCTCAAACTCCTGCAGATTAGCAAGGATGTAGTCCGGAGAACGGAATGCGTTGTGTCATGGTTTACAGCATTGCTGAGATATTTGCGCCTTTCGGCCTGACACATCCCACTTCAACATGGCTTTGGGTCACTGACCCTATATGGGATGGGACAGCCAACTCCATCCCATAACCTCCTTAGTCGCCTTTTACGACATGCGTGGAAGGTAAACAGTATTGCTATTCTTTGCTCCCCTTTCGGGCCCCGGCATCACACGGGCGATTTACTGAGATAACCACCCATACTACCTTTCTAAAATAAATATCTCAAACCACTGATCGGTAATTATAGACCCATTAAACAAGGGAAATCATTTGCAGGACAAAAATTTCATAAATTTCGTTTCGCTTTCCGTAAACAATGTAGGGCCTTTCTCCTTATATGAATAGGTCAATATTCTTGAAAGGACATTTCTCTTAGGAGAAATACAATTTGCATACAAAGATCGAATTACATCAATATGAGATACAAACGGGTATTTTTCAATGATTTAGATTTATATTGTTTGTTATGGATACTTTTTCTTCAGCGTTCATTCTCAAACTCCAGCTGGATGTCCCTTGTTGCAGGACCATTGTCCTACTAGATTTCCAGCAGGATATATCCCAGAGAATGGAAGTACGTTGTGTCAATTTTTTTATTTGAGACAATGGCTGGACACATCCGTCTTCATCGGATGTCATGGTAATGAAAACTATATATTTATAAATATTGACATGACCAGATCGGATAACCTTATTGCAGTTGTTATTTAAGGGCGTATGAAATAGAAGATAAAATAAGTAAGCTCAATGCATGATGAAAGTCAAGGACTATCTGGATGCAAGTTGATTCTTGATTAGAAACTGGCTTCACAGCACGCGGGGTATTCCCATAAGTGATCAGCCCTCCGCTCCAGCAGCCATCCCAGTGTATGTAGTCTCACAGTAGTTGATTGTGTGATCTTCTGGACTTTCCAAAATTATTATTTTTCTCCCTCACCTCTAGATACTCCCATTTCTAACATTCTCTGTATGTGTACGTTCTCAGCCTTATTGGCATCATCTTCATCCTGAAATGAATTGATTACTGCCTTTATTACGTCTACTTTACCTCTTCTCAGCAATGTGCCGTCTATCGCCGCATTGCTTGCCAATAAGTCGACTCTCTCGTTTCCTCTGAACCCAGCATGATCAGGGCAGTATATCCATGTAATTCTCTGCACAATTGAGTTGTTCAATAAGTCTCACCAATCTTTTCTTAGAATAAACTTTTCTATCTTTCGCAGCATGCTTTGAGAGTCTGTGAGTATTACCGAGTGTGTTGATGTATCAGTTATCAACGAATAAAGTGCTGCTGTAGGGGTGGTGTCGACGTCTGGATTCCAGTTATGTACAAGTATTGTTACTAAATCGGTTCGCGGTCTTGTTCTAAAAAATGTGCATGCTTTTCAGAATCATTATATTTCATACTATGGTACTATGCTACTTTACGGGCCGTTGAACATACTGCACTCAATTTCCATACGTAAATATTCTATATGACACTATTTTCTTGTATTTTCAATATATTTTCGTCTCCGTTGTTTCACGTTTTATTAATAGGTGATCGTTTACATCCTTTTTGTTCATTTATGTATTACTAATTGCTGTGTGTTGTATTCTTTGATAGCATTGTTTTGTGTCTGTGATGGTTCTTGTGTTGTTTGATAAGGATTTTAGTCGAAGTGTTAAATTAATATTTTTTTAAATAAATATTGTTAAGCTACATTTTGTCTGTGATTAAATTTTTCTCAGATTTGTTCAATATTAATGCAGTTGCATTTGTTACTGATACACAGTGAAGCGAATTCCGCTATTTTTCTTGGAGAAAGCTATTATTTCATTGATTACCCAATTATTACCTGTAATTCCGTAAATTTATTACGACTGATGCTTTTATACTTGATCCAGTTAATGCGTCAATATGTTGTCACCTTGCTTAATGTCTCGATATATGATTGCAGTCAATATGTTGTCACCTTGCTTAATGGTTCGACATTTGATCCAGTCAATATGTTGTCCTCTTGCTTAATGTCCCAATATTCGATCCAGTCAATATGCTGTCAGCTTGCTTAATGTCTCGATTCAATCCAGTCAATATGCTGTCATCTTGCTTAATGTCTCGATATTCGATCCAGTCAATATGCTGTCATCTTGCTTAATGTCTCGATATTCGATCAGTCAATATGTTGTCAGCTTTCTTAACGTCTCGATATTCGATCCAGTCAATATGCTGTCATCTTGCTTAATGTCTCGATATTCGATCAGTCAATATTATGTCAGCTTTCTTAACGTCTCGATATTCGATCCAGTCAATATGTTGTCAGCTTGCTTAATGGCTATACATTTGATCTAGTTAATGAGTTAATATGTAGTCAGATTAATGGCTCGACATATGATCCAGTTAATGGGTTAACGAGACAGATATTGAGGCAAGATGCCAGAAAGCAAACATAGTGGCATACCAGCTATCACCATTACTGATCAACCCAAAGATCAAGATGGAATTCAAGAGACAAATGAAAAACATTTTTTTACGCCTAAACATTGGTATCAATGCTAAACATGGCTGCTGACAGCTGCTCAGCAGAGACAACTTACAACATGTGAGATGAAATTTCTGAGAAAAGACCTATCGGCCCTTGTATAACTAATACGGATATTATGTTATGTGTTTGTTGTTACTGAGGATATTTCAATACCTGTACGGGATGTTTGTTGTTGTTGTAGTAGTCCTTGTCTCGATTGGTCCGTTCAGGTGACTTTGTGTGCACGATTTGAAAGGCTTGATGAAATCGCATCTTTTTTTGGAGATGCGGTTACTCAAGTACTGAAAAACGCGTGTGCAATTGTTGCTGGGCGATTTGGTGCCGTAGAACGGACTGGTTCAATTCCCGTTAGTCTCAAGAATTTTTAAAAATTGTCCTCTGGCTTCCTACTTAAATTTACTTGAGAAAATCAGCAAGAGTTACTGAACTCGAAAAAAAGGGAAATTATGAAATCAGGAAAATAAAATCGGAACAAGACCATGTACAGAATAAACCATGTAACAACAAATAAAATAGTTTGAACACCTTATGAGAATGAACCATAACCAACTAACTACCAACAAGAACATATAACATCAATCAATCAATAAAGCCGTAACCCTTCAAGGCCGTAAGGGTACCACATTGGATGCTTCAGCACACAGAGTCCTCAGCCATGCGGATGAGTGTATAAATATCTTGTCCTGCCCATTCCTTGATGTTGTCTATCCATGCCTTTAATTGATCTCTTCTGCTTCTTCCCCTTTCGACAGTTCCCTGCAGTACTGTTTCTGACAAGGAATCATGTCTACATACATGTCAAACCATGCTAGTTTTCGTGGTTTCACTATTGAAAGCAATGGCTCCTGAACACCTGCACACATCTCTACTTTATTTCTTACGTACACATTGGTCTTATGTTCCCTATAGGAAATTCTAGAATTCGTATGTAGTATTTATACTCGAAAGCCTGTAATCTTCTCTCCATGTCCGCAGTGAGTGTCCAACTCTTACAACAATACATCTTAAACCACTTACAACAATACATCTTACAACACTTACAACAATACATCTTAAACCACTTACAACAATACATCTTACAACACTTACAACAATACATCTTAAACCACTTACAACAATACATCTTACAACACTTACAACAATACATCTTACAACACTTACAACAATACATCTTACAACACTTACAACAATACATCTTACAACACTTACAACAATACATCTTACAACAATACATCTTACAACACTTACAACAATACATCTTACAACACTTACAACAATACATCTTACAACACTTACAACAATACATCTTACAACACTTACAACAATACATCTTACAACAATACATCTTACAACACTTACAACAATACATCTTACAACAATACATCTTACAACACTTACAACAATACATCTTACAACACTTACAACAATACATCTTAAACCACTTACAACAATACATCTTACAACACTTACAACAATACATCTTAAACCACTTACAACAATACATCTTACAACACTTACAACAATACATCTTACAACACTTACAACAATACATCTTACAACACTTACAACAATGCATCTTACAACACTTACAACAATACATCTTACAACAATACATCTTACAACACTTACAACAATACATCTTACAACAATACATCTTACAACACTTACAACATTACATCTTACAACACTTACAACATTACATCTTACAACACTTACAACAATACATCTTACAACAATACATCTTACAACACTTACAACAATACATCTTACAACACTTACAACAATACATCTTAAACCACTTACAACAATACATCTTACAACACTTACAACAATACATCTTAAACCACTTACAACAATACATCTTACAACACTTACAACAATACATCTTACAACACTTACAACAATACATCTTACAACACTTACAACAATACATCTTACAACACTTACAACAATACATCTTACAACAATACATCTTACAACACTTACAACAATACATCTTACAACAATACATCTTACAACGCTTACAACATTACATCTTACAACACTTACAACATTACATCTTACAACACTTACAACAATACATCTTACAACACTTACAACAATACATCTTACAACACTTACAACAATACATCACAACAGAAAACATCAGTGACTTATACAGTTTGACGTTCACTCCAACACTGATGTTGTTTTTCCAAATAACCGTTAGCCTTGACAAGGAGGCTAAAGCCATATCCAGCTTATAACATAACAATATTCGGATACAAGGCCAGAACAAGACCTAGAAAAAGATAACATCAAGACAACACTGAACAAATAAAGATTCAACGCAGCCAAGGTAACACATCTGGCCTTGTATAGACAACTAAAGGCCAGGTGGCAGGGAGAGCCACTATCCCTACGCTTAACAGCAAGTGCGAATATTCTGACCATCATCCATCTGGTGATAAACA
>CM067317.1:61446446-61491446 GCA_034231615.1 Meghimatium bilineatum
CCTCTTCCCTACCCAGACTAGGCCCCGCGCAATCCGTTCCGCATTGGGCCCCGCAATCATTAGGGCCGGCCCTGGTTGCAGCCTACCTTCATTGTGGGGACGGCACTTGATGATGATGAGGAACATAGTCCAAACGTCAGACGTTATTGTTGTTGACATGGATGCCACATTAAACAAATTGTACCATTAATGGATGCCACATTAAACAAATTGTACCATTAAAAAAAAAGCAAACCGCAGATAACATTAATTTTTCTGTAGAATATTTTATACATAAAATTGAATATATGTGGATATAAAAAATATATCATTTTGAATAGAGCATTCATAATAGTAAGTTGCTAGCACAGTTATCTTTGTATAGTTATTTTTCCTAAATATGGCAATAAAACTAAATAATAATGAAAAACACACACAAATAAACAACACTCAATCGCTAAAAATTTTGTAAACATATTATTTAGACAGCGTTTATCTATGTATTTTAGACATACAAATAGCTGGATTTTTTCAAAACAATCTGGGGTTATTTCTAAAACGTCAGTGGTAACAGTGCCCCCCCCCTTCTTCCAAATTTCATAAAGGAAATAAGATCTCGCTCAAAATTCTTGTGATGGGAACAAAGAACAATCCTCCAACGTACATTTCGAACTAATTGTGTTAATTCAAAGAAACTTCACAAGTTCATGTAAGTGAAAACATCAATGTTGGTCTTTATTTCCATCGAAATTTTCTCTGCAATGTCACTTCAAAAGAATACATCTTTATTATCAATTACCGAAACTCTTAAAACAGCAAAATCTCTCCTTCTTCACAGAAGTAAAATTCTTCAACAAAACTAGACTTTTCAACGAGACTTGATTCGGTTGAGCCCTCACATAACTAGACTTTTGATTCGATTGAGCCCTCACATAACTAGACTTTTGATTTAGTTGAACCCTCACATAACTAGACTTTTGATTTAGTTGAACCCTCACATAACTAGACTTTTGATTTAGTTGAACCCTCACATAACTAGATTTTTCAACGAGACTTTTGATTCGGTTGAGCCCTCACATAACTAGACTTTTGATTCGATTGAGCCCTCACATAACTAGACTTTTGATTTAGTTGAACCCTCACATAACTAGACTTTTGATTTAGTTGAACCCTCACATAACTAGACTTTTGATTTAGTTGAACCCTCACATAACTAGACTTTTGATTTAGTTGAACCCTCACATAACTAGACTTTTGATTTAGTTGAACCCTCACATAACTAGACTTTTGATTTAGTTGAACCCTCACATAACTAGACTTTTGATTTAGTTGAACCCTCACATAACTAGACTTTTGATTTAGTTGAACCCTCACATAACTAGACTTTTGATTTAGTTGAACCCTCACATAACTAGACTTTTGATTTAGTTGAACCCTCACATAACTAGACTTTTCAACGAGACTTTTGATTTAGTTGAACCCTCACATAACTAGACTTTTGATTTAGTTGAACCCTCACATAACTAGACTTTTGATTTAGTTGAACTCTCACATAACTAGACTTTTGATTTAGTTGAACCCTCACATAACTAGACTTTTGATGTAGTTGAACCCTCACATAACTAGACTTTTGATTTAGTTGAACCCTCACATAACTAGACTTTTGATTTAGTTGAACCCTCACATAACTAGATTTTTCAACGAGACTTTTGATTCAGTTGAGTCCTCACATAACTACACTTTTGATTTAGTTGAACCCTCACATAACTAGACTTTTGATTTAGTTGAACCCTCACATAACTAGACTTTTGATTTAGTTGAACCCTCACATAACTAGACTTTTGATTTAGTTGAACCCTCACATAACTAGACTTTTGATTTAGTTGAACCCTCACATAACTAGACTTTTGATTTAGTTGAACCCTCACATAACTAGACTTTTGATTTAGTTGAACCCTCACATAACTAGACTTTTGATTTAGTTGAACCCTCACATAACTAGACTTTTCAACGAGACTTTTGATTTAGTTGAACCCTCACATAACTAGACTTTTGATTTAGTTGAACCCTCACATAACTAGACTTTTGATGTAGTTGAACCCTCACATAACTAGACTTTTGATTTAGTTGAACCCTCACATAACTAGACTTTTGATGTAGTTGAACCCTCACATAACTAGACTTTTGATTTAGTTGAACCTCACATAACTAGACTTTTGATTTAGTTGAACCCTCACATAACTAGACTTTTGATTTAGTTGAACCCTCACATAACTAGATTTTTTCAACGAGACTTTTGATTCGATTGAGCCCTCACATAACTAGACTTTTGAATCGGTTGAGCCCTCACAATTCTAAAATATATTTTCCAATTACTTTTTGCAGACTACCATTTTCTACTAGTAGGTCTATCTATTCGCTAAAATTCTTTGGTGCCTTTTGGTGTCAGGGGTAGAAGAGTTTTCTGGAGACGGCCCTCTTGTGTGCTGAGTATATTGTGGAATTTGGGGCTCTTTTATTTTAGTGGTCCATCGTTTTCGTGGTCGGCCTCTAGGTCTACCTTCGCTGTATCTGTGTAGCATAACTTGGTGTGGTAGGTGAATATAGTAAATGTGTTCCTGTGAATATGGTAAAGTGGGGAGAGTATACTATATTCAAACTCTCCCCAGGCTCATGAAAAATGTATCAAGATTGTTTCAGTTTTACCAAGGCATGACGATCATTGTACTATGTGACGGGTATCTGCCAGATGTATTTCAAATTATAACTTCTGTCAAACATGGCTGTACGAAGGTCCCCATACTATTCGATACAATTTTCACTTTCCTGCTCATGGAAGTCTCCAAGGATGTGAAAATAATGTAATAAAAATTGAATATATCACAGATGAAGAGTTATATAATCGCAGATGACTACAAGCGGCCACCATAACTACAGGCCTCCGCCAAGACTACAACCCTCCACCAAGACTACAAGCCTCCACCAAGACTACAAACCTCCACCTAGACTACAAGCCTCCACCATGACTGCAAGACTACAAGACTCCCCCAAAACTACAAGACTCCAAGACTCCCCCAAGACTACAAGCCTCCATCAAGATTAAATGGTAACTATCACAAATCTGCTGTTTCCTGATGACTTTGCACTCACCGCCAGTTTCGAAAAATATATACAAGCCAGCATGGACAGGTATTGCTACAGCTTGTGATGAATCACCTGACCATCATCACCAAGAACACATCGCTAATGTTTCAACACCCCCGCAGTATACATAACTAGGATCCAGTCATCAAGGTTAATCCAGTCACCAGTAATAATATCTCTTAAAATCAATAAATTGATTTATCATGGTATTAGTCTTTATCATGGAAGTAAAAAATCAGAAACTCAGATATTATAAACACATTGAAAATTCCAGAGTGATGGTTACTAAACACAACAACAAAAAGAAAACTACGCCTGTTTGGTCATATAAAGAGACACAACTGTTTAGAAAGACAAATAATGGAGGGCAGAGTACCTGGGAGGAGAAATGGCAGACCAAGAAGACGATGGACTGACGACATTAAAGATAACATGAATACATCGCTAGAAAATGGAAGCCACATCACTCAAGACGGAGAGAGGTTCAGCGAGTTCATTGGGAAGACAACGTTCTGGAAGGAATACATCACATGACACAGTAGTCTGTAACACGGATACCGAAGTCAATAAAAGAAGCTCTAAAGCTACTGTTGAAATTGACAGACTGAAAAAGAATATTTGAGAACAAAAGAATGTTGTTCGTCCATCACAAGTGATGATGACCATTTGTTACATCCACTTTTGAAAATTCAATTTTAGTTATGTCCTTGATTATGAGTTTGTAGATGGCTAATGAGCCCTATTCGAGCTGTAAATGTCCTTGGACAGTTCGGACATGGAATAACAACTGTAGACGGATCTTGGTCTATCCGTGACTTTCTAGCTGCTCTCCGCTGTTGAGCTGCTGCATTTCTCTTCTTTTCACAAGATGATGCGCTCTTTTTTATTTTAGAACGCCATGTTGATCTATTTTGTGCAAGTTCTTCCCATGTATCGTGGTCTATTTCAAAGGATTTCAAAAGAACGAGAGAATATTAGCCTCGCTACACACTTAATAAGTCGATCGCGTCATTGTGCTGATTACCACCCTATACGCTTGTGAAACCTGGACATTGTACAGCAGACAAGCCAGAGTGTTAAATTACTTCCACACCTGTTGTACCTGCAAACTACTAAGGACAAAGTGTCAAGAAAAAGTACACGATACTGAGGTCCTTACTAGAAACAATATACTAATCATCCATACAAGGCCGAAGAAGGTCCACATGAAATGTGCTGGATATCTTGTGCGCATGCCTAAAAAACGCACCCCCACAACAGATGATGTATGGCGGACTCTGTAAAGGAAAACGACTGGTCTGTGAACAGAAGAAACGCTTTATTGACTATCTCAAGGTATTCCTACAGTTCTTCAACATCGACGCCACATCCTTGGAGTCTGTATCGCAGAATCGTCCAGTGTATCGCAGTAACATCAGCACACGTATTGTATCGTTGAAAATCATTCATACTTGCAGTTAAGCGTAGGAGTGGGAGCTTAAACTGTCATTCCAAGACCAGATGTGTCGCCGAGGTTGCATTTAGTTCGTGTTTGTTCAAGGTTATCTTGATGTTTTCTGTCCACCGTTTTCTAGGTCTACCGTTGGATTTACACCCGGTTATTTTTTTTGTTATTTTCTCTTACTGGTATTTGGTTTGGGTTCATTCTCATAAGGTGACCGAATCATTTTTCTTGCTGTTTCGATATGTTCAATACATGACATTATATCAACGATTTTCCTAATTTCTTGATTTATTATTTTATCTAGTTTAGTAACCATTGCAGCTTTTCTCAGACACTTCATTTCACATGTAACGATTTTTTCTGTGCTGCGAAGCTGTTAAAGACCATGTTTGACATTGGTAGCAGAGTGTTGGTATAAAAATTGTAGATATTATCTGTTTTTTATTTCCATCTTGATCTTTGAGTGAAGAAGTAATGGTGAAAGTTGGTAGGTCACTGTGTTTGCTTTCTGCACCTTGTTTCTATTTCTGTGTCTAGCGATTATGTCAAGACATTCAAACTGTGTACTGACATCACTGAGAACGGGCCAATCGAAGCACGGACTATAGTAACAACAACAAAATCAGTACAAATTGCAAGGCGATTCGGTGTCGTTAGAACGGACTTGGTTCAATTCCTGTTAATCTCAAGAATTTTTAGTTTATCCTCTTGCTTCCTACTTGAATTTACGTGCCAAAATATCAGAAGAACAGCAGGGGAGTCTATGCCAGGATTGTGTTCATTCATCACCTGACACACTAGACAGATGAAACAACAGAAACCTGAAACTGTTGCCATCGTCGTCTGTGATGGAATACTATTACCTGTAGCTCCAATGGACTAAAAAAAGACTTTCTAGCCTTATTCCATACGAGAAAAGATCAATCCTTCTCGTCACCTCAAAAAAGGTTTCCCACTTCTGCTTAACGGCTAAGTCTCACGTCATTGTACGTACTTTCAGAAATCTTATTTTTGAAGGAAAATAAATATTTTTCAACTTCTTACATAATCTGTAATGAAGTCCAACATTTAAAAATGTTTTCTTTATCCAACATCTCGACGTGTAAATAGCTAAATAGATAACGTGAAAAAAATATCTCAGTCAGTGTTTCCCAACGTGGGCCACGCCTCACGGGGGGAGGGGGGGAGGAGACAATTTCATTATTCCGGGTGGCAATTCAAACAAGTTGTAACTGAACTTCATTTAGGAATAATTCAATTCTTTAAAATAAAAAATATGTATATGTTACATAGGGGGGCATCAGAATTGTAGAAAGACATTGGTTGGGTATGGTAAAAAAAAAAAGAAGGTTGGGAAACACTGATTTCAGTGAATATTTAGTAAAAAGTTGAAAGTGTACGTTCAAAAATAGGCCAATTACGAGCGCAACTCATCTTCTGAAGCAGAACTCAGATCACTAAAATAATATATTCTAAATAGGGTATGTGAAAAATTGTACGTGTCGGTTCTAACAGACATAAATTTACTGAGAGAGAAAGAGATGTAGAAAGAGAGGGAGAAATTGACTATGTGTAACAGCGAGTGTGGGAAAAGAGAAAGCGCTAACACACGCAACCACATACCGACTGCCTCATCAGTTTGCAATAAAAACGATCACAAGTAACCGCTGGCTGCAACATAACCTACTGAAACATAAACCTGGAAGTGCTAAAGGTCAGAGTTCGAAATAAGAGAATTAAGTGCACAGTTTTTCTATCTATCTATCTATCTATCTATCTATCTATCTATCTATCTATCTATCTATCTATCTATCTATCTATCTATCTATCTATCTATCTATCTATCTATCTATCTATCTATCTATCTATCTATCTATCTATCTATCTATCTATCTATCTATCTATCTATCTATCTATCTATCTATCTATCTATCTATCTATCTATCTATCTATCTATCTATCTATCTATCTATCTATCTATCTATCTATCTATCTATCTATCTATCTATCTATCTATCTATCTATCTATCTATCTATCTATCTATCTATCTATCTATCTATCTATCTATCTATCTATCTATCTATCTATCTATCTATCTATCTATCTATCTATCTGTCTATCTGTCTATCTGTCTGTCTGTCTGTCTGTCTGCCTGTCTGTCTGCCTGCCTGCCTGCCTGCATGCCTGCCTGCCTGCTACCTACCTACCTACCTACCTACCTACCTAACTACCTACCTACCTACCTACATACCTATCTATCTATCTATCTATCTATCTATCTATCTATCTATCTATAAATGGCGGAGTTTATGGTGAGGCACAAAGTTCAGCGTTGTCATTGTTCAAATAATATCCCAGACGGGCTGAGTTCACAAATGATAATCCCAGACGGGCTGAGTTCACAAATAATAATCCCAGATGGGTTTAGTTCACAAATGATAATCCCAGTCAGGTTGAGTTCACAAATGATAATCCCAGACGGGTTGAGTTCACAAATGATAATCCCAGACGGACTGAGTTCACAATTACCTTACTCTGTGAACCTGATGATAACAATGAATTTCTCAATTGTCTGGAATTCACCAAAGAAACTTATTACTTCTCAATACAATCTCCAACGTGTTCATTTTAGTCATAAAATCTGCAATGTGTTAAATTTAATTATAAAATGTCCAGTGTTGAATTAATTAATTACATTTTCATGTATTTAATTTATTCACAAAAATAATACGTGTTGAATTTATTCCTACAATTTTCGTGTGTTGAATTTATTCATAAAATTTCCAATGTATTTCCTGGATCAGAATTGAAACAAAACGTAGACACGGTTGCCAGCAACACAATGTGTAGGAACTCATTAAGGAGGATGTGTGGGTGTAGCTGATTGTCCCATCACAGGGGTCAAAGATAACCTGGAAACAATGCTAAAATCGGATGTTTTCTTCTGCATTGGTTCTTGCAGTGTAGTATGTTTTCTGCAGGTTTTAAGCGGAAAATCAAGAGGGGGGCGGGGAGGGTGTTAAATTGTCAACCACTGACGAACCTCCTTCATCGCCTCCTGCGACATACATGACAGGGGAAGTATCACTATTCTTTGCATCCTCTATCGAACACAATTAAAGGACTTGTGTACCCTTATTGCTAACGTTATGTTCCCCGTATATACACACTTGTGATACACACTATTCAAGTAATAATTATATCTTTGAAGCATTCTATTGAATGCTTTTTGGTCGTTGGACTCATGAGACGAAGTAACAAACTGCATCCGTATACTTGCTTCATTCATTTTCCTTTTGCGCTGAAGTTAACGCATAGGGCAGATGTCAGATCTCTCCAATTATGTCTGTTCAAAGCTATTCTGTGCAGTTCTTGAATAGTATGAATATTGGTTGTTTTACTTTCTCTAAGTATTGTTCTTCTGAGTGTTTCTTTTGGTCTATCCCTTGCTCTTTTGCCTGTAGGTATCCATTCAAGAGATTGGTGGTGAATTATGTTGGTGTAGGACATGCACGATGTAGGACCAACGGCGTTTTCTGATAACATCTGTGATGAAATGTTAATGTGTCTCTTCTCTGATTTTATCATTCGATTTGAATTCACTCCAATGGGTGTTAGTTATCCTACGAAGACATTTGTTCTCAGAACTCAGTAATTTCTTTTCTGAAAATAAAGAGCTTTTCCAACTCTCACATCCATATGATAACACCGGAATAGTACACTTGCTTACGTGAATAAATTTAATTTGTTGAAGGAAAAAATGGCACTAACACAGACTTCAAAGGGACACAACAGTGTTTTTACTAGTGAACGGTTTTCTCGTACATAGATTACCTCCTCGTAATGTATCGTAAATAGGTCTTGAGCACATATAGACAAGAAACGAGACAGCAGTAATGGTGCTAACATTTTATACAAGTTAAATATCAAACAAAAATCAGAAGGAATTTTAAGATTGAATCCTATATTGTCTTTTCTTTGACTCAAAGATTGAATCCTATATTGTCTTTTCTTTGACTCAAAGATTGAATCCTATATTGTCTTTTCTTTGACTCAAAGATTTAATCATATATTGTCTTTTCTTTGACTCAAAGATTTAATCCTATATTGTCTTTTCTTTGACTCAAAGATCAAGATGGAAATTTAAAAAAAATAAATAATATCTACACACCAAAAGACAACAGATCAAGTGGTTTTCACATGCTTCCAGATTACCAACAGATAGCATGTCACAAATGGCCATGACACATAGACATAACGGCTATAAAGCCAGATGCAGACCATATAAAAGATGGATCACAGAAATAAAAGAAGCCACAGGAACATGCTTACAAACAGCACACAAGAAGTCAATCTCCGGAGAACTCTTCCACCCCTGACGCCGCAAGGCAAACATGGGCCACAGCGTATAGATAGATAGAGATAGATCTAAAATTGTTATACCAATACTCTGCTACCAATGTCAAACATTGTCTTTAACAGCCTCGCAGTAGAAGAAAATCGTTACACGTGAAATGAAGTGGCTGAGAAAAGCTGCAATGGTTACTAAACTAGATAAAATAAGAAATGAAGAAATTAGGAAAAGAGTTGGTATAATATCATGTAACTAACATATTGAGAGACAGCAAGTAAAATGGTTCGGTCACCTTATGAGAATGAACCCAAACCAAATACCAATAAGAGAAAATAACAAATGAATAAGTAAAGTAACCCATATCATTTATTAATGCTGTAGGGGTGAGATGTTAGCGATCTCACATTTCACAGGCTCTACAAATGAGGGCGGTAGCCATCTCCTCTCCCTCGCAGTCTTTACTTCCCGGATTAATCCGGTACCCATTTAAGTCTGGGTCGACCTGGATGCCGTTGCGATCTGAAAACATTTCCGCCTCAGCTGGGGAATGAACCCAGGACCACTCATATGCGAAGCCAGTGCGCTAACCACTGCGCTAACGCGGCTCCCATATAACAAAAGAATATCCGGGCGTAAATCCAAAGATAGACCAAGAAAACAGTGGAAAGAAAACATCAAGATAGCCTTGAACAAACATGGACTAAATGCAACCACGGCGACACATTATTTGTAAGTGTTGTCATACTCTTTGTCATAATCTAGAATATATCTCTTTATCTACAAGCAGACTCTGAACAAGATACGCAGGCCTGAAATATGTGTACCTGCATCGACTATCTGGCATGTAAGAGATAAATCATGTGTACTAATCTAGACAAATATTGATGTTTTGAAAAATATCAACGCTAATGGAAGCTTATTGACATAATCAAGAGACAAGTGGTATATCCTGTAATAATACAATAAAAGGATGTTGTGATAAAATACGGCAGAAAAAAAATGGAAGAATATAAAAATGGATAATACATTCTGATCGATAATATATTCTAATCGATAATAAATTCTAATCGATAATACATAATAACGTTTGAATTCAGTTTTGGCTAACTTCAGGACAGTAAGCAAATAATTGTTAGTCTGTGTTCACAAGAAACGTTTGGATATATCCACTCATGTCCTTCTATGGTAGCTGATATCAGATATTGTGTAATAATTCTTCTTCTTCTGCGTTCGTTCTCAGACTCCTGCATATTAGCAGGATGTAGTCCAGAGAACGGAATGCGTTGTGTTATGGTTTACAGCATTGATGCGATATCTGCGCCTTTCGGTCTGTCACATCAGACATCAACAAAGCTTTGGGTCACTGACCCTATATGGGATGGGGCAGCCAACATCATCCCATAACCTCTTTAGTCGCCTTTTACGACATGCGTGGAAGGTAAACAGTGTTGCTATTCTTTGCTCCCCTTTCAGGCCCCGGCAACACACGGGCGTGTGTAATAATGAAGGCTATCTCTGTGGTGTAGTGGATAGACCGTTTACCTCGTGTGATCAAGAGATCATGTTTGTCATGTTTACAACTTCGTTTATCTGAGATTTCTGAAGATTTTCTTGGCAAGAGAGATATGGGGAAAACCAGACTATAAAGAAGTCAAGTCTCTAAACATTTTAGCATTTTTGTTTCTGAGATAATATAAAACAAGTCGGTTATATGATTTTGTTTGTGTTTTTGTTTGTGTTTTTGTTTGTGTTTGTTTTTGTTTTTGTTTTTGTTTGTGTTTTCACTTGTACGTCTATCTTCTGCTGATTATGAACGTGTATATCTTGATGGTGCCTGTCCGTATCTCGAGGTACATTCAACAGATTACGTTTATGTAAACAACTCCACATATAAACATAATATGTTTATGTAAATATACTCACACACACACACACACGCAGGGACGTAGATATGCTCTCCTGAGAGGGTGGGGAGAGTTTATAAACCTTTAAAAATGAAATATCGTGTTTTCTCGTGTTGAAAAATGCGATTATCTTTTATGGAATAACGGTAAAGGATTGTACCACGACTGTCCCCATAAGACTTGTTATCTATAAGTGTCACGTTACCGGTCGTGGAAGGTGGAGGGGGCCTTTTTATATTTTGCTTGGTCACTATTTATATAAGTGGAGTCGCGTTGGCTATTTTTGGCATGCGATTCTAAGTATGTCATCATCATCATCAGGTGCCATGCCGGGTGGCGTAGGCGGTCATGGCTCTCTACAGCTCTCTGTCCACTGTATTATGTATCAAAGTCGTTGTTGTTTCTTTGCCGTGCCAGGTTGTCAAACTGTCTAATATTTTCTCACGTTGTCGCCCTCTGTCTCTGGTGCCTTCGATCTTGCCTGTTGTGATTATGTTTTCTAAACCTGCCTGTCTCATGAAGTGGCCACAAGAATAAGATTGCCTTTTTCTTATATTCTTGATTAAGTTCCGTTTCGCATTTAACTCTTTTAACACCTCTAAATTAGTTTTCCTGGCAGTCCATGGTATTCTCAGCATTCTTCTGTAGAACCACATCTCTGTTGCCTCCAATCTCCCACTTTCCAGTTTGTTTATTGTCCAAGACTCGCACCCATATGTTAGTATAGGGGTTATATAACACTACAGAACTCTCTTTCTCACCTCTAATGACAAGGTCATATTACACAGTAAATTTTTCATTTTTCTGAATGTTGTTTTTGCCTGTCCTATTAAGTATGTAAATAGTGAAAAACCAAAATCCCAACAGTAATCAAAAATGTAACGAATGGGGTCCTAGTTAATTCAGTTGAAAGGTCTTTATTGAAGACGGTCATGATTTACCAGCATTCTGTTCCAAGTTTCTAGTACTAAAGGCTCTGATTTAGTAAGGAGGTGGAGGGGGAGTTGAACATCCCAAACACTTTTTCTACGGCCTGCCCACACCCAAATGAGTGAGTACAACTAACAATAAATTTTATCAAAATTGCCTGGAAATGACTGAATTACTTAATTTCATTGGATAATAGATTTATATAGATTTATAAGGATTTATATAGATTTATAAGGATTTATATAGATTTATAAGGATTTATATAGATTTATAAGGGTTTATATATATTTATAAGGATTTATATAGATTTATAAGGATTTATATAGATTTATAAAGATTTATATAGATTTATAAGGATTTATATAGATGTATAAGGATTTATAAGGATTTATATAGATTTATAAAGATATATAAGGATTTATATAGATACATAAGGATTTATATAGATTTATAATGATTTATATAGATTTATATCAATTTAGCCGTTCTTTAATTCGCATAGAAAGACTTGTCTACAAAGATACATTTTTTTCAAGATTCTTGAAGGTTGTGGTTGCTGGATTACATGAACTGTGACCTCCATTATTTGTGATAATAAGGTAATACGTTTTGATATAATCAAATTCAACTCATGTGCTCCATTCAGAAGGTCGTACGTCACCACATGAGGCTAAAACTTATTTTTTATAAATTCCTTCACTGACTAATACTGGTTAGTAGAATGTAGTCAGGAGAAACGATCGTGTCACGTTACAGTTTACAGCTTGGTTGCGCTTTATTGCACCATTATTTTTGCATATCCGACTTCAGCATTATCTTATGGCTACATATACTTGGACAGCCAACTCCACCCTAAACTTTGCTAGTCATCTCTTATGATATGCATGGCAGCACATAGTGTTTGTATTCTTAACTTACTTTTCTGACCCAAGCGACACACCGGTACCTTAAAGTATTTATTTTCAGAAACATCACGTTCCAACCACTACAAGACATTCCAAGTGTATGTGGGAGACTAGTGGCGCCAGAAGTAGGTGAGAACAGGTGAGAACAACACCTGGGTAAACACTATCACAGAGGACGATATTCTTGATTAGAAACTACCTCACAGCACGTGGGACATTCCCATAAGTGATCCGCTCTCTATTCCAGCAGTCATCCAACTCGATGGTGTTTTGAGTCTAATGTCGGCGAAACAGACGTCGACATCAGGGCACAACTCTGGCCCTTGCGACAGGTTTCTTTGTTGTTCCACCCACCCACTCCGTGCCCGTAACTAGTTCAAGCACAACGTCGGCCTGTCAGAACAACATGGTAACTGTTATCGAAGGTTACGACTATGAAAAGGACGATATCAAAATGGACAACAATTATAATAATCGTGAAAAAAAACAGCTGCGTAACACTTTATGCATGCATATTAATCTAAACATTCCTTTATTGATAGTACTTCTGACTTGAAAAGTTCTTTTATTGATAGTACTTTTAACTATAGAAAAGTTACTTTATTGATAGTACTTTTAACTATAGAAAAGTTACTTTATTGATAGTACTTTTAACTATAGAAAAGTTCCTTTATTGATAGTACTTTTGACTATAGAAAAGTTCCTTTATTGATAGTACTTCTGACTATTGAAAAGTTACTTTATTGATAGTACTTTTGACTATAGAAAAGTTCCTTTATTGATAGTACTTTTGACTATAGAAAAGTTCCTTTATTGATAGTATTTTTGACTATAGAAAAGTTACTTTATTGATAGTACTTCTGACAATAGAAAAGTTCATTTATTGATATTACTTCTGACAGTAGAAAAGTTCCTTTATTGATAGTACTTCTGACAATAGAAAAGTTCCTTTATTGATAGTACTTCTGACTATAGAAAAGTTCCGTTATTGATAGTACTTCTGACAATAGAAAAGTACATTTATTGATATTACTTCTGACAGTAGAAAATGTCCTTTATTGATAGTACTTCTGACAATAGAAAAGTTCCTTTATTGATATTATCTCTGACTATAGAAAAGTTCCTTTATTGATAGTACTTCTGACTATAGAAAAGTTCATTGACTGATAGTACTTCTGATTATAGAGTATCTCTTTTATTGATAGTACTACTAACTATAGAAACGTTCCTTTAATGTTATTTGTTCTTACTGTGAAAAGGTCTTTTATTGTTAGTATTTATGACTATGAAAAAATTCTTTACTGTTAGTATTTCTGACTACGAAAATGTCGTTTATTGTTAGTACTTCTGACTATAAAATAGGCCTGATTTAATTTTTTTTTAATTATTTACAGCATTTGTTAGTGCACCCATTTTCATCAAACATTTGACCCCACTGTACGATTTACTGATTAAACTTTAGAGGTCCTGGTTCGTCCACCATCTCAATTATTTCTTATAGTCACATGTCTCCATCACCACATTGGATAAATTCGCTGCTGAAACAAACATTCCTGGCCACATCTTGTCTGTTTCTACAGGACACAATTATTGAGCTGAGAAATTAAGTCTACCAACTTTCGTGCGATATGAATCAAAACAGAAGTAAAACAAACACCTACACGCCTACATCGATCAATTTGCGCATTTGTTATTTTTGGCTGTTTATTTAACGCGTTTGGACAAATCTTACAGCCTTGAACTTTCACTACCTCATTTATCGAATTGTCCTTGACATCAGCCAGTAGTTTTCACGAAAACAAACTGTGTATGAAACAGCATATCTAACGTGGCAGATGTGTAGCGCGGAGTAGATGGGAATTTGTAAACAATAACCGCGTTTTAAAAACAGCAGCGACGAGCGTGCGTATGCATTATCTAACCATCGAGTAGTAAATTTGGGTGTCGTCGTCGGTAAAGTCAAACGTTGGTGTAACAACCATCATAGATAGACATATTACACATATTAGACAGTGAGACAGACATAAGGCGTTGCTATGGCCGAGGCAGTAAATGTTCAGCGACGCATTCTAGTTGGTCTTGATGGAAGTCAAAATGCGTTTGATGCATTTAACTGTGAGTAATTAACACATTATTGCATTTAACTGTAAGTAATTAACACATTATTGCATTTAACTGTGAGTAATTAACACATTATTGCATTTATCTGTGAGTAATTAACACATTACTTTGTAGAATGGTTGTTTTAGTGTAGTTAATCATTTGCGGTTAAAATAGCTTAAATGTAGGAGTTAACATAGCTTAAATGTAGGAGTTAACATAGCTTAAATGTATGAGTTAACATAGCTTAAATGTATGAGTTAACATAGCTTAAATGTATGAGTTAACATAGCTTAAATGTAGGAGTTAACATAGCTTAAATGTAGGAGTTAACATAGCTTAAATGTATGAGTTAACATAGCTTAAATGTATGAGTTAACATAGCTTAAATGTATGAGTTAACATAGCTTAAATGTAGGAGTTAACATAGCTTAAATGTATGAGTTAACATAGCTTAAATGTATGAGTTAACATAGCTTAAATGTATGAGTTAACATAGCTTAAATTTATGAGTTAACATAGCTTAAATGTAGGAGTTAACATAGCTTAAATGTAGGAGTTAACAATTATAGATTGTGTTCTTCTTCTTCTTCTTCTTCTTCTTCTGCGTTCGTTCTCAAACTCCTGCAGATTAGCAGGATGTAGTCAGGAGAACGAAATTATGTGTGTCATGGTTTCCAGCATTATGCCATATCTGCTCATTTCGGCCTGACACATCCGACTTCAGCATGGCTTTGGGTCACCGACCCTATATGGGATGGGACAGCCAACTCCATCCCATAACCTTCTTCGTCGCCTATTACGACATGCGTGGAAGGTAAGCAGTGTTGCTATTCTTTGCTCCCTTTCGGGCCCGGCACCACACTGGCAATAGATTTTGTTAAATATTAACATTATTCATTATAATTCGAGTTTTCATTTACGTTTATCAACCAAGTGAACACCATGTGTTATGATTTGTGTCAACAATGAGAGTACACAATTGTACAATGACAATAGTAAATAGTTGCGTCTTTGTCTTTGATTAGGAAAAGTGGGGGGGGGGGGGATAACATACAGAACAAAATTAAAGTAAGATCATGTGTTAGATTTCATGACTCGTCTGTTAGATTTTATGACTCGCCTGTTAGATTTCATGACTCGTCTGTTAGATTTCATGACTCGTCTGTTAGATTTTATGACTCGTCTGTTAGATTTTATGACTCGTCTGTTAGATTTTATGACTCGTCTGTTAGATTTCATGACTCGTCTGTTAGATTTTATGACTCGTCTGTTAGATTTTATGACTCGTCTGTTAGATTTCATGACTGTCTGTTAGATTTCATGACTCGTCTGTTAGATTTCATGAGTCGTCTGTTTAGTTTCTCCGAAGGGAGACATTCTAATGCTGCAGGATCCCACGTCCTGCCATGAACCCAGCATACGCTCCGAGGTTGTCACCATATCTCCCTGAGCTACCCTCACAACTGACAGGTTGTCACAATATCTCTCAAATTTTACTTAGACATCCTGTACGATATGCCTAGAAAAAAGGGAAATAACCGTATTCTTTGCAAACCTGAAGTAGAAGTCCAGGTAGGGTTGCCACCCGAGCAGTATATTTTAATGGCTTGTAAAGTTGATATCAATAATAGTAAGAAAAGATAACTTTCATTACTGAATGTTTTCCTGTGAAGGAGTGCAGGGTGGTTTTCTATGGACTGTGGAAATGAAGGCCGCTTTGCCATAGCAGACACCGCGACATGTACAGGGAGGATTTTGATTCTACCTCCTAAAGAAAAGAAAATCATGTCCCAACCGTGGATTGAACCCTAGAACTCAAAGGTCTAGGCGTACTAACCACACGACCATGTAGAAAAGATAGACGGTATCAAATAATGAAGTTGCGTTTAAGATGTTTATGTCGTTGAAGAATCTCCTTAGTATGTATGCTTAAACAACATAGGGAACTAAAGCAGTAAGTATAGGGTTAGCTACTTCGTCACAGTCAGGGCCTGCTTTGTCGCAGTCGTTTGCATGACACATGAAAAATACGGAATATTAGACTACCTTTCGTCAACTAATTTTAACCCAGGTTTTACCTTTTTCAGATGTCTTCCAATTATATTCTTATATCGTACAATCTCGTAACCCGTCAGGAGGGTCATAGGGGTACCACATTGAATGCTTCAGCACACAAAGTCCTCTAGCAATTTCTATCTTCAACTGTGAATGTGTGAAAAAAGCTCTTGTCCTGTCCAGTCCATAATGATGTCTGCCCATGTTTTTATTCGCCCTCCTCTACGTCTTTCTCCTTCAACGGTTCCCTACTGTATTGTTTTTGACAAGGAACAATGTCGGCATACATGTCATAATTTTTGTCGGTTTAATTATTGAAAGCAATTCTTTTATTCCGGTCTAAAACTTGTACTGTTAGATCTACTGAATATTGTGTTGTATAGCAGTAATTAATTTCGCTTTATTAATCTATAATTCGACTATTCTCCCAAGGTTACTTACACAATGTGCACAGAGACAATGATTATGTCATCATTGCTTACAACCCAAACATTTCCAGTTCTATTTTCAACGGTAAGTATCCTAACTCAATTAATAGTAATGTGTCAATCCTATCTACAGTAAGTCTGCTATAGTAATGTGTCAATCCCACTTAGTCTTCTATAGAAATGTGTCAATCCCACTTAGTCTTCTATAGTAATGTGTCAGTCCTACTTAAAGTCTTCTATTATAGTTAGTTCGTTATTCCTCTAGGAAGACGGCATATAGGACGGATATCATAGATTTCCAAGTCTCACGTTTCATTGAATTTTGTTTTAGTTCTTCATTGTTCCAAAGACTGATGGTGAAGTGTTAGATTTTATGGTTTTATTCTGTTTGTTTGACCCTATCTTGGTAAAGATATTTCGGTAGAAACGTCGATATTGTTCAAAGTAAAACTGCTAATTAATCATTTTTATGTAGTTTTTATTGTTTCGTAGTAGTAAGGGGAAAATTTTGAAGTCCTTGACCAAAGGTTTTCTCATCGACACTAATCCAGATTCATCATCAATGAAATTTTTTTTATAAACATGGCATCCTTGTATTATCGTTAGAGCATATACATTATCATTCACAACCGCTGAGTTCAAAGCTCTGGACAGCGACTCAGCAATTTATCCAGACTACTCGACTTCCTGGTTGAGCGGAGATGAACATATCAAGGAATAGACCACTCTACATCACATATATTTAATTGATTCTTGATTTGGAACGAAAATCACAGCGTCAGGGGCATTCCCATAAGTGCTCTGCCCGCCATACTACCAGTCATCTAAGGGTATATAAGATCAGTATACAATCAGTTATTTGGTCACTGAAATTTTAGAATTAATACAATTATAATGTACATTACACACAGACTGGTTTTCCCTTCACTGGATATAATGCTTCTTACGTGAGTTCCCTTAATTAGGAAGCATTATATCCAGGAAAACCAGTAAAGAGATACAAAATAGATGCTACAAATCATACCAGATCCTAGGACAGATGACACGTATTTTCAAGAACACAAATGTAAACATAGACACTAAAGTTGCATTATACAAGACTATTATTATTCCATCACTGTGATTCCGGTGTCAAACCTGGACAATGACAGCACAAGACAAAAGAAAAATAGTGATAACAGAAATGACATGTCTACGAAAAATACTCGGAGTGTTGTTAAGAGATAGAATTAGAAACGATAACATCAGACATATAAACAAAAAAAAATACCAGTATTTGAACACATCAAAAGAAAACAGATCATGTGGTTTTCTCACGCTTCCAGACTACCGACACATAGCATGCCACAAATGGCTATGACACAGACACAACGGTTATAAAGCCAGAGGCAGACCATGTAAAAGATGGATCACAGAAATCAAAGAAGCCACAGGAACACTTCCACCCCTAACGCTAAGGAAACAAGGGCCGTAGCGTATAGATAGATAGATAGATTACACACGTATGGCAGGATAAACGGTTCAATACAAGAAGAAGTGCTTACATTTTAACGAAATAAATCTTAAAATTAAACAGCAACAATCCTACGTTATTTAACGAACCGAAATATCAATAAAGACGCAGATTACAGTCGCTAGATGCGTCAATCTTCTGCTGGATCCTTCCCCCTTAGATGACCCTGGGGCGAGCTCTCAGAGCGTGGTGCACAGATTGATTCACAAGGCAGCAGTCCTATTGACTTCTTAGCTCTTTATGTCCATTGAGATTAAATTATCCATTTTAACAACAATGTTTATTAGTGGCGTGCTACAGTGACGTCACGAAAGCTGCGCGCACTATAACAAAGTTAGAATGGAACTGCCAAAAATATTAAATATTAAAAGATTATAGGGAGGATGGGCGCTACCTTTAGAAAGGATCATTCCCTCATTCCCGTACATAATTTCCTCATTTCCCGTGCATAATTCCTTCATTTTCATTTAACTTTTTGTTACACATCGTTAAGGGAGAAAATGATATTGTTACCCTTATTTTAGCTGAATGACTACTAATACTATAAGTCATGAACAAACCAACCAAAACCGTCTTCAATAAAGACCGTTGAGCTGATTTAATTATGACCCCATTCGTTACGTTTTTGATTATTGTTGGATATTCGGTTGGTCACTATTTGCATTCTTGGAATCGCATGCCAAAAACAGCCAAGACGATTTCAAATAAATAAATAGTAACCAACCGAAAGCCTAAAAAGACCCCTCTCCCGTCCTGTCACGTGACTATTCTAGATAACAGGTCTTACTAATGACGGACTTTTTAATCTATGGACTTGGTGTGATAGTGTTTGTATTTATGCACTAGCCCATTTCATCTATCTTTACTAACATTGTTTGTGCTTGTCTCAAGTATACGTGTTTCTGTTGATGGGCCGAACTTTTCCACTGTTCTATATAAGAAATATTATTCAATATTGATTAGTCATAATTGGTCGCTATTTTATTTCAATGTAAGTACGTGACGGTCCATACCCTTGTCTAGTTATTAATAAACAAAATCTGTACTGGTGATTGCAAAGGTAGGCCCATAGTACGCATGTGCTGTACCGTGATCAACAATATAAGATATGGGGGCTTCTCTGACTTCGCTAGCATGTGGGCTTCTCTGACTTTGCTCTTTTAAAACCGAACACAGATTTTTATGTAATGGTAGTTATGAGTTTCCTCTCTTTTTGAGAGGCGTGCCTCTTTCAACCAGCGGAAAAGTCCAATTCGGTTATATCCGGACACATTACCATAAGACATTAGACGTAACAAAGACCCCAAAGTACTTTGTAAGTCTTAAAGTATTTTTTTAAAAAATGTAATTTCCTCCGGAAGGGGTGAACTACGCTGTGTTAATGGTTAACAGCGGAACTACGTTATCTACGGCCTTCGGCTCAGTACATCCGGTTTTCGCATCTTTTTTATTTCAGGTGAGCTTTCTAACATGTGACAACCTTGCTATTTGTTACCAGGCAAACGAGTACGCCACTGCTCTACTCCTACTGTGTAATTATTCCCTAAATGAGCCTCATTACAGCTTGTTCGAATTACCTCCCTGAACAATAATATTTCCCCCTCCTCCGCCGCCCTCCCCTTCCACCTTCCCCCCCTCTCCCGTCCCACCCCCCATGGAGTGTTGGCCTCATTTTGGAAAACACTGCTCTAGGGAATCAATCTAGCGTACCGCCCGTGTGTTGCCGGGGCCCGAAAGGGGAGCAAAGAATAGCAACACTGTTTACCTTCCACATGTCGGTTATGGGAGGGAGTTGGCTGCCCCATCCGATATAGGGTCAGTGACCCAAAGCCATGCTGAAGTCGAATGTGTCAGGCCGAAAGGCGCAGTTATCTCAGCAATTATGTAAACCATGACACAACGCATTCCGTTCTCCGGACTACATCCTGCTAATCTGCAGGAGTTTGAGAACGAACGCAGAAGAAGAAAAAGAAGAAATCTAGCTTACAATAAAATTATCTTTCTTCTTCTTCTTCAGCATTCATTCTCAAACTCCTGCTGAATTCTCTTATAGCAGGACCATGGTCCTACTAGATTTCCAGCAGGATGTTGTCCAGAGAATGGAAATGCGTTGTGTCGCCGTTTTATTTGCGCCACTGACCCGACACATCTGTCTTCGGCGGAAATAAATTATCTTTCAAGTACGAACATCTACTTTCCATTCAAAATCTTCACCTTATATTGTTATGGTAACTAAGGTAATACTTCTAAAATAAGAATATACTATAGAATAAAAACCAACATTCCAACAAAAATGTACACTATTAATATTACATCTGCTGTAGCCAGCGACATATACATGACTCTTGTGCATTCTACACCAAACAGCACTCGCTCTTACCGAAGCTCTCGCTCACCACCTCGGTAGATAGACGAATTATCTTAGCCTAATACGAGACAATATGTTACCGGTGAGAATTATACAATATCGATCGGTTTTGTTATATAATAGATATCTGAATATTCATTTATGAAATTAATATCGTCCTGCTGCTCGTTAATCTAGCTTCATCCATTTCATGAACTAACTTGAGTAAAATACATCTGCATAATTCAATTCAGAGTTCGTACTGTGAGTTCGCATTATGAGCTCGTATTGCAAGTTCGTATTGTAAGTTCGTATTGTAAGTTCGTATTGTGAGTTCGTATTGTAAGTTCGTATTGTAAGTTCGTATTGTAAGTTCGTATTGTAAGTTCGTATTGTAAGTTCGTATTGTAAGTTCGTATTGTAAGTTCGTATTGTAAGTTCGTATTGTAAGTTCGTATTGTAAGTTCGTATTGCAAGTTCGTATTGTAAGTTCGCATTGTGAGTTCGCATTGACAGGATCCTGAAGGAGAGTATAATATAGCAAGACTGTTACCTGCCAAGCATGTCGTAAGAGATGACTAAGAAAGTTTTGGGATGGAGTTATCTGTCACATCTCAAAAAGGGACAATGTGATCCAGTACGATGAAGTCGTTTGTCAGTCTGAAAGACACAAATGTCGCAGATAAGCTGTAAACCGTGAGACAAGACATTACGTTCTGTAAATTACATTCTGCTAATCTGTGGGAGTGTGAGAAAGAACGTAGAAGACGAACACTTATTCTTCAGAATAAACTTCGCCGATTGTGTTTCCGTAACAGTTGTGTTCAGTTCCCTACAAATATTCTTCATTTAGAGTCTGAATGACAACCTGCAAGTCTTTATGCCTTATATTTGTCCCGTATGTTACAGGCCCTCATCACTCATATTTGTCCCGCATGTTACAGGCCCTCATCACTCATATTTGTCCCGTATGTTACAGGCCCTCATCACTCATATTTGTCCCGCATGTTACAGGCCCTCATCACTCATATTTGTGACGTATGTTACAGGCCCTCATCACTCATATTTGTCCCGTATGTTACAGGCCCTCATCACTCATATTTGTCCCGTATGTTACAGGCCCTCATCACTCATATTTGTCCCGTATGTTACATGTCCTCATCACTCATATTTGTCCCGTATGTTACATGTCCTCATATTTGTCCCGCATGTTACAGGCCCTCATCACTCATATTTGTCCCGTATGTTACAGGCCTTCATCACTCATATTTGTCCCGTATGTTACATGTCCTCATCACTCATATTTGTCCCGTATGTTACATGTCCTCATATTTGTCCCGCATGTTACAGGCCCTCATCACTCATATTTGTCCCGCATGTTACAGGCCCTCATCACTCATATTTGTCCCGTATGTTACAGGCCTTCATCACTCATATTTGTCCCGTATGTTACAGGCCCTCATCACTCATATTTGTCCCGTATGTTACAGGCCCTCATCACTCATATTTGTCCCGTATGTTTTAGGCCCTCATAACTCATATTTGTCCCGTATGTTACATGCCCTCATAACTCATATTTGTCCCGTATGTTACAGGTCCTCATCACTCATATTTGTCCCGTATGTTACAGGCCCTCATCACTCATATTTGTCCCGTATGTTTTAGGCCCTCATAACTCATGTGTCCCGTATGTTTTAGGCCCTCATAACTCATGTGTCCCACATGTTACAACCCATCATAACTCACTCATATTTGTTCATTATTTATCAGACCCTCATAACTCATATATGTCTCGCTCGTTGCTGGAGCTTGAAAGAGAAGAAAGTAATAACAACAGTGTGACATATCATTCATTTCGTAAACGAAAACTAAGGATGCTTAGGTGTGAATGTCATTTCTTGCCATAGATCTAAGTTACCTAAAAGTCACGTTGAAGTCATATATTTCAGGTGCAAACAAGCAACTATCGCAGTCAGACTGTAAATCACGATATAACTTATTACTTTCTCTTGACTACATTCTACCAGGAATTTTAGAGCGAGTTGTAAAAACATTTTTTTCATATTTTGTGTCAATTACTTTCATTTACAATAAAACAAATTATTTAAAATGCTATCGTTTCAATCACAAACAGTGGACTTCCTGCTGCCTACCAATGTATCATCAGTTTCTGACGCAGTTAGCGCTGCACACGAACAAGCCAAAAATGTCAAGGAATTGCTGGAAGAGAAGCTGAAACAATCAGGGGTTAGTTTACAGTGGCGTCACCGGTGGTGGGGTACAGAATGCACATCTAGATACAAGAATTAGACACGCATCACTCTTAAGGGGTAATTCCCTCAGGGTTTTCTCCTGTTGACCCAGTTCTTACTAGCGTAATTAGGAAACAAGTCCTTCTCTAGGACAATTCTCACTAGCGTAATTAGGAAACTTCTGTAGGACAATTGTGCGGAGACCGTCGACGGTAAAGAAGATATGTTCACATAATTAATTATGCCTTTCTTTGTAACTTTCTTGATTATTCTCGTGTTATCCGTTGGTCACTAATTGTATAATTGGAAACATGCCAGAAATAGTCCAGGGGACTCCAAGTATATAAATAGTAATCAACCGAAATGACATCAATAACAAATAAACATTAGGAATGAAGGACTAATTAATTCTGTTGAAAGGTCTTTATCGAGGTAAGGTCATACCTTATCTCATGACGCTGTCATTTTGTCTTCATAAATCTGACTTTTCCTGCTATTTATTAAATGACGACACTTCGCCAAAAACGAATATGTCTGTCCATTGGCGCAAGTATAACAGCGACACAACAAATTTCCATTCTCTGGACTACATCCAATTGAAAATCTTGAAGAATTACTCTTCTGTTTCAAGAGAAATTCAGCGGAAGTTTGAAAATGAACAAGGAAGACGAAGACGAAGAATGGCGATGCAAAGTGTAAGTAAATGGACACATCATCCGACATCAGCCAAGGTGACTGATGCTATGTAAGATCAGAAAGTCGGACTAGTCTGCAGTAGGACGTGGTAAATATTGTTTCTGAAATGCCACATTTTTCTGTAACGATCGACCTTTTCTGTGACGTTTTACAAGTCCGTGCCATATCCTTTTGCATTTCTAGATGTTCAAGATTGTGCAACATCTAAGATCATGATTAGAAACCGAAATATATTCTAAATAACACTAAAAAGTGATTACAAAACGAAATATATTCCAAATAACACTGGCAAGTGATTACAAAACGAAATATATTCTAAATAACACTAAAAAGTGATTACAAAACGAACTATATTCTAAATAACACTGAGAAGCACAAAAACAAACTCTAAACTTACACATGACCTGAAATAGGGCACCAAATTCCACTAAGTACTATACTGATATTAAACAAACATGGTTCTCAGGTTTCAACGCAAGGATGACACCATTTCAATACAAATGTGATACTGTATTTTACAATCCTTGTGACGCCACTGGTTAATTGTATGTGCAAGTATTGTATGTTTACTTTATGGTTCATGTTTTATTCTAGAAACATATTGTGTGGAAATGTTTATAGAAAAGTAAGATTCTATAGATAGTAAGAAATATATATTGGAAACAAACAGCTGCGATGGGAGTTGACAGTAATGTAGGAGAATTGTAAAAGATAGAAATGGGAGACAGAGAGAGATGTGTAACCTCATCAGATAGTTTCTCCCTATATACAGAGGATATTATGTGAAATTTAGAAAACATGCCAGGAATAGCAGTTGGAGGTTACAATCTGAATAATCTAAGATATACTGACGATATATACTGTTTTAAAAATAAAGTAACGCAACTATTTTGCAGTTACTTTTACTAAAATTATTCGTTTATTGGATATCATTCAGCCAATCGCGTGTGTTCAACTGGTCATGAACTTCTCGTGGTTACCTGAAGTATACTCGTCTCATGATTCGTCAGATCATGAAAGGGGTCAAGATTAAAAGAACATTTTTGGCAATACATCGTGACAGGTTGATGATAATCACGTGAACCTTACTGAATAAAAAACTCTTTGACAAATATTATTGAATGCCCATAAACTTCTTCATCTTCTTCTTCTGCGTTCGTTCTCAAACTCCTGCAGATTAGCAGGATGTAGTCCAGATAACGTTATGCGTTGTGCCATGGTTTACAGTATTGCTGCGATATCTACGCCTTCGACCGGACACATCCGACTTCAGCATGGCTTTGGGTCACTGACCCTATATGGCATGGGACAGCCAACTCCATCCCATAACCTCCTTAGTCGCCTTTTACGACATGTGTGGAAGGTAAACAATGTTGCTATTCTTTGCTCCCTTTCGGGCCCTGGCAACACACGGGCGTGCCCATAAACGATTAACGGTCCTCGAATACATTCAGTTGAAAATTCAGTGCACATGTATTGTTGATCTCTCTACATAACAACGATACATAATTATTGGACGCTTACAGACTGGAGAATCAGAAGTGTAGTGGCCAGACAATTTAATGTGATTAGAAGCATCATTAGTCGCCATTAAAGACGATTTCATCAAATTGGCTCAGTGGCAGACCGGTCGCGTAGTGGAGGACCCAGAGTTACATCTCCTGCCGAAGACCACTTCATACGTTTGCGTCACCTCAGGAATCGATTTGCATCTGTGCCCTCCACAGTCCACTCAACGCTAGCAGCTCGTCGAATTTCGGATAGAATGGTCAGTTACTGGCTGCACGACGCTGGTCTTTTGGCTAGAATACCCTACAGAGGTCCCTACAGTTCTGGCGATGCCGGTTCTTACGGATCGGCACCGCCAGAACTGACAAGTGAGCGAACCAAGAATCGTCAATGGTCCGTTAATGTCTTGAGACTGGTTTGGTTTAGTAATGAATCATTTTTTGCGCTCCAGCGACACGATAGACGGAGAAAAGTTTACCGCTGAGTCCGTGAGTTCTACACCCAGAACAGTGTTGATGAGGTTCCTCTACATGGCATGGTGAGGGATGTATACTGATGTGAGGGGGGGGGCGATTAATTTCATGAGGAAGTGACATGGGGCAAATAGACGAAAGCCTGTATACCAAACGATACGTTGTTTAATTTGTACGTACTCGCCTCCTTGCAATTTTGACTGCACGAAGGTCGATTTTTTCAGCAGGAAACCCTCCACTTCATTACGCACAACTCAGCACTCATACCATGGACAACAACGTCCATACCATTCCGTGACGAGCCATGCCATCGACCATGATCCCTATAGAGCACTTATGGGATGAACTCGACAGATTCCGACAGCGAAATTTGGCTTCAGCCAATCTCCGACAGTTGTTCAGTTGTCTCTTGCAGTGCGGGAAGAGTGGACAGCCATCCCACAACAACAGATTCAACGGCTAATCTGATCTATGTCACGGAGATGTTGTTTTCTTATATATGCCAGAGGAGACCATACACCTTACTGAAACGGAGGTAACGTCGCAAAGAATTACGGTCCAAACCAAATTTTCATTGTTAGTCTGAAAGCTTCTTCATGCCAAGGTTGAAACATTAATTCCGTAAAATAAAGTGTTGGTACACGTTTAAAATTTGGTGTCCATTCATTCATTCATTCATTCATTCATTCATTCATTCATTCATTCATTCATTCATTCATTCATTTTCCTTTTGCGCTTAAGTTAGCGCATAGGGCAGAGGTCAGATCTCTCCAATTCTGTCTGTTCAAAGCTATTCTGTGCAGTTCTTGAATAGTATGAATATTGGTTGGTTGGTTTACTTTCTCTAAGTATTGTTCTTCTGAATGTTTCTTTTGGTCTACCCCTGGCTCTTTTGCCTGTAGGTATCCATTCAAGAGATTAGTGGTGTATTATTCTGTTGGTGTCTGCGCGTAGGATATGTCCGATGTAGGACCAACAGCATTTTGTGATAACATCTGTGATGAAATTTTGATGCGTCTCTTCTCTGATTTTATCATTCGATTTGAACTCACCCCAATGTGTGTTGGTGTCCATTAGCCCTGCAGTAATGTTGGGTTTTTTTTAATACAGAATAGTTCTGATTGAAGGGACCGAACAAGGACATCAATCCATATTAGACTTGATAGTATAAGAAAGTAAAAACACAGGTCTCCGTGTATACAATAAGAAAACAGAAATACTCGTAATAGCTGCTTTAAAGAAATACACACCGCCAAGATGCAGTACTGCTATCAATGATACAAAATTAAATCAAGTGTAGAAAGTCAAGTTTGTTAGCACCATTTTCACATCAGATGGCCGGTGCTACAGTGAGATAAAAAAAAATCAGGATAGCACAGTCCACATCAGTATTTCAAATAATGAGATATTCTAGTATTTCAAATAATGAGATATTCTAGTATTTCAAATAATGAGATATTCTATATAACGGAGTAGATCATTAATGCATGCATAAGTTTGAGTGCTAAAATGTTATATTAAGCTTTTAGATATTTTTTTTGCTCTACTATTAGACTTACAGACATTTGTTTTGCTCTACTATTAGACTTACAGACATTTGTTTTGTTCTACTATTAGACTTACAGACATTTGTTTTGTTCTACTATTAGACTTACAGACATTTGTTTTGTTCTACTATTAGACTTACAGACATTTGTTTTGTTCTACTATTAGACTTACAGACATTTGTTTTGTTCTACTATTAGACTTACAGACATTTGTTTTGTTATACTATTAGACTTACAGACATTTGTTTTGTCTCCTATTAGGCTCATGGATATTTGTATTGTTCTACTATTAGGCTCATATATATTTGTTTTGTTCTACTATTAGGCTCATGGATGTGTCCAGGTGCTGGAAAGCTCTAATATCGGACATGCTATCGTTAAGGAAGCAGAGAAGCAAAGTGTAGAGCTTATTGTTATTGGAAGTCGCGGACACGGTATGCTCAGAAGAACAATTCTTGGCAGTGTCTCTGGCTACATCGTTCACCATAGTCATATTCCTGTGCTAGTTTATCCCAGCGTGCACCATCATAAAGACAAACATCACAATGCGCATGACAAGGGACATTAGAAAAGGATGTATAAATTAGAGATATGAGATTTGCCCTATAGTATTCCACAAGATTTATGACATTCTAGTGCTCTAAAGTTGCCAGATAGTTGAAATTGATTATTGCTGAATTTCAGATAACAAACGACCAAATAAATGACAAATTTCTAAACTTTTGTTACATTTTTCTAATTGATTGAAAATACAAATTTACAAAATTATAATTATCTTTCGAACAATGTTACAGGCCAGAATAAGAAATTCCTGAATGCATGGTGAAAAATGTCGTTTTTGGAGATTCGAGATAGGGGCGTTGCTGGATATTTACAATTTTAATTACCACAAAATGGCCAAATTATGGTAGCCCTTCCACATCCATTGTTAATATGTATATTTTCTGAGGGGATTTGCTTTTGACTCATTATTTAGTCCATAATGCACACATAATGAAATATACTTTATGATAGCATAGTTAGTGCAGTGCTTTGTTGTATATTCTGTAAGTAATATTATTGTCAATAGATTTTTGATAAAATATCAGTCAGACAAGGCAGACAGACTAATAAAGGAAGAGAGCAAGACAGTTACAATGATGTTGACAACGAGACTGATGATATCGTGGGGCATGTGAAACACTCGAAGAGATATCTACACATATATCTATTCACTAAACCATGTATTGCCCTTCAGTATCAGGGGTAGAAGAGTTCTCTGGAGAAGGCCCTCGTGTGTGCTGAGTATATTGTGGAATTTATTATATCGGTCTCTAGGTCTACCTTCACTGTATCTGTGTAACATAGCTTTGCTGTGGTATGCTGTCTGATGATAGTCTGATGATGTGTGCAAACCATTTTATCTGTTGACTCTTAATATACTCCAAGATTGGTGTGGAGCCGGTTCTTTGTCTAATGTCTTCATTTCTCACTGTCTCATAGCGATATTCCTAGGATTCTTCTTAAACATGTCTTTTCAGCTATCACAAGTTTACATTTATAAATATATGATCATCCCAAATTGCATAGACAAAATCAACCTTCTAAGTAAGGAAGACCAGAATATCATCTTCAGTCTTTGCACACAATATGTACCCCGTAACAATCACCTCAACATAATACAGCCTCACCATACTCAAATGTGCCGGGTCAAGTGTATAAACATCCTTATTAAGCTATTGATCACCACCTATTTTTGAATATTTAGCGCTGAATAACTTTCGTTACTGCATGTTTTCCTGAGAATGTGTGCAGGGTGGATTTATATTTTGACAAGAACAATTCAAAATATGCAAGTAATACTACAATGACTAAATTCATGCTTTATTTCAAAGTATAATCAGTGTATATAATCATTTGTTGTTGGTCATGTTGTGTTATTGCCATATGTTTAGTCATGTTGTGTTATTAACATATGTTTAGTCATATTATGTTGACATATGTTTAGTCATGTTGTTTTATTGACATATGTTTAGTCATGTTGTGTTGTTGACATATGTTTAGTCATGTTGTGTTGTTGATATATATTTAGTCATATTGTGTTGACATATGTTTAGTCATGTTGTGTTGTTGACATATGTTTAGTCATGTTGTGTTGTTGACATATGTTTAGTCATGTTGTGTTGTTGACATATGTTTAGTCATGTTGTGTTATTGACATATGTTTAGTCATGTTGTATTGTTGACATATATTTAGTCATGTTGTGTTGACATATATTTAGTCATGTTGTTTTATTGACATATGTTTAGTCATGTTGTTTTATTGACATATATTTAGTCATGTAGTTTTATTGACATATGTTTAGTCATGTTGTGTTGACATATATTTAGTCATGTTGTTATTGACATATATTTAGTCATGTTGTATTGTTGACATATGTTTAGTCATGTTGTATTGTTGACATATATTTAGTCATGTTGTGTTGACATATATTTAGTCATGTTGTTTTATTGACATATGTTTAGTCATGTTGTTTTATTGACATATATTTAGTCATGTTGTTTTATTGACATATATTTAGTCATGTTGTTTTATTGACATATATTTAGTCATGTTGTATTGTTGACATATATTTAGTCATGTTGTATTGTTGACATATATTTAGTCATGTTGTGTTGACATATATTTAGTCATGTTGTTTTATTGACATATGTTTAGTCATGTTGTTTTATTGACATATATTTAGTCATGTTGTTTTATTGACATATATTTAGTCATGTTGTTTTATTGACATATATTTAGTCATGTTGTATTGTTGACATATATTTAGTCATGTTGTGTTGACATATGTTTAGTCATGTTGTGTTGACATATGTTTAGTCATGTTGTGTTGACATATGTTTAGTATTAACATTTTCTTTTACATTTATCAAACCATTTTTTTCTTTTCTTTATTTAGCCAGCATTATGTGCTTTTTTTCTTCCGTTTTTTTTTGGAATGTACATGTTATAGATTAATTATGCACATTTACAATAGAGAACAGAAGGCAAAAATGAAATTAAGAAATGAAGTAGAAAATCATCCCAGGTTTACACAAAAATCATCATTTTCAATAGTAAAACGATGAAAAAGTTGCATGGTTGCACATATATGGCGAAATGACTACCTGTCAAAAACAATTTTGCGGAGGTGCAGTTGAGGGTGGAAGACGCAGAAGGGGTGAGAGAAAATAAGTGGCAGACAATATCAAAGACCGGGCAGGTTAAGATCGCTGGATGAGTCTGTGTGCTGACGAACTCAATGTAGTACCTCTACGTGTACCCCTAGATGTACCCCTAGATGTACCACAACATGTACCCCTACATGTACCCCTACATGCACCCCTACATGTACCCCTACATGTACCCCTACATGTACCACTACATGACCCCTACATGTACCCCTACATGCACCCCTACATGTACCCCTACATGTATCTTTACATGTACCCCTACATGTATCTTTACATGTACCCCTACATGTATCTTTACATGTACCCCTACATGTACCCTTACATGTACCCCTACATGCACCCCTACATGTATCTTTACATGTACCCCTACATGTACCCCTACATGTATCTTTAAATGTACCCCTACATACACCCCTACATGCACCCCTACATGTATCTTTACATGTACCCCTACATGTATCTTTACAAGTACCCCTACATGTATCTTTACAAGTACCCCTACATGTATCTTTACATGTACCCCTACATACACCCCTACATGCACCCCTACATGTATCTTTACATGTACCCCTACATGTATCTTTACATGTACCCCTACATAGACCCCTACATGTACCCTTACATGTATCTTTACATGTACACCTACATGTACTCCTACCGACCCTTTCTGGTTACGGGTTTATGCGTGACATTCGACAGTACTTATAAGACCTCTGTATATAATTAATTATAACTTCATTCGTTGCGTTTGTAATTATTGTCGTAATTTAGGTTGGTCACTATTTATGTACTTGAATTCGCATTGGCTATTGTTTGCATGAGGCTCCAAATATATAAATAGTGACCAATCAAATCACGATAATAATCAAATAATGTAACGAATGAAGTCCTATTTTTTTCTGTGCAGAAGTGTTATATTTCCCGCCGGTCCCATTCTATGTATGTATACGTGCTTTCCGAGTGCTTCACCCCCCCCCCCCCCCAGTGTATATAGGAAGCACGAACTATAATTGGTGGTATTTCCTAGAGAGCAATCATGTGAATAGCAGCTGAACGAGCTTAATTAAATCTACAATTTTCCTGCTTGTCACAAAACAATCTTTATGCTATTTGTGTACTGGTTCTGTCCTGTACTAT
Source organism: Meghimatium bilineatum (assembly GCA_034231615.1). NCBI lineage: Eukaryota > Metazoa > Mollusca > Gastropoda > Stylommatophora > Philomycidae > Meghimatium > Meghimatium bilineatum. The sequence goes on from CM067317.1 coordinate 61,478,381, forward strand.
GATAGCAATCCAACCCCAATTGTCGTTCTTGTTTCCCATTAGCGCCTACATACGTATTCTCTGGTTAATTGATCTAATTATTATATCAATAAATAATCAATAATTAATCGAAATATTCTTTTTTTAGGGTTAGGGTTAGTTATGTTTTACACGGGAGTGAGCGTGGAAGGAAGGGGGCACACTTGCGTAAAATTCTAAGATAATAATTTGTAATGATAAGATGTATCATCCCATTATAAAATGTATCATCCCATGATGAAAATAAAAATCTTTAGTCGTCTTTCATATCAAATATTAAAGGGTGTTGTCCTAAGGCACTAACTACCCAAGTCTCTTTTTCGTTCGCTCTGAGCACGTGATGTACTCACTGTATCACATATTTTATAATCGAATAAAAATAACTAAAACTTCATTGTTCTTGTTGTTTTTATGAAGATGTGATATCTAGTCGAGAAGATGTGATATCTAGTCGTGAAGATGTGATATCTAGTCGTGAAGATGTGATATCTAGTCGTGAAGATGTGATATCTAGTCGTGAAGATGTAATATCTAGTCGTGAAGATGTGATATCTAGTCGTGAAGATGTGATATCTAGTCGTGAAGATGTGATATCTCTTCGTGAAGATGTGATATCTAGTCGTGAAGATGTGATATCTAGTCGTGTTGTGTGATAGATACCATGGTTGCTGTTGCGCCTCTCGTTTGGTATCTCTCAACTTCAGCAGAGTCGGTTGTGTCCTGTTCTGATACGTAGAATTACAACTTGTTCTGATCTGTTCATAATCGTTTAAGTTTAAGGTAAGGTGATGTTTTCTGGTTGTTGTGGTTAGCCGTTGATGAAACCATCATATTCTCTACTAGAGGTTTGCTGATGTTTTGTCGTTGGTCTGATGAGCCGTTGATGAAACCATCATATTCTCTACTAGAGGTTTGCTGATGTTTTGTCGTTGGTCTGATGAGACATTGGTGAGACCAACATATTCACGGCATGCGGACACTAGTGGCGTCATACTGCACTTTTATATTACTTTATATTTCCACTCCTTGCTCTGATAGTCCTATCCATCCCCCCCCCCCCCGTGTCAATAAATTTCAATATTCAAGAACATCTCTGCATTATTGTCTCATAAAATATACCCCCCCCCCCAACCCCCTATTTTTTTGTAGAAAAAGCACACAATAAAGCATAAATAAATTTTAATTTTTATAATTTTAGAGTAACTTTTTAATTTCAAATAATTTAAATGGTAATATCAAATAATTTAAATTGTAATATCAATAAAGCAATAACAGAGTACTGTTGATGTCAATTTGTCGTCAAACTGTGACACTTTTTCAGACCCTCTTTTCACCTCCTATCTTAAAAGGCAGTAATAAATTCATTTCAAGATGCAGATGATGTCAATGAGGCTGAGCGTGTACACATACGGAGAATGTTAGAAATAGGAGTTTCTAGAGAAGAGAGAAGGAAAAGTAAATTGTTTGGAAAATCCAGAAGATCACTCAAGCAACACCTGGCCGGGATTCTGAGTCTACATACACCGGGATCGCTGCTGGAGCGGAGGACGGAGTACTTATGGGAATGCCCCGCGTGCTGTGAAGCCAGTTTCTAATCAGGAATCAAGAAACCTCCTAATTGTTGACGTAATTTATGCATATCACCTTACAAGAGAGGTACAATTTATGCGCAACCCCACATCCCCTTGGTAGATAGGTAGTTAATGAGTATACTTCTCTTCAGGAGAGGCGCGTCCTTTCAACCAGCGGACAACAAAGTACAAATAGGTTATATCAAGATCATTTGGGATTTATCCCCCCCCCCCCCCCACGTGAGAGTTACAATTTATGCACAGCTCCTTACGAGAGACAGAGAGAGAGAGAGAGAGAGAGAGAGAGAGAGAGAGAGAAGATATACAATTATATTAAGAATATATTTGACTTGAACAATATATCACATATGGATAAAGTAAAATGCTCAGTGGCGACGTGATACAGAGCATCTTTGACGGCCAAGGTATCGGGTTCGAATCCCGACACAGACAATTCTGCAACGGAACCAGAAAGCAATGGCAAATTACTGGCGTATTTATCTTTATAATAAATACTGCTAAAATGGGTTCATGGCTAAGTCGATATTATGATACGCTACCAATAAAACTAAACATGAAGATATGTCCAGAAATTATTTAAATTAGAATAATGGCCAAAATATACATTTAACAGCAACGGATATTTCACAATGGTAACATTTCTCGTGTGTGACTACTAAACGACCATTTTTGGCTACCCTACGGAGGCAGTGACCCAATGAATAGTTAAGCTGGAAGCCTGATACGTTACAAGAATAAAGGACTTTGTTTGAATAGATGATTTAATAAGCTCACCGGCTGTGCCGTGACAATACCTGCTATCTACGTCACCGTTTAGTGCGGTGCGGTATTATGTATCTCAATCACGGATTGGGTGAATCGTTTTAATTGTGATTACAATTGGGGAAGGGATAAGAAAGGGGTGAGAAAGGTTTGGGTTACCAAGGGAGATGTATTTATTTCCAAAAAGAAACGAATTCTAAAAATGTTCTATTAGTGATAATATGTTAGTCAATGGTTGGATAACAGAGTTCTCGCGTACGTGATGTGTATTTTTATAGTTACATTTTTATTAAAATATAATCACAAATTACATGGATGAACACAGATTACAGCCGATGGAAGAAGTTCAACAGAAATAAGAAGCAGAATAGGACAGGTAAAAACAACATTCAGATAAATGAAAAATATATTGTGTAATATGACCTTGTCATTAAATGTGAGAAAGAGAGTTCTGCAGTGCTATATAACCCCTATACTAACATATGGGTGCGAGTCTTGGACAATAAATAAACTGGAAAGTGGGAAATTAGAGGAAACAGAGATGTGGTTCTACAGAAGAATGCTGAGAATACCACGGACTGCCAGAAAAACTAATGTAGAGGTGTTGAAAGAGTCAAATGTGAAACGGACCTTAATCAACAATATAAGAAAAAGACAATCTTCTTTTTTTGGTCAATTCATCAGGCAGGTTTGGAGAACATAGTCACAACAGGCAAAATTGAAGGCAACAGAGACAGATGGCGACAACGTGAGAAAATGTTGGACAGTTTGACAACCTGGCACGGCAAGGAAACAACAACGATCTTGATACATAATACTGTGGACAGAGATGTGGCCTAACGTCGTATTTTCTAATGCTCCTCAATTACCAAAACAAAAATGGAAATTTTCACTATTAGATAATGAAAAAAGAAATGTTTGAATACCATAAACATCAACAACCTATGAGTATGAGCAAACAAATCGATTCACAAACTTCTTAGTAAAGAAAATACACCACCACAATCGAATTCTGTATTTTGTCGAATATATATTACAGTGGGCGTGGACATTAAGGTATATATGGCTTGTCTTAGGCAGTGACGTCTCTATGAATATCGAACCTGGACAAATTTCCGAAAAATCACATCACAAACTTCTGGATGTGAAAGTTCCTAGCGGCGTGGCATAGCTTTTTGTGTTCATTGTACACGTAAGATTTCATATTCTCATAACTGCTGATAATAAAATATTAATTTGTTTATACTTTTAAACTGTTATTGTGAAGAAATTACTTTAAAAGGGAAGTCGATATTTCGAATTTTCTGTCTTTTTTTCCCGAGTGTTTAATACTTTAGAGAAGCACCAACTTTAGGCGTGCAAGTAAAGAAATGATCCAATCATCCATGTAATATTACAAATGTAAAAGTCTCAATAGAATGCTGCAACACCCCAACCTGTGATGTACGATTGCGTTATGTTACAGATTAAAACAATTTTTCTTAATCCAACTTGAGCTAACGTCATATTTTCCACAAAATTGTATTAATTGCTCCTTCTCCAACAGAAAACACAACTTTGTTAATACTTTCAAATGTACTAGTGTATCCCACACGGTAGTTACTGGTATATTCTACGGTAGATAGTTACTGGTATATTCCACGGTAGATAGTTACTGGTATATTCCACGGTAGATAGTTACTGATATATTCTACGGTAGATAGTTACTGGTATATCACACGGTAGATAGTTACTGGTATATTCCACGGTAGATAGTTACTGGTATATTCCACGGTAGATAGTTACTGGTATATTCCACGGTAGATAGTTACTGGTATATCACACGGTAGATAGTTACTGGTATATTCCACGGTAGATAGTTACTGGTATATTCCACGGTAGATAGTTACTGGTATATCACACGGTAGATAGTTACTGGTATATTCCACGGTAGATAGTTACTGGTATATTCCACGGTAGATAGTTACTGGTATATTCCACGGTAGATAGTTACTGGTATATTCCACGGTAGATAGTTACTGGTATATTCTACGGTAGATAGTTACTGGTATATTCTACGGTAGATAGTTACTGGTATATTCTACGGTAGATAGTTACTGGTATATTCTACGGTAGATAGTTACTGGTATATTCCACGGTAGATAGTTACTGGTATATTCTACGGTAGATAGTTACTGGTATATTCCACGGTAGATAGTTACTGGTATATTCCACGGTAGATAGTTACTGGTATATTCCACGGTAGATAGTTACTGGTATATTCCACGGTAGATATTTACTGGTATATCACACGGTAGATAGTTACTGGTATATCCCACTGTAAGTAGGTACCCAATTTCAAGAGGGAAGCACGATGTGGGCTTATTCGTAGATCCGATATTCGCTAAGAACTTAGTTCAAGTTACACATCGTTATTAAATATCAATGTCGGTCACGATCACGATAGACCATATAAACACAACATTTATACAGGCATATGCCCCATGTAACTTACCAAATAACAACAACAAAATTTGTTTGAGGATATAAACAGATTAATAAATAACAGCAACGATAAAGATGACATACATTGTGGGAGATTGTAACGCACATCTTGGCGCAAATAGAGAACAAATAGAGGAATATAAAATACCTTTCGACGACACAAGAAACAAGATTAACGACAACGGTTATAAGCTAATAGATACATGAATCCAGCATAACCTCTTTATAACGAACACCTTATTTAAACATACAGAGTCACAAGTGTACACATGGTATAAATGGAAAAGCTGGGAATGCAAGAGCCAGATAGACTTTATACTCATAAAAAGAAACAATAACGAAAAATAATAGACGCACGAGTAATGCCTAACATGTGGACAGACACTGACTATAAGACAGTAATAATAAAAGTCACACACACACAAAACAGCGCGAAAAATAACACGTGCAAGAAAAGCACAAAGTACCAAGCGCGCTTAAATATACCGAAATTGAAAGAACTAAACATACGCGAAAAATATATCCAGGAAGTTAACGAAGAATTCGCAAAGCTACCACCAAACACCAAGCACATAGAAGAAGAATGGACATATTTCAAAAATGCCATCATACGAACAACACGAAACGTATGAGCATATAAAAACCATAATGGCACGAAATAAAAAATAACAGCTTAGTGGACAGAAGAGGTAATGAACGCAGCAAAAAATTTTTTTTTAAATACAAGAAATGGGCAACAAGCAAAATGCATGAAGATTACTTAGCATACAAGACAGCACAGAATGATATCAAGAAACTCATCAAATCTGAAATGAAATTAAATCAAGACAAGAATATGGAGAAATGCTTAACAAGGATAGACAAAACGTACCAATGATGATCTACAAGAAAGTACATAACATGAGAAGTAAGAATAATCAACGAAGAAAACGGCAAAATACTAAAAAAAGGCCCCACGAAATCATGGAATGATGGAAAAATTACTTCAATAAACTGTTAAACTTAAAGAAGGAGAAGTGACTACAACAATAAATACAATAGAAGAAGACCTAGAACAATACATCTTAAAATCTGAAATTGAAGACGCAGTTAAACATGCACCAAATAACAAAGCACCAGGAATAGACAGAATACCTATAGAACTAATTTAAAAAATCCTAACAGTGACAGTGGATATAAAAGTAACTAAAAGTAACCCATATCATTTATTAATGCCGTAGGGGTGTGAGATGTTAGCGATCTCACATTTCAGAGGCTCTGCAAATGAGGGCGGTAGCAATCTCCTCTACCTCGTAGTCTTTACTTCCCGGATTAATCCGGTACCCATTTAAGGCAGGGTCGACCCTGGAGCCGTTGCGATCTGAGAAACATTTCCGCCTCAACTGGGGAATGAACCCAGGACCGGCAGTAGATATACAGACTTCAATATAATGGCAAACACAAAAGGCACCACAGGAGTGAATTAGATCGGTGATTGTTCCCATCTGGAAGAAAAAAGGCAGTAAGGGGGAACTGCACTAAATATAGAGGCATATCACTCTTAAGCCAGATAGGAAACATCTTTAGCAAGATACTAAAGAAGAGGATGCGCACACATATAGAACCACAGCTCTAAAACACACAATTGGGCTTTCGGGAAAATAACAGCTGTACAGATGCAATCTTCGCCGTCAAACAACTTGCAGAAAGAGCGACAGAACATAACCAAGACTTATACTTGGTTTTCGTTGACCATGAGAAATCTTTTGTCAGTGGATAGAACACAACCATAGATAACACTAGACATATGGAGTTCCCAACATCTGAAAACCCTATTTTAGAGCATATACGCCAATAGTCAATGCACAGTAAGAACAAGCACATGTACATCTGCTAATTTCCAAATTCACTCGGGAGTGAGACAGACATGTGTACTATCCTCTCCTATAGTTCATAACATACATATATCACATCTGCAAAGTAACAAAGACAACGGAAGAAAACAATCTGAAGGACAACTTAAACGAATTGCTATTTGCAGATGACCAAGCACTAGTAGCATCATCAGAAGAGCAACTAGAAAGACAAATAGACAGATTGCATCAAACAAATCAAACTTTTAACATGAAGATAAATATAGAAAAGACCGAAGTAATGAAGATAGGAAGAACAGAAAGAAACACCAAGATATATTGGAAACAACAGAATTAAACAGACTTAAACAACAAACATAATTCACTTACCTAGGAAGTAATATAACAACAGATGGCAGGAGCAGCATATAAATACACAATAGATGTAGTAAAGCATACATGGACTAGGACAAATGACACCACTCTTCAGAAACAAAAATGTAGATTTAAACGTCAAAGTAACACTATTAAAAACAATTATTATGCCAACGCTGTGCTACCAAGGCCAAATATGAAACAACGACAGCACAAGGCAAATATAAACGTGTGATAGCTGAAATGGCATGCTTGCGCAGAATCCTAGGAATATCGCTAAGAGACAGAGTGAGAAATGAAAACATTAGACAAAGAACCGGTATCACTCCAATTTTGGAATATATTACGAGATAACAGATAACAAGGTTTGTACACATCAGCAGACTACGATCAGACAGCATACCACAGCAAGCTATGCCACACAGATACAGTGAAGGCAGACCTAGAGGCAGACCACGAAAACTATGGACCACCAAAATCAGAAAGGCGACACATTTAGCAATATACCTCCAGAACACTCTTCTACCCCTGATGCTGAAAGTTAACAAATAGTTTAGCGAATAGATAGACATACAAACAGACAGAGAAATTGATAGACAGACAGACAGGCAGGCAGGCAGACAGACAGACAGACAGAAACAAACAGGCAGACAGACAGACAGGCAGACAGACAGGCAGGCAGGCAGGCAGACAGACAGACATGATAGATAGACAAGATAGATAGAAAAGATAGATAGATAGATAGATAGATAGATAGATAGATAGATAGATAGATAGATAGATAGATAGATAGATAGATAGATAGATAGATAGATAGATAGATAGATAGATAGATAGATAGATAGATAGATAGATAGATAGATAGATAGATAGATAGATAGATAGATAGATAGATAGATAGATAGATAGATAGATAGATAGATAGATAGATAGATAGATAGATAGATAGATAGATAGATAGATAGATAGATAGATAGATAGATAGATAGATAGATAGATAGATAGATAGATAGATAGATAGATAGATAGATAGATAGATAGATAGATAGATAGATAGATAGATAGATAGATAGATAGATAGATAGATAGATAGATAGATAGATAGATAGATAGATAGATAGATAGATAGATAGATAGATAGATAGATAGATAGATAGATAGATAGATAGATAGATAGATAGATAGATAGATAGATAGATAGATAGATAGATAGATAGATAGATAGATAGATAGATAGATAGATAGATAGATAGATAGATAGATAGAGATGGATGGATGGATGGATGGATGGATGGATGGATGGATGGATGGATGGATGGATGGATGGATGGATGGATGGATGGATGGATGGATAGATGGATATATAGATAGATAGATGGATATATAGATAGATAGATAGATAGATAGATAGATAGATAGATAGATAGATAGATAGATAGATAGATAGATAGATAGATAGATAGATAGATAGATAGATAGATAGATAGATAGATAGATAGATAGATAGATAGATAGATAGATAGATAGATAGATAGATAGATAGATAGATAGATAGATAGATAGATAGATAGATAGATAGATAGATAGATAGATAGATAGATAGATAGATAGATAGATAGATAGATAGATAGATAGATAGATAGATAGATAGATAGATAGATAGATAGATAGATAGATAGATAGATAGATAGATAGATAGATAGATAGATAGATAGATAGATAGATAGATAGATAGATAGATAGATAGATAGATAGATAGATAGATAGATAGATAGATAGATAGATAGATAGATAGATAGATAGATAGATAGATAGATAGATAGATAGATAGATAGATAGATAGATAGATAGATAGATAGATAGATAGATAGATAGATAGATAGATAGATAGATAGATAGATAGATAGATAGATAGATAGATAGATAGATAGATAGATAGATAGATAGATAGATAGATAGATAGATAGATAGATAGATAGATAGATAGATAGATAGATAGATAGATAGATAGATAGATAGATAGATAGATAGATAGATAGATAGATAGATAGATAGATAGATAGATAGATAGATAGATAGATAGATAGATAGATAGATAGATAGATAGATAGATAGATAGATAGATAGATAGATAGATAGATAGATAGATAGATAGATAGATAGATAGATAGTTACTAGTAGTATATCCCACGGTAGGTACCTAATGTATTTCGTTTTATTGAATCGTAGATTATATTGTTTCTTGTACAGCAGAAATAGGCAACCTTTTTTTTTGGTCGGCCGGTGGAATGACCTTGTTTTAGTGTGATATGGGGCCAAAAAGCACATTTTTGTCCTTTGGGGCTTCCCTTAATGTTTTTTGGACATTGGGGTCAGCATATATATATATATATATATATATATATATATATATATATATATATATATATATATATATATATATATATATATATATATATATATATATATATATATATATATATATATTGTGTTAGATCAACATGGCGACCATGAACGAATGAATGCGAAAGTTTCTAAGCTGCAGACTGTCAAGGTGCAGCTGTTTGCGTGTCAAACCTTGAAACTATTAGCGTCATGTCTCCGAAACGTGCCTCCACTCCATGTGTGCTCTTGGGGGCATATACTGCTGACAGCCAAATACATTTTATCTTCACATTACATCTTAGACTAAAGAAAAAAAGTCAATGCGATAATTAAAGGTATTGAGTACCTCTAATTATTTCAGGATAATAAAACAAACTGGAAAATTAGAGGCGGCTGAGATGTGGTTCTACAGAAGAATTATGTGAATACCATGGATTGCTAGAAAAACTAATGTAGAGATGTTGAAAGAATCAAATGCGAAACGGACCTTAATCAACAATTTAAGTAAAAGGCAATCTTCTTTTTTTTGGCCACTTCATGAGACATGCAGGTTTAGAGAACATAGTCACAACAGACAAAATTGAAGGCAACAGAGATAGAGAGCGACAACGTGAGAAAATATCAGACAGTTTGACAGCCTGGAACGGCAAGGAAACAACAACGACCTTGATACACAATACTGTGGATAGAAAGCTGTGGAGAGCCATGACCGCCTACGCCAGCCGGCATGGCACCTGATGATGAGTACCTCTAACAGAATCGATACATTTGTATTCATCAACTGTTATTTCTGCCGAATGTTTTACTTACATTTGTAACCACATAATAATAATATCGTTTTTGTCGAAGAAATATCGAATCTTAAAATATATATTAGTATACGGATAATGCGCGCGTGTAGTCGATTATGGTAGTCGATTTGTCATGAGAATACTCGGGCGTTGTTCGACCTGTGTTCTTCTGTTTGTCAATCTACGAGGTTTAAGTTCAAACACATTTGTTTATTTCACATAATGCTGGGTCATAGTAACCAATACAGAGTACATTATATCTTCGTGTGTATAAGTGTGCCTACACAGTTTTCTAACACAGGAGAACGTGTGAAAATCCATCAGTAACACATGTGGCTGACACCTAACCCAAATACTAGAAATTTTGGTACTCTAGCCAAACTCACGCCTCTGTACATAAACTTATTTTATTTTGGTTTTTGTACCACTGGGTATTAACTTTCAGCGCTTCTTCTCCTAGCGGGGGCTGTCTATAACTTATGTCAACGAGTGAGAGATGGGAAGGGGATTTATTTGTTCAAACTTGTGTTCAACCGCCCACTCTCTCTCTTATTATCTCTAGCATGACTTTTAGCACTGGGAACTTAACTAAAAGGTCGATAAAAAAATCCCACCCTAAGCGATTTTTCCCACGAAGTTCTTCAAAGTTCACATCAAACTGTGAAATTTACGCACAAAAAAGACGCACAAACTACCTTATCTTCTTCTTGTGGTTAAACCCTCTCCTTAAGGTAATCATATCAACGGCTTTGTAAGATTATGTATACTATGCCCTTCCGCAATAGTAATTGTGATAAACGGCAAGCTCGCGTAATAAAAGTCAAGTTCAAGTCGAATCGTAAAGTTCATATCATTAAAGTCAAGTTCAAATCATGAAAGTCAATGCAAACATAGGCTTCTTCATTTGAACCTATCGACAGAAATATGTCAAAAGACCGTCCTATTGTTTGTCACTACGAGAGGCTATCGACGTTTAGCAAATAAATGAGACGAACAAAGTGGCCTTTCGTAGTGACATGCAATGGGGTAGTTTTATGTCATGTCGCCGTGAACTTGTTAAAAAGAAATCTCCGCTGAACAGATGTTTACAGTACTTCTAAGACTTTAATATGGAAGGGCGTGTCCAAGGTGTGATTATTTCATAAAAATACGGCGACGAGCACTAAAAAAATCATTTTATGGAACAAAACAAAAGCAGACAAAATGATATTGTATCAAAGGGTATGAGCCCATGGACCAGCAACCAACCGACAAACCAACCAACCAACCAGCTAACCAGCACAAAATTTGATTTCTCAAAATTGTGTACTTACAATACATAATTATTCACAGAGGATTGTGTTTGTGTAGAGCAATGTTTCCCAACGTGGGGCCCATGCCCTACTGGGGGAGGGGGATTTTATTGTTAAGGGGTGGGGCAATTTGATTGTTCAGTGAGAAATTCAGAGGGTGGGGGGAATAATACAATTTTTGAATCTAAAAAGATAATTCGTGAAACGAGGTAATGAAGATTTGTTAATAACACGAGATACACACAGGCACACACACAAATCAACGTATCGACTGAAACGCCTTTATGAAAGATAACATACACATATACATCAAAAACGACAAGTAGGGACGACACAGTTTGACATATTTTCTAATCTAAAAAGAGTGTTCAAAGTGTTCAAAGTCGTAAAGGATTTACTTTACTGTAAAAAGTAAAGTAAAGTAACTCATAGCATTTATTAATGCCGTCGGGGTGTGAGATGTTAGCGATCCACTCCCCATACGTGATCCAGTCTCCATACGTGATCCAGTCTGCATACGTGATCCAGTCACCATACGTGATCCAGTCCACATACGTGATCCAGTCCTCATACGTGATTCAGTCTCCATACGTGATCCAGTCTCCATACGTGATCTAGTCCTCATACGTGATCCAGTCTCCATACGTGATCCAGTCTCCATACGTGATCTAGTCCACATACGTGATCCAGTCCTCATACGAGATCCAGCCCTCATACATGATATAGTCTCTATACCGTCAGTCTTAACTGTTGTCTTACAAATATTCCCATGAAAAAACAATCAAATATGTAAGTCAATGCGGGTGTTAGCTATAACAAACGCTTGTGTATTTCTGAAGAAATCAGCCAACATACGAGATACAATTACTTGAACATAATGGCATAGCTTATGAACACATATCATGCCTTGATATCATATTTACTTGTCCTCTACTTTATAGTTGTATGCATTTATGTTGTTGATGCGTTGTCAATGACAACGTGCAATGTGTATTTAGTGTGTTAGCCATCTGATCATCATTACGTACAGGACACATCCAATGGTTCTCCGTTTTTACCATGGGTGCATCAGCATAACATACCTGACTAACAGTTTCAGTTTTCCTGTGATGTGGTTGAAGAATATTCTTAAAATCCCACAGTGGTGGTCATTTCTGATGATGTCACATTTTAAGCCCAGTTCCCTTATTTATGTTATGTTATGTTCCTCCAGGGCCATAGGCAGAAACCATAGCTTTCCATTTCTGTCTTTGTGTTGCCAGGTCTTTCAATTGTTGCGTGTTGTTTAGGTTCATTGACATGCCTTCTCTATTAATGGTTCTTCGTAGAGTTTCTCTAGGTCTCCCTCTTCTTCTTACTCCAGGTGGCACCCAATATAGTGATTGCTGGGGAATTCTTAGGCTGTTCATTCTAAGAACATGGCCGATGTAAGTCCAACGCCTTTGTCTAATGAAGGAAGATATATAGGTTTGTTTGCTTTCCTCTCTTATAGTAGTGTTAGATTTAAAGTCACTCCACTTAACGTTCAGAATGGT
>CM067317.1:61496446-61501142 GCA_034231615.1 Meghimatium bilineatum
CACACCGAAATAATAATAAATAAATCTTGGTGTTACTTTGGTTTTATTTATTGTCACGATCTTGGTTTTCTGTATGTTTAATTGAAGGATTTTTTTTAAGAACCGACAACCTATGGGAATTGTGTGCCTAGATATTTTTGCAAAGGATAACGACACCAAAACATTATAATGTGTCTTTTCTTTGCGATTTCAGGGTTTTTCAAGCATCTCTGGAGCTCTGAAGATTACGTTGTCCTCTTAAATTGCCCAGATCTGCATGACGTCGTCAAAAGTCAGTGGAGTGGTGGTAAGCTGACAATTGTATTTTGAGGTTATGGGCTCAATTCTTTAGTGTTCATTCGACTCAGAACAAATAATGTACAGGGAGTCTTCCATCTCTTACATGACACAAATACCGTAGATATTGTCATGAATATTAACAGTTGTACTTACGTAAACCACAAGTTTATTCGTAGCTTTACGGTAACCAACAGATTATCCGACTATGTGTTATATATGCGAAAACATACAAATAACAATATATCTATTATCGATTATTGAATATTAACAAGACATCTTTGAGATATAATTTCTATTCAAAGCTTAATAACTCTGAATTGTCAAAACAATAATAGTAGAAAAATCGCGATGTAAGATCCTTAGACAAACAAAATAACATTTCTGGCATTATAGACCAATGCTGTTCACATATTTTACAATAAAGCTACTGGAAATTTCAAAGAGATAAATCTCCAGTTGTCGGAGAAACATCCCAACGCTGGAAGTGGGATGGCTGCTGACAAACACGAGGCAAATATGAAGATAAAAGGACATAAGTATAAGCTTTTACAATACTTATTGTCTGTTACCGTTCATCCTGATGAAGGCTGTGTAGTCGAAACATCGCCTATATCTGTGTGTCATTGATAGTATGTTATGTTCACAAATAGTGTTAACACATATACTTATTTTATCTATCTCCTACAAATTCAAAAAGGAAGAATTTTTTTTTATATAGGAGCCCGAACATCCTCCTTAGCACAAAGTATTACCTGATTAATGATCACATGTAGAAAGAGAGGTAACACCACAGGAAAAATAATGAGGAGAGTGCATACACGGGGCGATAATAACAATAGATGTTAATTGTTACCGTTTAATACTAAAAACAGTATAATAAATAGCATATAAAGATCATCCGTATAAATAAAATATGTTACACAGGAAAGTTTTCAAAGGAAACATTTTATTACGTTGGTCCTGTATTGTTCATGTCCTTAACTATAATATTTTACGAAATTCTTTTAGTCATGTCCTTAACTACAACATTTTACGTAATTATATTAGTCATGTCCTTAACTACAACATTTTACGAAATTATATTAGTCATGTCCTTAACTACAACATTTTACGAAATTATATTAGTCATGTCCTTAACTACAACATTTTACGAAATTATATTAGTCATGTCCTTAACTACAACATTTTACTAAATTATATTAGTCATGTCCTTAACTACAACATTTTACGAAATTATATTACTCATGTCCTTAACTACAACATTTTACTAATTTCTATTAGTCAAGTCCGTAACTATAACATTTTATGAAATTCTGTTAGGCATATATATATATATATATATATATATAATAAGTCATATGGTGGTCGCAAAGGTCTGTGTACAAGCCGGTCATGATATGATCACTTTAGGTGGAGTTTAATCTTCTTGTGTTTTTATAGCTAGTAGTCGCTGTTAGCTATTGCATTTCTTCTTTTCTTTTCACAAGTTGATGCATTGTTCTTTGCTGTAGAACGCCATGTATATCTGTCGTGACCATCTTCCCATGTGTCACGATTAATATCAAAGACTTTTGCTGAAGTCTTAGCAAGTATAATTTGTTGTGTTTACATCATTAAAAAAATTAACTTACCATTCAGTATTTAGTATTCAGAATGTGATTTAAAAAAAAACAGCTACACACTTCTCCTGTTAACGATATTTACAAACAAGATCATTATACCCCAATTCCCGAAAATTAAAAGAACCACTTAAAAATATGAGTTTCTATATGGAATCTTATGATATGTAGTTGTGTCTACGGCCCTGAACTATATATTTGGACATCAATAGTATTGTATGTTGTCGATCAGTGATTCTCAACATCGCTCATAGGCACCACAATGGATCCACAAACACTTGAAGTGGGCTACGGAGACAAATGTAGAAAGTGGAATCCACATACTCATCCAGGGATCCACAGCAACGTGACCACTTGAAAAAAAAGTAATATGAATTATAGCAATAAACCGTGAAAAACATTGGTAACTTATACTGAAAGTAAATGATCGTTTTCGTATCGCCGAATAGGGGCACGGTAGAAAATTGGTCCAATAAGTTACCACGGATCACAAAACGTTTAAGAAAGACCTACAGAAATAAATTATTGTTTACAATATCATAATATAATAAATTTGACTGGATCTGTACCTGGAAAACATCAAACATTATCATAATAGAATAAATTTGACTGGGTCTGTACCTGGAAAACATCAAACATTATCATAATATAATAAATTTGACTGGATCTGTACCTGGAAAACATCAAACATTATCATAATAGAATAAATTTGACTGGGTCTGTACCCGGAAAACATCAAACATTATCATAATAGAATAAATTTGACTGGGTCTGTACCTGGAAAACATCAAACATTATCATAATAGAATAAATTTGACTGGGTCTGTACCTGGAAAACATCAAACATTATCATAATAAGAATAAATTTGACTGGGTCTGTACCTGGAAAACATCAAACATTATCATAATAAGAATAAATTTGACTGGGTCTGTACCTGGAAAACATCAAACATTATCATAATAAGAATAAATTTTACTGGGTCTGTACCTGGAAAACATCAAACATTATCATAATAAGAATAAATTTTACTGGGTCTGTACCTGGAAAACATCAAACATTATCATAATAAGAGTAAATTTTACTGGGTCTGTACCTGGAAAACATCAAACATTTTTGTTTTTGTTTACCAGGAAACAGCAAGTACGTGTTTGATCGAGAACTGGTTGATCAGAAGCTGAAGGAAGGTGAAGAACAAGTGCATCATGATCTTGAGAAATTTAAGGAGATATTATTGCAACGTGGGGTGAGATTCATAACTTGTGAAATTATCATTATTGCATCGTTGGGTGAGATTCATAACTTGTGAAATTATCATTATTGCATCGTTGGGTGAGATTCATAACTTGTGAAATTATCATTATTGCATCGTTGGGTGAGATTCATAACTTGTGAAATTATCATTATTGCATCGTTGGGTGAGATTCATAACTTGTGAAATTATCATTATTGTAACGTGGGTGAGATTCATAACTTGTGAAGTTATCATTCTTGCAAAGTTTTCATGAAATTTTGTATTTAAATTTGCATAAAGAAATTAATTGCATTTTGCGAATTATTTTTGTTTAAATATTGTACACATCAATTTATATTGTGTCCATGTGCAAGTTTACCATCTTATAATTTATTTCACGTGCATTGATTTTCATGATTGTCAAAAGGATATCTGTAATTTACATGTTTGCATAAAAAACGTATTGATCACATGCGTTAAATCTCTTTACGAGTTTTGTCACATAAACGTTTTCTGCGTTAATTTCATCTGCTACGATGTCACACCCTGCCCACATTAAAAAAAACTTAACTGTGCACATAAGACAAAGGAATTGCAATAAAATACATCAGCTCATTAAAGCTAAAAATCCTACAAAATGTCTTCTGAATCAGCTTATGTTGTTCGTGTCTTTCTAAAACAGTGAGTCTTCAGTGGGCTTTGTCGCGAGATAGGTAAATGTTTTGTGATCTCCGTACCTGATAGATCAGCGGTGACTTTGCTACACATGGCAGTATAAAATAACTTTACTTTCCCCAACACGTGCGTCAGGTATCGTTTAAAGCAGAGATGGCCGGAGGGACGGTCATGTCAGGCGAAAACTCCCGCCCCTCATTATTACAGGATACTACCACGCTCGTCATCATTACCGCCCTATAAAACATCACCAATACCGCTACATAAAACATCACCAATACCGCCACATAAAACATCTATTAGTTCTATTGGTAGGTCTTTTATTATAGACGGTTACGTGTGTAGGTAGGAATAAAAAGTGGTATCAACACTTGGCACTGCGAAATTAACGAATCAATAGTCTGTATCTGGGAACAATAACAAGAAATTTGAGCACTAAGAAATGTTGTGTGGTGTTTAAACTGATGATCTTAACCCATTGTCCATGCTTGTTTTCAAGATGAGAAATTCATTCTCGTTAGAATATAATGTTTATATAACATTTGTCAAAGTAATTTTCTTTATTTATAGCGACTAGATGTGGTATGATTCATGTACGTTTTTTCGTATTCTTTTGTTTTTCTATTTTGTTTTTTAGTACTGCGATCATAATATCGAATAAAAAAATATCATGGTTAAATAAATACAGGGACATTATATTTTATAACAGCTTGGTCTGGAATGACAAAATATGTTTGTAATAATAGAAATTCGCTATATACAGTATAAAAAATGTACAATAAATATAATTGGAGATTTCGAATAGTGTTGTTATATAGGGAAATTTATTATAACGAAATGCGGTATATAGGAATTCCACTGTATTTATTAATTATTTAGCTATGGCTTATA